>CM028353.1:39153845-39753912 GCA_016618105.1 Dendrobium huoshanense | reverse complement strand
AGCAGCTTGGATAACCACCTCTGATGCTCCTCTGTGACCATCCTCTGTTCCAACAAGTACTTCAGGCTTCTCTGATCAGTTCTGACAATAAAGTGTCTGCCCAATAAATAAGGTCTCCACTTTTGGATGGCCAGTACAATAGCCATCAGCTCTCTCTCATATACTGACTTCAGCCTAGCCCGGAACGACAGTATCTGACTGAAGTAAGCTATGGCTCTATGGTTCTGCATCAACACTGCTCCCAATCCATAGCCTGAAGCATCTGTCTCCAACACAAACACCTGATTGAAGTCTGGCAGAGCAAGTACGGGCACCGTCGTCATGGCCTTCTTCAGCTTCTCAAAAACCTCAGAAGCTGCTTCCCCCCATAAAAAATTATCCTTCTTCAGCAGCTCTGTCAGTGGTCCTGCTATGGTGCTGTATCCTCTCACGAACCTCCTGTAGTAGCCGGTCAGTCCCAAAAATCCTCTGAGCCCCTTCAAGGTTTTGGGTTGAGGCCAGGCCAACATTGCCTCTATTTTGGACTGATCCGCAGCCACTCCCTCCTGAGATATCACGTGCCCCAGGTACTCCACTTGTGCCTGAGCGAAGTCACACTTCTTGAAATTGGCCTTCAGCTGATGCTCCCTCAGCACCCCCAACACCACTCTCAGGTGCTCTAGGTGTTCCTCCTCAGTCCTGCTATAGATGAGAATGTCATCAAAAAACACCAACACAAACCTGCGAATGTGTGGCTTGAAGATCCGGTTCATCAATGCCTGGAATGTGGCTGGTGCATTGGTGAGGCCAAAATGCATCACCAGGAACTCGTAGTGGCCCTCATGAGTCCTGAAGGCTGTCTTCTGCACATCTTCCTTCCTCAACCTGATCTGGTGATAGCCTGACTTTAGATCAATCTTGGTGAATAAAACGGCTCCATGTAGCTCATCCATCAACTCGTCAATCACAGGGATGGGAAACTTGTCAGGCAATGTCTCCTTGTTGAGGGCTCTGTAATCAACACAGAACCTCCAACTCCCATCCTTCTTTTTTACCAGCAGAACTGGGCTAGAGAAAGGACTCACACTGGGCTGAATGATCCCTCCTTCTAGCATTTCTCCCACCAACTTCTCAATCTCATCTTTCTGCACCTGAGGGTATCTGTAAGGTCTCACACTGATAGGGGATACCCCCTCTTTCAGGATAATCTGGTGCTCCCGTTCTCTGTCAGGTGGTAGTCCCACCGGAGGTTGGAACACATCCTCAAATTCCTTCAGAAAGGGCTGAACTAACACAGGAATGTGTTTGTCTTCCTCCTCCTGATGATCTTCCAAGCTTTGCAACTCCACAAGGAAACCTCCTCCTTCCTCATGGATCATCTTCACCATCGACCTGAGAGACACTCCAGCTCTGGACAATCCTGGTTCCCCTTTCAGCTTCACCCTCTTTCCCTCTACCATCAGTTCCATCACCATGGTCCCCCAGTTTACCTTGGTTTCACCCAAGGTTTGTAGCCACTTCATGCCCAGAATGACGTCTGTGCTACCCAACCTCAGGGGTAGGAAGTCCTCCACCATCCTGATCTCCTGTAGTCTCATCTCCACCCCCTTGCAGATCCCAGTGCTGGACTCAATCTTCCCTGTCCCCATCATCACCCCATAACTGCCTGTCTCAGCAGGCTCTATTCCCAGCTCCTCCGCCACCTGAGCGGATATGAAATTGTGGATGTGGCTCCACTGTCGATCAACACTACTACCTCCCTCCCAAGGATTTTCCCCTTCACCTTCATCGTATGGCTAGGAGTGAATCCCATCACAGAATTTAGGGATACCTCGGCTACCTCCAACTGGGGATCAATCTGCTCTTCATCAGAAGCATCACCCTCCTCAGGCGCCTCGTCTATATAGACGGTGAGAGCCCGAAGAGCGCGATCCTTGCACCTGTGCCCTGGAACAAACTTCTCCTCACATCTGAAACAAAGGCCCTTGGCCCTCTTCTCCTGCATCTCCTCCTCGGTCAATCTCTTGAAACTCCCAGCTGATCTGGTCACCCCGCTCTTCTCCTTCCCACTTTCTTTAAGGACACTAGGGGTTGGCCCTTTTGGAGCCAAGTAACTGGTAGTTGTCCTGGTAGGACCCCCTGAGTGGTTGTTCCGCCAACTTCGGGCGTTGGTCTTCTGGTTCTCCACCAGTTGAGCCAACTCCATGGCCTCCCTCAGGTCCCTCGGTCTCATTACCTTCACCGCATCTCTAATTTCTGGCTTAAGGCCCTTCATAAAGTTTCCCCCCATAGTGTTGTTCGATAATCCCTCCATGTCACCCACCAGACTCTCAAATTCTTCCGGTACTCTTCCATTGTTCCCTCTTGAGTGAGGGCGTAGAACTGTTCTGATATCTCCCATGGGCTGCCCCCCCTGAATCTCTCCCTGATAGCCTCCTTGAAGTCCCTCCAAGTCCTCACCGGATCCCACTTATCCATGTATTTGAACCATGCAAAAGCCGCCCCTTCCAAGCACATGCTAGCTGCCATCAATCTCTCCTCCTCCATCAGGCCATTCAATGCAAAATACCTCTCCACCTTGTGGATCCATTCATCCACATTTCCCTCTTCGAACACGGGCATTTTCAGCTTTCTGGCTCTCGTGTCCACCCCGTATGTCCTATTTCCCCCATGGCCTCCTCTGTCCCATGCAATGGGGTCTTCCCAAGTTCCCCTCTCCATATCGGGGCTCATCATCCCTCCTCGGCCTCCGATAGCCATCTTCCCCTCGCGCTCCGCCATGGTGATTCTGATCCCCCATGGCCGGTCCACTGGATCGGGCCTCCGGCGACGCCAATCATCCTCTCTTTCTTCCCTGAAGTCTCTCCTTCTTTCATGCTCTTCTCGCCTGATGGACTCCCGAGGTGGCATCCTCCCGCAGCTGTTAAACAGTTCCACCTCCTCTTCCTCGTCTGGATTCACCTTCTCCCTCCCCCTGCTCCCACTCCCTTCTCCTCTTTCCTCCCCCGGCACAGCCCTTGCTTGCCCTTCCAACAACTTCTTCATCATCTCCTCCAATGCCATGAATTTTCCTTCCACATTCTCGCTCAATGTGGCCATCTTCTCATCCAGATCCGCCTTAAGTTGCCCCATCTCGGTCTCCAAGACTTCTACTCGCTTAGATGCCATGGGAAATGACGAGATGCCTCCGGATCCTCCCAAAATCAGCAAAAATCTGCAGCGAATAATGGAGAAAAACCACCCTCCACCGCCCGGATCTTGCTTTGATACCAATTTGATAGGAAATACTTGAGTTCGCAAGTAACCCTAAGGTAATACTTGAGTTCGCAAGCAAACCTAACCCAAATCGGCACACAAATAGCACAAAAACAGCGGAAATAGGGAAGAAACTTGTAGGAAAACAATAGCAAACGATTGTATTCCACTAGTAGGCAATCAAAACCCAAAGCCCGATACAATGTTCTTCAATTCGAGAGGAAGAACAACTCTCCCACAATCTCCGGCAACGCCGAGAGCCAAAGCAAGAAGACCTAGAACACAAAACTATTTTCAAATGCAAGATAAAAACCTCTCCCCTCATAACTCCCTATTTAATACAATCTAATTCAAATTAAAAGCAAAAGGACTTCTCTACCCTTCATTCTCCCTCCAAAAACACTTAAATCAAATTTGAAATCAAGTAGACCCCACCCCAAAACCCCCACTCCCTTCCGCCTGTTCTTCCGCCTGTTTCTTCCGCCGGGAATAAGCCCGGACCGGCTGGGCCGGTCCAGGTTGAGCCGGTCCAGGCTGGACCGGCATAACATATGGCTAAGGAATATTTAATATCAAAAGAAATGTATGGTCAAACAGTGGGAAAAGGCCAAACATCAAATTAACTTTAAAAAAAATCAGTCTTAAAGATATCAATCTCTGCTTACCTGTAAAGTTCAACACGAGAGGCCCCAAACATAGTTTCGGAGGGAAGTGGAGCACCCATACCAATATTGCTTGTTGCACGGCCACAGTTATCACAAGGGGGCGAATTAACCCAACTGCAAAAGTAAGCACACAACAGGAAAGTCAGGTCAAATGACAGTGCAGATAATAATCCAGATTTACAAATTCCTCATTGAGTAAGAAAGAAAAATTAAAGAAATTGAATATTTAGAAAATTGAAGAATCAAATAGCATATAAATAGGGAAAAAACAGTAAGCCTCAAGCAGGCTCAATCTTTTTCCTATAAATTTATATTTCTTTACGGAAAACTACTTGATGTGAAACCAAATGCACAAGAGCTTATTAAGAAATTTAAGAGTAATTGGCAATGTAATCCAAATCAATAACTTATTGTAATAACAAGCAAATTCGTTAAAGAATCTTAGTTTTCCACTTGCTTAGGCGAAGGAGTACATGTAGATTAACCAAATCTCATAGATAAACAAAGATAGTAGCAATACTAAGAGCTCTTAATCAATAATCCACGATTTAATACTGAGAGTTTTCACCTCGGGGATCGATCACTCGGCTACACTAGGCTTTAGCGAGAGAAGATCTTCCACACTAGAATCAAGATCGCCACGAGGAAGAAGATGCCGGAGGTCTTTGTCCACAGGGAGGTAGCCGGAATTGGTGGAGGTGGAGGAGGGAAGGCGTCGTCTTCTTCTTCTCTTGGCTTCAAACTTCCCAAGGGGGAGCAAGTAGAGGGCCGGCCGAAGTGGGGAAGGGAAAGAGGGGAGGGGTCGGCTATAGAGATGGTGCAGGCAGCTAGGGTTTGAGGAGATTAGGTTAGGATGGAGTGTTGAAGAGATTTATTCAAAATCTGAAATTAATTTCAGATTTGAGTAAATTTGGAGGGAGGTTAATTTGAATTTGGATTTTGAATCAAGTGTATTGAATGCATTAAAGTAGCATTAAAGGGGATTCCACCCTAGTAGGGCCGGCGGCATGTGAGAGGGGGAGGGGTTAGGGAGATTTAATCACTTTCCAAATGAGTTTGAAACTTGTTGGTGGTGGGGGGGGGGGGGGGGGGGGGGGGGGGAATAATGAGTCATCCAATCAAATTCCGTTTGAATTTTAAATTCGAAAAACTTCCTTATTTAGACTTTGCAAATACGGAAAGTTTTTGAATTTCAAAATTCATTAAATCTCTTCTTTAATGCAAGATCTAAATTATGGGAGAGTCATTATGAAGAACGAATTCATCATAACGACTAAGATCAAGGATGATGGACGGCGGTCAAGGGGAGGGGAAGAGCTTGTCGTCGGGTGTAGGTGGTTTTGGTGGAGGTTGGATGTGAAGTGGGGAAGCTAGTGGGTGAAAGGATGTGAGGGATAAGGGGAAGGATACGTGGCCGGCGGCTTGGGGAAAAGCTAAGGCCGGCGGGGGAGGGAAGAAAAGATGAACAGAGATGAAGGAGGTAGACCACGAGTCACGGACTCTTTCAATGACTGGTGGGTATTGTGCTCGCCCTTACCTCAGGATCTCTCTTTTCTCTCTAATGCACACACAAGATGAAGAAGAAGACAAACAACAAAATTTCATTCAAAATATTCATTCCCTTCATTACAATAGAAATGACCTATATATAGGTCTCAACATGAAAGAATAAATAAAGACTAAATTGCCCACAGGGCTACAACATGACTCAACTCATAATAGGGGTACAATAGGAATACTCAAAGAAAATAAAATGCATAAATATTTAAAAATATAAACTCTGAATCGTGGCCGTCAATCTGCGATTCTTCCGGCGATACACATGTTTGAACCTCTGATCGATGTCCTCATCACTACTATAATAATTTTTTGCTTAAAATTTGATAGTAAGTCAAAACTCCGATAAAATCATAATAGTACACACCCAGATCAAAACCTCCCAATGTAACACAGCACAAGCTACGTCTAATAGATTCTTCAATCTGCTTTCATGATATTCCAAAATTCAAAACAAACTCCCCTATTCATCCGATAAGGATTTAATTTCCAGTTTTAATGCATAGCGTATTTGGCATGTCTTCTGTTAACTAATAGTGAATTCTAAATTGTATCTTTTTTTTTTAAGTGAAATTGCATTCTATTAGTGGCACAAAATTAAGTTAGAGATTGCACGACTTTTTGTGCATGTGTATGCCAACCATTACATTCTCCTAAGTAGGTAATGTACTATTGGGGAATGACTACATCGAACCAAGGGGTGATATTCCGAGCTCTTATAATGCTTTTTAATCAAAATTATTACAATTTTTATTGTTAAAAAAACCCAGCAATCTTGTCAATCCAACTTTACTATTAAATATATCCTAATAGTCCTGTACATATAATTTATATTTCTAATTTCTATTCTAATAGTAGCTATTGATATTAGAATATTGCAAAAGATATACTTAGTGGTATAATATTTTAACAGTAAACTATTTAGTGGTGAAATCCAAATGTGCAAAAAAAGATTAAAAAAAAAAAAAAAACTTTGTTATAAAAATTAGTTTAGATGTAAAACCTTATAAAATTGAAAAGGATATAAAGAGGCTCATAAGGAGTCTAAGAAAGTAATATGCAATGCAAATAATTTAACTTTTAATGATTTATATAATAGATTAGATACTAAAGAGGGTGAAAAAAGTATGTATATGTTAGTCAAACAAAAAGATAAAAGTAAGAATTTAATTCAAGTGAAGTGCATTAGGATGAAGATCAAAAGGTGTTTTTATTAGAAGAGAAATTCAACAAAGATGGATAAGGTATTTTGATAATTTTTTTAATGAAGATTGTGAGAATACGATTCACTTTAATGACCTAAGCACCCAAAATAAAAATATTTTTTTGTTTTTCTCGTCATATTAGTAAAACCAAGTTTAGAGAGGCTTTGAAGAAAATGAAGAGAAGAATATGTAAGATGAGTGGAGAAGAAGTATGTTAATTATGACTTTTAAGAATAAAGGTGATGCTCAAGAGCGTACGAATTATAGAAGAATTAAGTTAATGTGTCATACAGTAAAACTATGGAAGAGAGTTATTGAGCATAAGTTACAACGTCATACTAATGTTTCTCAAAATTAATTTGAATTCATGTTGGGTAGGTCTACTATAGAAGCTATACATTTAATGAGAGATTTGATGGAGAAGTATAGAGAAAACAAGGAGGATTTGCATATGATGTTTATTGATTTAGAGAAAGTCTATGATAAGAGAAGTGCTCTGGAGAGTTCTTAAAAAGAAAGGGATTAATAATATTTATATTCAAGTCATTAAGGATACGTATGCAACAGCTATTGTGTTCAAATACAAGGTGGTTTAACCAAGTATTTTCCTATTTCAGTTGGATTACATCAAGGACCATCTTTAAACCCATATCTTTTTTACTTTAGTCATGGATGTTCTTACTAGACATTTACAAGAGAATGCATCCTGGTGTATGCTTTTTACAGATGATATTCTTGTTGTTGATAAAACTAGAGGAAGTTGAAGGAAAACTTGAATTATGAATATCAACCTTAAAGTCTAAAGGTTTTCATTTGAGTAGATCTAAAACCGAATAATTTGAGTTTAATTTTAATAATAATAGATCTAGTGGGGGATTGTGACTTTGGAGGATCAAGTAATTAAAAAAATACACGTTTTAGATATCTCGGGTTTATTATTCAAAGTGATGGTGAAATGCATGGGGATATTATTATTTATTAGTAGAATCCTGATAGGAAATACTTGAGTTCGCAAGTAACCCTAAGGTAATACTTGAGTTCGCAAGCAAACCTAACCCAAATCGGCACACAAATAGCGCAAAAACAGCGGGAATAGGGAAGAAACTTGTAGGAAAATAATTGCAAACGATTGTATTCCACTAGTAGGCAATCAAAACCAAAGCTCGATACAATGTTCTTCAATTCGAGAGGAAGAACAACTCTCCTACAATCTCCGGCAACGCCGAGAGCCCAAGCAAGAAGACCTAGAACTCAAACTCTTTTCAAAAGCAAGATAAAAACCCCTCTCCTCATAACTCCCTATTTAATACACTCTAATTCAAATTAAAAGCAAAAGGACTTCTCTACCCTTCACTCTCCCTCCAAAAACATTAAATTTCAATTTGAAATCAATTGGAGCCCACCCCGGTTCCCCCTCTCCCTTCCGCCTTCTTCCGTCGGGCATAGGCCCGGACCGGCTGGGCCGGTCCAGGATGAGCCGGTCCAGGCTGGACCGGCATAACATTACCCCCCTCCCAAAGTATCACCTTGTCCTCAAGGTGGAAGGCAGGGAACTGTATTGCAATCCTCTCCAATGGCTCCCATGTGGCCTCATAATCTGGGAGGCCGTTCCACCTGATCTTCACTTCCTTTTCCCCCTTTTCATTGATGCGCACTCCTTCTACCGCTAGAGGCTCCAGTGTCACTTCCATGTCTTCCCTCAATGTGCTGGGCAGCTCTGGGCTTACTGCATGTTCCCCCACCACTTTCCTCAACTGTGATACATGAAAAACGGGGTGTATTCTGGCTGTTGAAGGAAGCCTCAACCTGTATGCTACCTCCCCGATTTTCTCCTCCACTTCGAAAGGGCCGAAATATCTTGCTGCCAGCTTCTCATTTCTCCTCTGGGATATAGTCCTCTGTCTGTATGGTCGGATCTTCAAGTAGACCTTGTCTCCAACTCCAAATTGTATATCCCTCCTTTTACTGTCCGCCTGTTTCTTCATAATCTGTTGGGCTCTGAGAAGATGCCTCTTGAGCTCGTCCAACACAGATCTCTTTCCTTCAGATGCTGATCCACTGCAGATACTGGAGTACTCCTATGGCTATAGTGTACCAGGTGTGGGGGGTCTCTTCCATATAACACCTTAAAAGGTGTTATCTTGGTAGCCGAGTGAGAGGAGGTGTTGTACCAATATTCTGCCCAGGCCAGCCATTTGGCCCACTGCTTCGGTGTCTCAGACACAAAGCATCTCAAGTATGTCTCCAGGCTTCTATTCACCACCTCCGTTTGCCCATCAGTCTGTGGGTGATATGATGTGCTCCTCTTCAATACTGTGCCCTGCATCCTAAATAACTCCCTCCAAAAATGACTCAGGAACACCTTGTCCCTATCCGATACAATAGACTCTGGTACCCCATGCAGGCGGACTATCTCCCTCACAAATGCTGCTGCTACAGATACCGCTGTGTACGGGTGTCTTAAGGGAATGAAATGAGCATATTTGCTCAGCCTGTCGACCACTACAAATATAACAGTATATCCCTCTGATTTTGGAAGCCCATCAATGAAATCCATAGTGATCTCCTCCCAAACCTTCTCTGGTAAGGCCAGGGGCTGTAGTAGTCCCCCTGGTGCCATCGTCATGTACTTGTTCCTCTGGCAGGTATCGCACTTAGCCACCATTTCTTCTATGTCTTTCCTCATCCCCTTCCAGTACAATTCCGCAGCTAACCGGCTATAGGTTTTCTGCACTCCTGAATGCCCTCCTATGGCACTCCCATGAAATTCCTGTAGCAGTTGGGGAATATGAATGGAAGACCTAGGGATCACACTCCTTCCCTGATAGTACAGTCTTTCTCCCACCACTGAGTAGCCTGGGTGGCTGTTTTCATCTGATAGCACCTCTTCTTTGATTCTCCTTAGCTCCTCATTCTGGATGCTTTCCTCTTTGATGGCTCCCCAATCAATCAGAACCGGTACTGATACAGCAATTCCCTGGAGCTCCCCCATACAGCGTGATAAGGCATCTGCTGCCTTATTTTCTAATCCTGGCCGATAGTGGATCTCAAAATCATATCCGAGCAGCTTGGACAACCACCTCTGATGCTCTTCTGTGACCATCCTCTGCTCTAGCAAGTATTTCAGGCTCCTTTGATCAGTCCTGACAATAAAGTGTCTGCCTAATAAATAGGGTCTCCACTTTTGGATGGCCAGCACAATCGCCATTAGCTCTCTCTCATAGACCGACTTCAGCCTAGCCCGGGACGACAGTATCTGACTGAAGTAAGCTATGGCTCTATGGTTCTGCATCAACACTGCCCCCAATCCATAGCCTGAAGCATCTATCTCCAACACAAACACCTGATTGAAGTCTGGCAGAGCAAGTACGGGCACCGTCGTCATGGCCTTCTTCAGCTTCTCAAAAGCCTCAGAAGCTGCTTCCCCCCATAAAAAATTATCCTTCTTCAGCAGTTCTGTCAGCGGTCCTGCTATGGTGCTGTATCCTCTCACGAACCTCCTGTAGTAGCCAGTCAGTCCCAAAAACCCTCTGAGCCCCTTCAAGGTCTTGGGTTGAGGCCAGGCTAACATTGCCTCTATTTTGGACTGATCCGCAGCCACTCCCTCCTGAGATATCACATGCCCCAGGTACTCCACTTGTGCCTGAGCGAAGTCACACTTCTTGAAATTGGCCTTCAGCTGATGCTCCCTCAGCACCCCCAACACCACTCTCAGGTGCTCTAGGTGTTCCTTCTCAGTCCTGCTATAGATGAGAATGTCATCAAAAAACACCAACACAAACCTGCGAAGGTGTGGCTTGAAGATCCGGTTCATCAATGCCTGGAATGTGGCTGGTGCGTTGGTGAGGCTAAAAGGCATCACCAGGAACTCGTAGTGGCCCTCATGAGTCCTGAAGGCTGTCTTCTGCACATCTTCCTTCCTCATCCTGATCTGATGATAGCCTGACTTTAGATCAATCTTGGTGAATAAAACGGCTCCATGTAGCTCATCCATCAACTCGTCAATCACAGGGATGGGAAATTTGTCAGGCACTGTCTCCTTGTTGAGGGCTCTGTAATCCACACAGAACCTCCAACTCCCATCCTTCTTTTTTACCAGCAGAACTGGGCTAGAGAAAGGACTCACACTGGGCTGAATGATCCCTCCTTCTAGCATTTCTCCCACCAGCTTCTCAATCTCATCTTTCTGCATCTGAGGGTATCTGTAAGGTCTCACACTGATAGGGGATACCCCCTCTTTCAGGATAATCTGGTGCTCCCGTTCTCTGTCAGGTGGTAGTCCCACCGGAGGTTGGAACACATCCTCAAATTCCTTCAGAAAGGGCTGAACTGACACAGGAATGTGTTTGTCTTCCTCCTCCTGACGATCTTCCAAGCTCTGCAACTCCACAAGGAACCCTCCTCCTTCCTCATGGATCATCTTCACCATCGACCTGAGAGACACTCCAGCTCTGGATAATCCTGGTTCTCCTTTCAGCTTCACCCTCTTTCCCTCTACCATCAGTTCCATCACCATGGTCCCCCAGTTTACCTTGATTTCACCAAAGGTCTGTAGCCACTTCATGCCCAGTATGACGTCTGTGCTACCCAACCTCAGGGGTAGGAAGTCCTCCACCACCCTAATCTCCTGTAGTCTCATCTCCACCCCCTTGCAGATCCCAGTGCTGGACTCAATCTTCCCTGTCCCCATCATTACTCCATAACTGCCTGTCTCAGTAGGCTCCATTCCCAGCTCCTCCGCTACCTGAGCGGATATGAAATTGTGGGTGGCTCCACTGTCGATCAACACTACTACCTCCCTCCCAAGGATTTTCCCTTTCACCTTCATCGTATGGCTATGAGTGAATCCCATCACATAATTTAGGGATACCTCGGCTACCTCCAACTGGGGATCAATCTGCTCCTCATCAGAAGCATCACCCTCCTCAGGCGCCTCGTCTATATAGACGGTGAGAGCCCGAAGAGCGCGATCCTTGCACCGGTGCCCTGGAACAAACTTCTCCTCACATCTGAAACAAAGGCCCTTGGCCCTCTTCTCCTGCATCTCCTCCTCGGTCAATCTCTTGAAACTCCCAGCAGATCTGGTCACCCCGCTCTTCTCCTTCCCACTTTCTCTAAGGACACTAGGGGTTGGCCCTTTTGGAGCCAAGTAAGTGGTAGTTGTCCTGGTAGGACCCCCTGAGTGGTTGTTCCGCCAACTTCGGGCGTTGGTCTTCTGGTTCTCCACCAGTTGAGCCAACTCCATGGCCTCCCTCAAGTCCCTCGGTCTCATTACCTTCACCGCATCTCTAATTTCTGGCTTAAGGCCCTTCATAAAGTTTCCCCCAGAGTGCTGTTCGATAATCCCTCCATGTCACCCACCAGACTCTCAAATTTCTTCCGGTACTCTTCCACTGTTCCCTCTTGAGTGAGGGCGTAGAACTGTTCTGATATCTCCCATGGGCTGGCCCCCCTAAATCTCTCCCTGATCGCCTCCTTGAAGTCCCTCCAAGTCCTCACCGGATCCCACTTCTCCATGTATTTGAACCATGAAAAAGCCGCCCCTTCCAAGCACATGCTAGCCGCCAACAATCTCTCCTCCTCCATCAGGCCATTTACTGCGAAATACCTCTCTACCTTGTGGATCCATTCATCCACATTTCCTTCTTCGAACACGGGCATTTTCAGCTTTCTGGCTCTCGTGTCCACCCCGTATGCCCTATTCCCCCCATGGCCTCCTCTGTCCCATGCAATGGGGTCTTCCCAAGTTCCCCTCTCTCCATATCGGGGCTCATCATCCCTCCTCGGTCGCCGATAGCCATCTTCCCCTCGCGCTCCGCCATGGTGATTCTGATCCCCCATGGCCGGTCCACTGGATCGGGCCTCCGGCAACGCCAATCATCCTCTCTTTCTTCCCTGAAGTCTCTCCTTCTTTCATGCTCTTCTCGCCTGATGGACTCCCGAGGTGGCATCCTCCCGCAGCTGTTAAACAGTTCCACCTCCTCTTCCTCGTCTGGATTCACCTTCTCCCTCCCCCTGCTCCCACTCCCTTCTCCTCTTTCCTCCCCCGGCACAGCCCTTGCTTGCCCTTCCAACAACTTCTTCATCATCTCCTCCAATGCCACGAATTTTCCTTCCACATTCTCGCTCAATGTGGCCATCTTCTCATCCAGATCCGCCTTAAGTTGCCCCATCTCGGTCTCCAAGACTTCTACTCGCTTAGATGCCATGGAAAATGACGAGATGCCTCCGGATCCTCCCCAAAATCAGCAAAATCTGCAGCGACTAATGGATAAAAACCACCCTCCACCGCCCGGATCTTGCTCTGATACCAATTTGATAGGAAATACTTGAGTTCGCAAGTAACCCTAAGGTAATACTTGAGTTCGCAAGCAAACCTAACCCAAATCGGCACACAAATAGCGCAAAAACAGCGGGAATATGGAAGAAACTTGTAGGAAAACAATTGCAAACGATTGTATTCCACTAGTAGGCAATCAAAACCAAAGCTCGATACAATGTTCTTCAATTCGAGAGGAAGAACAACTCTCCTACAATCTCCGGCAACGCCGAGAGCCCAAGCAAGAAGACCTAGAACTCAAACTCTTTTCAAAAGCAAGATAAAAACCCCTCTCCTCATAACTCCCTATTTAATACACTCTAATTCAAATTAAAAGCAAAAGGACTTCTCTACCCTTCACTCTCCCTCCAAAAACATTAAATTTCAATTTGAAATCAATTGGAGCCCACCCCGGTTCCCCCTCTCCCTTCCGCCTTCTTCCGTCGGGCATAGGCCCGGACCGGCTGGGCCGGTCCAGGATGAGCCGGTCCAGGCTGGACCGGCATAACAAATCCACATTGGATGGTTGAAGTGGAGGAATGCATCGGGCCTACTATGTGACAGATAAGCCCCTCACAAACTTAAGTGAAATTTCTATAAGCTGGTGGTCAGACCTGTAATGCTTTATGGCGCAGAATGTTGGTTTTTAAAAGAGAAGCATAAAATTAGGTGTTGTTGAGATGAGGATGCTTAGGTGGATGAGTGGCTTTACTCTTAAAGACAGAATGCGAAGCGAGTATATAAGCAAAAGGGTTGGAGCAGCTTCAGTGGAAGATAAGATTAGAGAGAGTCGCCTTAGAATGTTTAATCACATAAAACGTCGTCCTTCTGATAACCTGGTTATGAGAGTATGTATATTAGATTTGGCCTACGCTAAGAAAGGTAGAAGCGTACCAAAAAAACTTGGTTATAAAGTCTTAGAAATGATATTTTTTATTAGGTTTAAATGAGACTTGACTCTTAACATAACACAATGGGGAAAAAAGATTATTGTTGCCGACCACACGAAGTGGGATAAATGCTTGATGTTGTTGTCATTGATGTATTAATCATGTAAATAGAATCGAAATAATAAAACTTTAATAACAATGCCACACTTGAAAGGTCGCAATAATTTGATACCTGCAAAGTACAAATGAATTAAATTAAGAGTGAAAAAATCTAGGAAATTCTAAATCAATGGAAATTATTGTGCTCAAGGTGTAAATGTAAACAAAACTAACATTACAGTTTATGAGTCCCCATATAAAATCATCATCTTAAATAAAATTGGAAGTAGTAAAACTTAACAAACTCATAATCAAGTATAGAGTCCGAAGTAATTTTTACACAAACAAATACGATAATAGTGTGAAGCAGGTATAACATAATATATGTAGTAAAAACAAGTGTAGAATTTGTAATATGAATATCATTGTGTGCATAGCAATCTCATAATTAGACAGCTTCTCATAATTGGCCATAAATGAAGCAAAACAAGAAATAAATATACTTCAAAAGGGCCAAAATCAATCTTTAAACGACACCCAGCAGCCAACAAAATACCCAAAAGTCATCATAAGCAGGCAAAGACATAGGCTCGCTCTAATTAGCAGTAGAAAGAGAGCTTATAGTTCATATTCAATGTATAATACTCTCATATTTATTAAAATTATCCCTTTACGTATCTCAAGTTGACCTTTCAATAGTGAATTTTTATTAATATACAATTTGTAGTTTTAGTTTATATTAAATAGCACATATTTTTCATTCCAGGTTATAGAAAAAATTATTTATGATAAATGCTCTTATCAATGCCTATATTATACGTATCCTGTAGTTTACTTACTAAAGTAATCAGAAGGGTCCAAAACAACCATTCAACTGAGGGGCTTGAAGCTGAACAAGGAGGAAAAGCCAACATAACCACTGCTACAACCAGGTTTCAACAAAATGTGGAGGAAGGTAGTTTAAAAATAAATTAGAAATCAGAAAACTTTTAATATTATCTAAGGTTTTGCAGTTGCAACCTAAAGTAATCAACATGAAATGGGGTCAATATAAAACTATTCTCGCATCACGAGGATAATCCAAAGTATGGAACTGTTTTTTTTTTTTTTCACAAAAGAAAACCAATAAAAACAAAGAAATTAAAGCTTAGAGAATGAAAAATACTCAAGAAAAATAGGCATTAATGTAAATTCACAAATCCTATGTATAAACTGAAAATTTTCTACCATAAAAGGATGTTTCCAACTAATGAATCAGAGTGCAGACTCTTATGAAAACTGGCTGAAATTGGAACAATATTTCCCTTGCTGAATTATATTCATGTATAAGAGCACAAAATCATGGATACATGCAAAAAATTATATTTCACCTGAATGATTGCTTAAACCATATCAGCAGTTGCAACAAGAAACTGTGGTCTTCCTCGTCTTTTGAAGGTTTAAAGTTGCCCTCCTATTCAAAGTATTTTTCTTTTAAGTTCATGCCAAATAATAGGACAACATAACCTTCCGTAAGCTATAACAGTAAATCACAGAAAACATACTGTAAAGCAAATCTTAAAATTTGCAACTTCTCTTTCTTGAATGAGTGGGGTTACATATTTTATATAACGTTCTAAATGAAAGGAAAATCATAGACATCTGGCAGATTATAGTCCGAATATGAGTATAAAAGCTGCAAAGGAGCTCAATCAAAGAATTTGATGGTAAATTATAACAGATGGTAGGGTATGATCAACAATTAATAAATCATAATTTGCATTCCAAAACATAACATACTTTGAGTTGAATTCAACATCTAAGATACTGAAGCTTAAGAGTGAGGGAAAATACTTCAGAAATTTTTATTTTCCTGATAAGTAATTATACGAGTTAATCATATACAAATTGGGATGATGAATTGTCACCAATCATTTTCAACACAGCCATTCTTAGTCCACAAAATCAATTGAGTGATAAAATTTGAGTTAGTATCATGTCATTGTGATCAAGCTAACAATTCAAAGAGACAAGGATCAACCCTCATGGAAATTAACTGATAACATTTTTATTGCGACCTTAGGCTGGGCATGCCAATATATGAATTGACAAAACCAACGGAAACCTTAAAAAACAGACAAGCATGTTCACACAACAACAGTTTTTACAGTTATGCAAACTTGAATATGCAATAGCATGTCATGTCATCAACAATAAAAGAAGTTAGCACTCCAAACAATATAAGACTAAAATCATACATTTCTACCCAAGACTCTATCTGATAATTTGTGTAGTGCTTTACAAAATAAAGTTCGAACTGCCCTCTTCACTCCCTCTTTTTCTTTGGCATGTTTACTTCATCCTCCTGCTTAGCACTTACCTTGCTTAGCCATCTTCACTTTTTCTTGAAAGTCAACGTATTTTTTTCCATCAAATCTCATATGAGTAGTCAAAAGGTCACTATCCCTGATTTTTTTTAGAACAAATACACACAGGCATCCATTTTCATCTTCCTTCATGCCATCCTTTAGGCTGTCACTAATCAACTTTTTTCCATAATTGCTGTAAAACTTGATTGAGCTGAATTACACATAAATATCATAATGGGAATCGATTCCCTATCCTATCACTTTGCTCACGCCCCCACATTGTGAAAATCATTTACTTTTATGGATTTAAAGAATAAACTAAGAAATAGAAACAGCACCATCAAAACACATAAAGCAGGAGAAAAGAAGGTAAAAATTAGTAAACCTTGGCCAAGGAAACCAAGGCTTTCTCCTGAATCTCTTCAACAGGAACTGATTTGCGAGCAGCTTCTTGCCGAACAGGATCCTCGTACTACATTAACCCAGTTCAAAAATAAACAAAAGAAGTTAACCAAACAGCGCTTAGTGTAACAAATAGTGCATAGAATAATCAGGGTTATGAATTAAAAGTCACCTGTAGGACCTGATCTACGTAAGGCCGAACCCTCTGCTCAAACTCCTTTGTACCTTCATTGGACTGGAATTGTTGGAAGAATAGAGCCTCCTCCTCTGCCTGATTGAAAAGGAAACAAGTCGTAAAGAAAAAAACAAGACGGACAATCTAACAAAAAAACTATCTAGATTATTGCCTGCAGCATCCGGGCCAATTCTTCATCGGATTGCCCCAACTGTTGGATGGATTCCGGTTTCTCCACTGCTCCATCTTCGATTGACACCAAGCGAAGCCCTTCCGAGATGGCCACGAGATCAGATTCATCCGTGATGAGAATATCCCTATCACCGGCGGTGAGCTTAAATAAAAAACGATAGAGCCCAATTAAGCACATCATTAAAGGAATTAAAAGGGGAAAATGTAGATTATAACTTGACTAGAAGACCTTTTGCTCGTCGGGAGGAACTGACGTGAGCGAGAATATCTGAAACTTGAGAACCTAAACAGAGAGAAAGGCTTCTATCGGTAAGTAAAGAGAATAACCGCAGAGAAGGGCAGGTGGTAAGGGGATTTGATACTTCGAAGCCGTCCTCTGTGTCGTAATCGATGGGGAGTTCGGTGCCGTCGTAGCTGACGACGAATCTTCGAGCCACCATTTTTTTGCTCGCTGCCAATTCACTTCGCCTTCCCTGATCCCTTCGATGAGCACACAGCCCCGATGATACCCGATCGGGAAACAAGGTGTGAAGTATTTTTTTTTTTTTTTTGGTGATATTTAGGCCATTTAAGTCAAACTCACACACACAGCGCATATACATGGACTCGAACATTGGACCTCTTAGTTGGAAGTCTAAGCTCTCAACCAATAGACCAAGGGGAGTTGTGTGTGTGAAGTATTTAAACTGAAATAGTTTTATAAATTTTGATTTTTTTTTTTTTTGAAAATTTAAGGCTTAGCCTGTAAATTAAAAAAAGAGAAAAGTTACATGTAAATGTAAACAAAAAAGGAAACTCAATCAAAAAAGGGGTAAACTCATAAGAGTACAAAAACAGCTCAACACAAGAGCACAAAAATCATCTCAACTACACAAAAAAATGAACAGATAACCAAGTCAAAAAAGAGCTCCAAAAGTCAATAACAGACTGGACTCAGGGATAAAACAGTCGAATCATAGAAGAACTCAAACCCCTGGTTGCACAAAGACCATCCAAGGGGAGCCAGCAATAGGAGCATCATCATTGTCCAAACCTAGGCTAGAAAACCAGCTGGCGACAAATCAACAAAACAGCACAGCATAACAGCAGAACAGCAACCTGCCCAGTAAGAGATGGTAATACAGAGGCAACTCGAGGCAATCATGCTAAGAATGAAACGAAAATATAGAGGCAAACCTGCGGGAAATCATAGTTCCCACCTAAATTAAATCCACATAATGTGTATAATTTTTCTATTTGATAAGTTTCTCAAAAACTACTCTTTTAATGCTATGGGAAGTGTTGTGGCAATTGAAAATATTCACAAACCTCTTATTATTCCTTTCTTTCCATATGTAGTAGATTGAGCAGCAAGAAATAAGCAGATAAAGGTTTTTAACCGGGTGTAAGATAGTGTTATCCCCGTCAATCCACTCAAAAAGCTGCATAATAATGGGTTTGAGAAGGAGATACATAGAGCTAGGCATTAAATCCATAAGGATAACAAAGGAGTATGAACATTCAAAGAATAAATAAGCAATGTTTTTCGGATAAATTTTGATGTTTGCTCGAATATAAAATGATACCAAGTATAATAAATATAATGTAAAGTGAAGTAATTTATTTTGAATGCAAATCAAATTATTATGATTTTGAGTGATAATCATTTACACCACAAATTTACTTGATCAACACCCGTCGTCGGACGGACTCATCAGCCGATCACAAAAGCCGACTGCCCTCCTCTGCCCGCCACCAATGCCATCGCCACCCACCACCAACCACTGGCGTTGTCGCCGGTGCCACCAAACATGCCAATCGTCTGTCGTCGTCCACCATTGCTATCGATTGTCGTCCACCGCCATTGATTGTTAACATTTAAGATTTTACTCTACATTTATTACTTCTAACTAAAAAAAATCATTCACTGGCATTTACTTTACATTTATCTAAACAATTCCAAAGTATTCCTTTTACGTTACATTTTCTTTACATTATATTCTTTTTCAGCCAACCAAACAAACACTAAAAAATAAATTGCATCATTTTTATTTTTATTTTTAAATTTCATGATTTGCTAATGTAATATTTAAAATTTTTTAAGAATAATTATTATTATAGCCTCTCACCTTTCTATTTAATCTCATCTCATATATGTGGATCTCACACAAGTGGTCTCAACATCATGACTTCATCATCTTCTTTATTATTCTCATGTTGTCGATCACATAAATGTCTCTTGAGTAATATTTCATTAAAACTTCATCGTCTCTTCAATGCTTGAACGCCATTGATCCCCATCAATACCCTTCACAAAGAGATTGCATTGCAACTTCCTCGTTTATTTGTCATATGCACGCTGATAGTCTCATGAATGCCCTTCCCAACAAGATTTCATCATAATTTTCTTGTGATTCTTGTCATTTACACACCACTGACCTCATCAATGTCATTCACAATAAGAATGAATAAAGGTTCTTGTCTCTTCATCATCCTGCGAAGTTTTCGTTAATATAGTTAACGAAATGTTATGTTATATGAATAATAAAAATTTTGTGTTAAATTTGTAAGTGATATAGTTTTAAGGGCCATGTATGTAAATCCCACCTTAATATTAGAAAGAGTATGTCATTTTAGAAAAAAAAATAATAAAGTTAATATTTGTGTTATTTCTTAACGGATTTATTAATTTAGGTGTTATATATATGAGTAAATATGAATATTAGATATGTAAATATATAGGTGTTGCATGTTATAAAATTCAGAGCAATAGAAATAGTTTTATATATTTGCATGAAAAACCATCAAATATACAGATAAAAGAGAAGAATACAATAGACATCATAGTTATATATATATATATATATATATATATATATATATATATATATATATATATATATATATATATATATTGAGAATAAAAAAATCGCGAGGCCTATTCTTGTTGAAATAATCTATTATATACTTTAATGAACAAAAGTCTACTCTTCTACACAATAGGAAAGCATGGGATTATAAAATTGGCAATGTTTTTTTATCTTATGCAATAGAGATTATGGGAAAATGGTGGAGGGATGATGTTAGTCTGACAATGATGGTTAAATGACAGAGATTAGGTGATGGTGTTGAGTGATAGCAATCGCATGGTCATAAACAAATAATGGTACATGGACAATGACATGTGAGCAACAGTAGTTAAAAAATGAGGGTCAAACAATGGTGATAAAATGATCTCAATCAAATGATGATGTTCCTATGATAGCAATTAAATGAGTGCAATGTTAGTCCTAAAATGGCAATCTAATGACAATGGTGCCCAGTGATGATCATCATTGGAACATTGGTGTAAGACGTGCAATGTGGTTTGTACTCCTACTCCAGTCTAGTCTTATGATGCTTGTGTGATGATTGAAAGGGAGGCCACTATTCTTCTTTTGTTCATGTTTTTTTAATGAGATAACTTATTAGCACTTCTTGGTGCATTATTGCACTTGCATGTGGATTGCTCTAATTACTTTTTGTGCATTAATAACCTTATCAACTCATCATAATGGGGGTGGTTCAATAATGGTGGTCAGGCAGTAATGATCCAGCAATGATGATTAGATGAAGGTAATCTGATATTGGTAGTCCAATAATAACAGTGTTTTGATGACTATGTTTGGGTAGTACGAGTCTGACAAAGGTGATCGAGTAGTGGTGGTCTAATGGAGACGTTAGGGCAATGGTTTGATGGTGATAGTTGGGTGATGGTTTAACTGTGGTTGTGCTTTAGGATTCTTCAAACCTAAGGCTCTCTTGAATCTCAAGCCAATGGGTCCTTATCAAGTAGAGGGTGTCTACTTATAGATTTTTAAGAGTGTTCTGCCATATAAATATAGAAAAAATCCAAAATACTCCTTTGGGTGATCAGTGTTGATTCCTTTGCTCATTAAGTGTTTATTTAACATTTAAATGCATTTTTTAATTAAACAATCTTATGCTCATTGGATTCACTTTGTTGAGACATTTGATTAGACTATAAGCATGCCAAATTTGAAGATTGTTTGGTCATCTAATTAATATCCCAAAATTTTCAACTGTACTTCAATCTCTTAATCTAGCTTATTTGGGTTCATATTGGATTATTTTGTCTTTGGCTTTTTCTCATTAAGGCAATTAGTTTTACTATAATTTTGTTGAAATTGGAATTTGGATGGTCTTAAATTTAATTATAGAATTGAATCAAGAAATAACTCCAAGGAAGGCAGACGATATATGATGGAGTTCACATTATGAATCAATAGTATGATTGATTATAATATTTTTCTCAGTAATTGATATTTAGGTGTTTTTTGGAAGATGATATAAACTATAAATTCTAAACAAAGAGGTAAGACATTCGCATTATATAATAATCACAATCTTTTGAATTTTTTTGCCTGCTTTTGATGAAAGATATACTTTGAGTAATTATTGAGCTATCACAAACTTTATAGTGAAGAGAATAAGATATTATAAGTGTTTTGTCTTTGATTCAGATATATAAAATAAGATATCAAGATATGAGAAATAGTAAAGGAGTAGACTTAATAAACAAAGTAACTAACTTTTGCGAGGAACAAAAAATAAACATTTCCCATATTAACATTAAATGGGTTGATTGGGGATGACCTCATCGCATAGCTCAGGACATAGCAACTTTATATCATTTTCAAGTTAAAATATTTTATACAGTTATGAATATGTAACTTCAAGAGTTAAATAATTATTTTACACAAACAAATAATGAATTACTTCTATCCATTGCTTGTTGGAATCCAAATAGTTTATTTTATGAATTAAGTACAGACAAATTAATTAGAATATCGCATCTTTATCTATATTATTTTAGTCTTGTTGATTTGAGACTCTTAACAATTAGTTGAAAACTTATATTATGGATATGTGGTCTGTTGAAGAATTTTCTTCCCTAAAAGATATTGGAAGCATTGTCGAAAAAATAATCTAGAGCATGAATGATGCTTTATAACCAACCTATGCTTTCAAGCTAATTTACCTACTACAACAACATGAGTAAAAAAAACAACTTATGCTAGCTATGAGTATTATTAAAAATCAACTTTAAAATAGATGTAAAGATCAATGTTAAACAATACTTTACTCTCTTACATTGAGAAAGAGATATTATATTGAAATGATAATGAAGTAATTATTCAACTCTTTCAGAATATGAGAAAAATATGTTATAAATTGTAAGTTTTTTCTTAACTTATATTTAATATTTTATCATTTAAAAATGATAATTAAAAAAAAAAATAAAGTTGTATATGCTAGTCTTAAGCCTCTATAAAAAAAGTTGAGGTAATTTTTGTAAAAATAAATATAGGCCCCACTATAAAAATTTTCGCTTTCATCATGTCATGTTTATTTTTTATTTTTTTTTCTTTTTGTAAGAGCTTCACCTAATATGATTGAAAACTTACTCTTTCTATGGAATCAAATTTATGAATAATTTTGAATGGAAAGTGTAAGATATTCTTTCTATAAGAACTCTAAGAAGCTAAATTGTTTGTTCTCTCGACTATAGGCCCCATTCTCTCTCTCTCTCTCTCTCTCTCTCTCTCTCTCTCTCTCTCTCTCTCTCTCTCTCTCTCTCTCTCTCTCTCATTTATCTTTATTTATTTGTGGATGAGGGATGTTAAATTCACATATTAAAACTATTTTTATAATGTTAACAATAAACGAGTTTGAAGAAATAAATAAAATTACACAAATTTTCAAAGATTACCTAAAGTAAGAAAATGACATAGCCACTAAAAGATTAGGCCATGTATTTGAAAATCTCAATTCAATAATTGTACTAAATAATGAGGTATCAATTATATTTATTAAACTGAAAAAAGTGTGTACGAATATCCTAACAAAAAAGTGATTAAAGACAAATCTCAAAGAACTTGCATGCACTTTATGATTAGTGATGTTGTGTCCTGAAATATTCGCGACGGTAAAGAGATAAAGAGTGTAATGTCTTATCTTTGAATGAAGATCTAGCACATAAATAGATAGGAGAGACAGGGGTGCAAAAATAATAAGAGACACCAATATTTTTAATTGAAAACCCTTAAAAATGGGAAAGATCATGGGGTCTGACCCAGTTAAAAATGATTCTACTAGAGTTTCTAGTCGATTATAAATGATGACCTTCTTCGGAGGGAGGGCCTTGGCTCAATATAGTAAGTATACATCATGTAGAGCATATTACACGACGAGAGTTGGGGAAAATCATGTGACATAAGAATTGTTCTCAAGAGAATGTTGGCCTGTTCATTTGGTCAGTAAGATCATATTCGACAGATGATGGTGGTTGGAGGGACTGTAGTTGGATGACGATAAAGGTCACGAATCCATAGTGTCACACTCCAAGGTCTATATTAGAAGAATTACACATGTCTTTTATTTTAACCATTTAATTAGAGCTTACCAATAAACAATAGAAAGAAACAATATTATATTTTTATCTTGTTCAGAGTCTCATATCTTATGATCCTTATCATTTCCTGAAAATATATAAAATCGCGAGCATATTGCTCAGCAAGTAACTAAAATCTTACAACTGAAATCAATGCAATATAAAAGTGAATAATATGCTATAAATCATATAAAAATATATATGCATCAATGTATGTACTGATCATTTGTATCTATTTATTCTTCTATAATTTATCATATCTCAATCAATTACATCATCAGCTACATTATTAGTAACGATCAACAGTACTAATATAAGCAACAATATTAGTATCATGATTAATAACGTTAAATAGTGTCAATGGAAACAAACAATATTAATGTCAGTCACAATATCAATACAATATTCATTACAGTGTCAGTATAAATATTCATATATTCAATAAGTGTATCTTAAGAGTATCTTGCTCCTGCTCTTATGACTCTCAATCAGTTGTCTCTTATAACTCCTAATTAATATACTCCCTATAACTCCCCTTGAATTATGAATTAATCACCCTGATTTCATATAACTCATAATCAATCTCCAGTTTCTTATGACTCACAATCAATAAATCATGTGTATCAGTATGGTATAATGTAGAGTTATCATATTATATATTTGATATCATTCAATACTTCATTTAAAATGAAAAAAATTATATCAAATCATTCAGAATGATTAAATTTATAAGATATCCAAAGTTGCACGGTGAAAGCTTATGAAATTAAGATATAATATATTTTTCGACAGATTTAGGAGAGATAAGATTCGTAAAAATCAAAATCATTGAAAATAAAAATAAGATATTAATCACTTATTATAATGAGTAAAATAAAATTAGTAACATAGATGATTAGCAAATATGATCCAAAAGCTTTCTCTTTCATCTATCTTCTTTTTCCCCTCTTTCAATTTCTTCTTGGCCAAGCAATTAAGTAAGGGAGTCGTTGGGGTGAGGTAATGATATATATATATATATATATATATATATATATATTCATGGCATAGGACTGTAGCGCTCATTAAATCACTACCAAAGTGCTCTAGTTCATAAATTTCATATTTTTCAAGAAATTTTATTTCACATGTTTGAGTTATTACAAGAAATCGACATGTGATAGAGGTCGAAGAGACTATAATGGGCGGGTGACGGTGGTCAGAAGAATCAATGTCGGGTGAAGATGGTCGGAAGAACTGTAATCGGGTGATGGTGGTTGGAGGAAGGTTTGTTAGTGGATTCCATATGGAGGTTATACAGTCATATCGACCAGTTGTTCATCAACGACGACCTGAAGGTGCATGTTCGATGGCGGTGGTGCCAAGGTGGAGCTCCAGGATTCTTCAAGATCCAGAGTTCTTCCCTTTAATATTTATAGTTTTTTAGGAGTAGCATGACTAGTAAATAGGAAAAAGATTAAGGACAAGTTTGGAGCGTTCTAATGAATTATTGATATAAACTCCCTCAATCATAGATCATTTATTGAGCATTTTAAGTGCCTTAATGATGTCAAAATTTGACGATCTTGAGCTCATTGGAATCATCTTATCGAGCCGCTTGATTCGACTAAAAGCACGTCACATTTGGATATCATTTGGTCATCCAATTAATGCTCTAAAGCTTCCTAATATGTTTTGATCATTTGATTTGGACTCATCTGTGCTCGGATTGGATCAAACTTGATGTCGTTGGGTTCATATCCTTGAGAAGGTCAATTCGATTATAAGCTTGTTGAAATCAGATTTCAAATGTTTCTGAATTTAAAGTGACTGATTCATATATTATATTGAGATTCATGGCCGATCTTAGCGATTTTTGGTGACATATCAAGTGCAATACTATTTATAATGTATTACACTCATCTTAAATCAAACTCAGATCTCTAATGTCCTTAAAATTCATCAATATTAAAATTTTAATCATAATATCATGATATAAAAATTTTTTCCCTCGTAAAATTTTGATGAGAGAAAAAATTAATTCCAAAATTTTCATAATTTGTAGATATGGTATTGAAATCAAATTTATCATAACAAAAATGATAGACTTCATAACACAAATAAGTTATTAGAAAATCATCACAGGCAATAAATATGAATTAAAATATTATTGTGAATATCTATATTTATTTTTGAATTTAATAATTGAAAATTGGAGTGAGCACTTCATAAATTGACCCCAAAAAACGCATCAAATATTCCATTTTTTATGCTAAAATATTATAATTTACTATATATTTCGGGATTATAACAATTTATATTTGATGATACATATTTCTTAAGGAGCAAAATATGATCATAAATTAAATAATTAAAAGTGGTTTACGTTAATCCAAAGTTCTTAACTCTTTTCGGGATTTTTAGTCGGCTCTCAACCAGGTTTCGTTCTACTTGCGATTCTCTCCGGTCAGAACCAGGTTTCAACGGACCAAACCCGCCGCCGGCGTAGCAGAAGCAACCGACGCATCCCTTTTATCGCCGGTGCTTGACTTGTAGGCGTTTCTTCTCTTTTTCTATCTATTAGTTCGTCTAGCTCGTTGCAAGCAGTTTTGAAAATTGGGAATTGACTCGAGCCCTAGATCCCAAATCCCGATGACTTTCCATTTCCCGCCCGACTTATTTTTTTTTGCTATGATCTATCAGCTTCAGTTTCTTCAGTGCAATGGCTTATGCAGTATTTACTTACCGATTCGTCATTATTCGATAATTTTGGCATTTTCTTTATGAATTGCATCCCCTGTCAATTATTGATTTCATTTGCTGTAAATTTTGGATGTATATTTTGTGTATGGTTTGCATAATGATACGCCTATTTCGAAAATACCTAGAATCAAGCGTAAGTTCACTCTTCGAGTGAGTGCCAGCTGCAGAAAACAAAGAGAAGATTAAAAAAAAAACATATATTATTCTGCATGTATCCTAGTTCTTAGCATCTCTAGGAGAGGGATGTTGCACAAGCTTTAACAGGAAGTGGTTAGAGAAAAAACGATGCAAAAATAGAAAGCTATTAATATTTTGACAAGTTCCTTCTCATGATCTTGTACAGTTTTCCCAGCGCCATTTTCTCCTTTACAACGTAATCTTTTAGCCAACCAGGAATTCTCCTTAGTAGTTTTGGTTTTTCTATAGGTTGGGTCACCCTTTGCTCTTCAGCCTCTTCCTTTGTGGGCTCGGTTACTATGGTGTTCATATTCTCTGATCTTGGATTTATTGACTCAAGGCATATAGTGATGCAACCTAGGAATCCTAAGCTAAGTAAGAGAACACTAGGTATGCAAAAGAAAAAAAAAACACAAACTAGAATTGCAATAAAGAAAAACCTTCCTATCAATATGACAAATACAAACACTAAACATAACACAACAAAGCTTTCAACTTCTAATAGAAACCACTTACAAATTATCTTAGAACAAGACACGACACAACTTAAGACTTACAATAATTTAAGAGAAGAAAGATACAGGTGGGGTGGGAACCATGGAGAGAGAAGAAGAGGTAGAAAACCGAGGCGAAGTAGTAGAGGGAAATGGGAAAGGATGCTAGCTCGCAAGCTAGAAAAACCCGCAGGTTTTACAAACAAAAAATCATCTTTTTCCACTCCTAAAACTACAGGAAAACAACCCAATTTATAGGGGAAAAACAACCAACCACTCACATTAATGAGCCACCCCAAACATCCAATAGGAGCCAACAAAAAACATAGGAAATAACATAGGGAAGGGGAACGACCAGCATAGGAAACAAGCAAAAAGCAATCCTAAATAGTATAGGGAAGGGGAACAACCAGCACAAGAAACCATCAAAAAGCAAATTCCAAGCATTTGGGAAATCAAAACCTGCATAGAAACTCAACAGGAAATCCAACAACCACCAAACAATTTGAATAAAGCATAGAACACCAAACAGTCAGCTTTACTCACATCATATAGGTACGGTTGTATCATTCCCATTATGTAGAAAAAACACCATGTCCTCAAGGTGAAATGTGGGATAGAGGTGGCAAAAATCATGGAAGTATTCTCAGGTGGAATTTTTTGGTGTACAGTCGGTCCACTGAGCGAGAATTCGAGAACCTCCTCGTCGTGTCGTAGAACTGATCTTATTGCACAATTTTTTGTTGGAAGAAGGGAAATTGGTTGATTTTTTATACTGGCCATGGGCTGTAAAAGAATTTCAGCAAACTGCTATCCTCGATAAGGTTTGAGAGCTAAAACATGGAACACATGGTGTATTTTATTATGTTTGGGTAAATTTAGCTTATAGGCGATCTATCCAATATGCTGTCATACACGGAAAGTTCAATAATAGCATTTGTAGCTTTTGGGAGAAATAGCGAGCCACCTTGGACTGCTAACATTGTTGCAGATGAACTATGATCACTTCACCAATAAAAAATAGAAGCTCGCCATGCTGCCTTTTGTGCCATGAGATGTTGTGCTTGATATAGTTTTCTCGTAAGGTACTCAATAGTATAGTTTGTTATGCTCCATTAACTCCTCATTTAGGACCTGAATGGAAGTAGTTCCTGATGTACAAGCCATAAATAATATAGCAGTTTGGCATTACTAAATCTAACAATAGTACCAAATGATATTCCTAGTTCGAAAATACCTGGAATCAAGTATAAATTTACACTCTTCTTATGAGTGCTAGCTCTAGGAAACCAAGAGGAAAAAAAAAACCAAATTGCTATTTCATTGCCCTCTTTTTTGCCATGATTTTGTATATATTCTAGTTCTTAGCATCTCTAAGAGAGGGTTGTCGTACAAGCCTATTGGAAAGCGATTATAGCAAAAATGATGCAAAAATAGAAAGCTATCAATATTGTGATATATTCCTTCTTATTCTCCCTGATTTACATAACGTCTTTCCTCTTTTACACTGATTAATCTTTTAACCAACCAGGAGTCCTCTTATGTTGTTTTGATTTTTCTATGATTTGGGTCATCATTTGATCTAGTTGTATGGGTTCGGCTGTTATGGGGTTCATATTCTCTGATTTTGGATCAATTGATTCAAGGCGAATGGGTAGGTTTGTTTCATGTACTGTTTCTTTTAAATATGTTGTTTAATTTTTAGTCGGAGGCAATGCTTTTGTATTATGCTTCTTACTTATTGATGTTGCAAACATAATTATATTTGGTAGTTGAAAATTGATACGATTGTTGTGGGTTCTTCTAATTTATTTGAATTATGTCACTTTTCTAGGAGTTCCAGTCTCTGAAGGGGTATAGCTATGTGGTGAGAGAGAAATTAGTTTATCAATATTTTTGTCCTTATTTTCTTGATACAAAATTTAAGAGTTTAAATTAGGAACATAAGGTTGGATAGCTCAATTAAGCTAGATGCACATTGCAATAAAATACTGTTTTCAAAATTTATTCTTTGAAAGTGTTCAAATTTATTCCTAGGAATTGAGAGATGAGTAATAGATTAGAAATAATGTGCAACAAAGCCAAACATAGTATTTATCATTATTTATTTGGAGGTTTTACATACATCTATAGCACATAATTCTTATGTATTTACACATCTAACACCTAAAATTTAATATTTGCTTATATAACACCAAAATCTTTAAATTACATAAAAATACCACTGATGTAGAACGGGTAGGGGGGCTTTGCAAGGGAGAGAATCTCTTCTCCAAAATCTGAAAGAAATTCTGACTTCTTTACCCAAAATCTGAGAAGAATCTCAGATTTTCTCTTGAGAGGTGAGGGGAAGCAAGCTCCAAGCTTCTTTCTCTTAAAAAAAAATTCTAAAAACAATCTCAGCTTTTGATCCAAAAATCTGAGAGAAATTTCAGATTTTTATGAATAAGAATTGGGGAATTGGGGAAGGAAATCCAGATACCAATTCTCTTGAAAGATTGAAGAGAGATAAGGGATTGGAGAGAATCCCGTAACAAAATCTGGAATAATCTCAGAGTTTAGGAGGGACGTTGATCAGGAGTTGGAATTAATTTCGGCAAGGGGAGAGGTCTTCAAATTAATTCCAAATTGAGTGGGCTCTCTTTGGAAATCAATTAAGCAATCAATTTATTCAAAGTCAGCTAAGAGAGGTGGCTGAAATTTGGAAAAATGAGGCCGGCTGTATCTGGAGCTGAGGGTGGAATTCTTTCTTAATTCCCATGGCAAGTTTTAGGAAAGGATTAATGTTTGGCCCGTTAAAAAAAATTTCAGCTGCTATGGTTTTGGGTTTCCAAAGGTGGATGATAGGGAATAATTAAGACTTCTTAATTTAGTTTAAAAGATTAGGAAAGAAAATAATTCACTCCAATTTGAATTTCAAATTCAAATGGATGTAAATTAAGAACTTTCCTAAAATAGAATCACTAATTTAGGAAAGAATTTGAAATTTGAATTTGAATAATTTCAAATTCAAATCAATCCCTACATTAACCCAACCAAATTAGGAAATCCCAAAAAGGGTGGAGAGGAAGGTTCGGCCGGCGGCTAATGGGGTGGAGCTGGCGGCATGGGTTCGGGTATGGGGGGACTTCGGGTGGAGGTGAAAATCCGGCGGCCAAAACGGAGATGGGGAGAAGGAAGAAGATGAAGATAACGACGAGGAGCAAAAAGAAAGAAAAAAAAAAAAAAAAAAACAAGAGACAAAATATTAAAGATACAACCGCGAGCCCGGACACATCCTGCGGCTGACGGGTACTACGTTGCCCTTCTCCAAGGGACTTCACACCACGAGCCCGGACCCATCCTGCGGCTGGTGGCAACTCCAAATCCCTCCCATAGGGATTTCACTAACGTTCTTCCCAAAGAACACAAGTGCAAAAACACAAATTTTATTAATAATCCATCCTCCTAATACAAGAGCAAATGCCTCTATATATATAGGCCTTAAAAGAAACTAAAAGACAATTTTGCCCCTTGGGCTTACATAAAACAAATCCCTTAAGTAAGGGTAAAAAAGAAAAATGCATAATTAAATAAAAATTACAATTAATAAAATAAGATAAATTGAAGGGATCTCGGCCGTCGATCTTCAGCTCCTCGGATAGGCATGGACGGTTGGATGTCCGCATCATTCTCCCAGGGTGGAAAAGACTCGACTCCGTCGAGTTCGCATCCCGGGTGAGCAACCATGCTCTGATACCAAACTGATGTAGAACGGGTAGGGGGGCTTTGCAAGGGAGAGAATCTCTTCTCCAAAATCTGAAAGAAATTCTGACTTCTTTACCCAAAATCTGAGAAGAATCTCAGATTTTCTCTTGAGAGGTGAGGGGAAGCAAGCTCCAAGCTTCTTTCTCTTAAAAAAAAAATTCTAAAAACAATCTCAGCTTTTGATCCAAAAATCTGAGAGAAATTTCAGATTTTTATGAATAAGAATTGGGGAATTGGGGAAGGAAATCCAGATACCAATTCTCTTGAAAGATTGAAGAGAGATAAGGGATTGGAGAGAATCCCGTAACAAAATCTGGAATAATCTCAGAGTTTAGGAGGGACGTTGATCAGGAGTTGGAATTAATTTCGGCAAGGGGAGAGGTCTTCAAATTAATTCCAAATTGAGTGGGCTCTCTTTGGAAATCAATTAAGCAATCAATTTATTCAAAGTCAGCTAAGAGAGGTGGCTGAAATTTGGAAAAATGAGGCCGGCTGTATCTGGAGCTGAGGGTGGAATTCTTTCTTAATTCCCATGGCAAGTTTTAGGAAAGGATTAATGTTTGGCCCGTTAAAAAAAATTTCAGCTGCTATGGTTTTGGGTTTCCAAAGGTGGATGATAGGGAATAATTAAGACTTCTTAATTTAGTTTAAAAGATTAGGAAAGAAAATAATTCACTCCAATTTGAATTTCAAATTCAAATGGATGTAAATTAAGAACTTTCCTAAAATAGAATCACTAATTTAGGAAAGAATTTGAAATTTGAATTTGAATAATTTCAAATTCAAATCAATCCCTACATTAACCCAACCAAATTAGGAAATCCCAAAAAGGGTGGAGAGGAAGGTTCGGCCGGCGGCTAATGGGGTGGAGCTGGCGGCATGGGTTCGGGTATGGGGGGACTTCGGGTGGAGGTGAAAATCCGGCGGCCAAAACGGAGATGGGGAGAAGGAAGAAGATGAAGATAACGACGAGGAGCAAAAAGAAAGAAAAAAAAAAAAAAAACAAGAGACAAAATATTAAAGATACAACCGCGAGCCCGGACACATCCTGCGGCTGACGGGTACTACGTTGCCCTTCTCCAAGGGACTTCACGCCACGAGCCCGGACCCATCCTGCGGCTGGTGGCAACTCCAAATCCCTCCCATAGGGATTTCACTAACGTTCTTCCCAAAGAACACAAGTACAAAAACACAAATTTTATTAATAATCCATCCTCCTAATACAAGAGCAAATGCCTCTATATATAGGCCTTAAAAGAAACTAAAAGACAATTTTGCCCCTTGGGCTTACATAAAACAAATCCCTTAAGTAAGGGTAAAAACAGAAAATTCATAATAAAAATTTAAAAATTACAAATAAAATATAAGATAATGTGGGACGATGACAGTCGTTGATCTTCAGCTCCTCGGATAGCCATGGACGGTTGGATGTCCGCATCATTCTCCCGGGGTGAAAAAGAGCTCGACTCCGTCGAGTCCGCACCCCAGGTAACCATGCTTTGATACCAAACTGATGTGAAACATAAATGCCATGTACTTGCCTAGGTGGCAAGATTAATTAAATCCCCATCAATTTGGGGAGAGAGAATGAAAATCTGAAATTAAATTTCAGATTAAGTGGAATTGGCGGGATGAATTTGAATTTAAACTCAAATTTAATGGGGAGAATTAAATTGGATGAAAGGGAATTGTGGGAGGTAATTATGGAGGCTTAATGAGGGGGCCTATTAATGAGATAGGAGAGAGATGGGAAATTTTAAGTAGGTGGGGACCACAATTAATTAATCAAAATCTGAAATTTAGATTTCAGATTTTAATTATATCATATAACTCCCTTCTTTAAAGAAAATTGGGAGGGAATTTGAATTTCAAAAAGATTGTAACTCCCCGTAATTAATATCCTAATTTAATTTGACTTAATTAGGAAATTCATTAGGGGAGGAGAATTCAAAATTCGAATAGGTGGGCTATAGGGAAACCGGCGGCAAGGCTTCACGGGTGGCCGGCGGCAAGGACTTCACGGTGGACGGTGGGCCGCTGGGCGATTTTCTGGCCGACGGTTGGCTAGGGGAAAGGGGCGGCGGCAAGGATCCAAGGAGGGAGGAAATGGGCAATTCTACTAGGGATTACTATGTCACGGATTTACCTTGATTTCCCACACCAATTGATCACAAAGATAATGGAGAAGAAGGCCTAGAACTCACAAAGAGATCTAGCTCTTCTCAAGACTCACTAAGAGATTTGAGAGAGAGATGCACTCACAAAGAGAACACAAAGTAGAGAACTCACTAAGAGATCTCAAAAGAAAAAAGAACTCACTAAGAGATCTAAAAGATGGAACTCACAAAGAGAACGCAAAAAGCAAATTTTCATTAACCATTCATCATCTCATTACATAAGAAAGGGCCTCTATATATAGGCCTAAGAAATTAAAACAAGACACATATGCCCCTAAGGATTACATAGGACGACCCCCTTAAGTGAGGGTAAAAACAGAAAATTCATAATAAAAAATTAAAAATTACAAATAAAATATAAGATAATGTGGGACGATGACAGTCGTTGATCTTCAGCTCCTCGGATAGCCATGGACGGTTGGATGTCCGCATCAACCACTAACCTCAAATTTTTAAAGTGAAATTCACCTTTTCATGTATATGTTTTAATGTGATTTACATACTAAAGTGATATACTAATTATTATGAAAATTTAAGTATTAAATATGTAAATGCATAAGAAATATGTGGTATGTATGTAAATCTCACTATTTATTTTTATTTTATGTCGAAGATAAAGGTTGCTTGGTATTTTATTTAGACATGATTGAAGCATGACTTAGATTTAATTCCTTTAAAGAAATTTGAAGGACTTTAAATTTTACTTTATGCAATTTGTAGGATCCGAACTGGTGCAACAAAAACTTGCTGGTTTATCAAAAAAGTTTTGTACATTATTCGATGAAGCAAAAATGAATAACTTTGAAACCTTTGATGCGGTGCTTAGAATGCTTTTTTCTAGTATATTTGTGGACTTTGAGGGAGCCTCTCGAGGAAGTGTTGTGTTTTGTATAAAGACCGGTGGGTCGTAGAAGTCAGCAATGTAGAAGGGAGGCTCATGAGAATCAATGAAAGGTAGATGAAGGGGCTGTTGGATTTAGCCTAAATCATGCCAAACAACAAAAATGTGAACTTTAAATTGTACATATTCTTAAATCCCATTTCTTCTTAGTTAACCTTATGTTCCAGATTTAATAAATTTGGGTGTTTTGCAAATTTATGGGATTTTGCCAAAGGATCGCATGAAAATGTATTGAGGGTTACCTGTGAGCTTTTGTTGCTTTTTCTAACCGTCGATCAGAAAAAAGTGAGGTGGTGAAGAAGAGGTGCATCCGATTTGATAAATCCTCTGTTGAACAAGTTTTCAGTGTGTTTCACTATAGCTAAGAGGAAGAGTAGAAGATGCCGATGGAGCTGGAGATGTTGGAGGAGGTAAAGAAGCTTTGTTGTGATGAGCGACTATTGAAGTTTTTGTCCGATGGTGCCCTTTGGATCCGATCTGCTATAGTTGATTAGTGCAGATTAGTGTGGTAATAAGGTAATTGTTTTGTTTATTCATTATTTTCTATCTATTGGCATAGGTATTTGATTATTTTACAAAAGCCTTTACCTACCTTAGGTTAATGATATTATGATTTGCGATAATAAATGTTTTCAATAAAAAATAAATTAATATTAATTAAATAATGATATTATTTTTTATTTAATGACCATATAGAAGTTATTGTATTAAATTATTTTAATAATTTATTAATTAATAATTAATTTGAATGCTATTTTAGTTAATTATGATTGCAGGTAATGAGATTGCATGTTTTATAATTATTAACCATTATTATGAAAATCCTATTTGAGTTAATAAATTTAAATGTTGAACTAAATAGTCAAATTGTTCATCAAACTTTAACTGTTCATTAAATGTTGAACTAAATAGTCTGATCATGCCGAACTATTGTAACGTTTTAACTACCTCATGATTTAAATTAGTTAAAATAACATTAATAATTAATAATAATTAATCAAAATTATTAACTAAACAATGATATTATTTTTTATTTAATTATCACATAAAAGTTATTGTATTACATTAATTTTAATAATTTAGTAACTATTAATTAATTTGAATGTCATTTAAGATAATTATGATTCCATGTTATGAGATTACATGTTTTATCATTGTTAATAATCATTGTTAAAATTCTATTTGAGTTAACAGACTTAAAATTTGATTTAAATAGCCAAACAACTTATCAGGATTTAACTGGGTTTAATCTATGTTATGCCAAACAACTTTTAGGATTTAACTACCTCATGATTTACTAAATCTGGATTTATAAGATTTACTAAATACTACTTGAGTTAAATCCCATCCGTTACCAAAAAGCCCTTAAGTATGTGTCATAGAGTTTTCTTTTGAATGATACAAAAAATTAGGTATAGTTTATTTAGTTATGAGGGATCGAAGTCTCCGACATGCCCCCATTGTTGTTACATATTGAGTACTGCCCCCATTGTTGTTACATAGTGAGTACGATACCCTGAGAAAACTCTCAATTTAAGGATATCTATTCATGTCTTATATTGAACATAAGAATGAAGTTCTATTGTACAATCCTTGCAAAAGAGTGTCTTAGGCCAAACTAGGTTTGTGCGCTTAAAGGTTAAACAACACAACATGCAAAGGTGTTAACAAATTGACATTGTAATGGGCATCTATCCTCAAATAGTTCAAGTGACAATGTATTAGTTTAGAGAGGAATACTTTTCTTCTATTTTCATTTAAATAATTCCTAAAATATTCATCTAATTTGGTATAAAATCTCTAATGTAATGTTAATAAAATGATATGTTCTTTAGGCGTCATCTAATGTGGTCCTTTGTTTTACATTAGCAAGATATGATTATTTGGTTTTATTATATATGAGTAATGTGATAGGATACACTTGTAGATCTTAAGTATTTCCTATCAATTTTCGGAAAACAGCGAGAATTCTCCACAAAACTCCACACAAAACCACAAAACAGTAGATAATTTGTATTATTTGATGAAAGGGGAACGGAAAATATCAAGATACAATTGATCTTCTATTCGAGAGTATGATCTTTCTCTCCCAAATCTCTAGACGTCGCTAGAGCCCAAAGAAATTAAGAGATCTCAAATTTCAATCAAATTCAAGATGCCCTGATCCTTTGAAAACCAACTATTTAATGCATACAATTCAAAAGGAAATCTCTAAACAGTCCCTAAATTCAAATTTCCCTCCCAAATCCCTAAAAAATCCTTCCAAAACAGCTCCCTAACCCTTGCGGCTTGCGTTCGGCACCTACAGGAGGTGGACATTTCCGTCTCTATTCGCGTAAGCCGGTCCCTTTGGACCTGCTGGACCGGTCTAACATAATGACTTTTTTTTTTCTTTGTTATTTTATTGGAACTTATTTTTCAAGTATTAATTGGTATGAAGACTTGCGAACAAAAAGGCAAGTGAAAACCCATTTATTGCCGAGGAAATGTAACTGGAATGAAGTTCTCAGTTAAATAATTTGAAGATGGCCTTGAGATTGGCCTAAGAAAGGCACGTGATGAAGAGAGTATTCATTGAGCATACTATACACAGTTTATTATCACATTAGTTGCTTAAATTTGGAACTTTGGTGGAAGATAGTATTATTTGAATCTTGTTTGATACGGTTAAGCTTTTATTGTTTCCTGTCAGAGCATTTTAAGCTCTGCTGTTGAGAAGATCAGCGTCTAAATTGAAAAACTATTTAAGTATAAAATGCTTTTCTGTACAGTTAATTAATGCATGCAATCTGATTTCCTTTCTTTCATCAGGGTTGAAGAGCTCGGATTTACATTAAAAAAAAAATGCTTGCTGTGCCAAACCAAGGAGACAATGCTCTGGCTTTTCCTAGACCTAGGCCAGGTTCTGAGCTGGCTCTCCATGCACCATTTCCTGCTGGAAAGCATCGCACCTCTAGCCTGGAATCACCCATCATGCTCTTAACTGGCCATCAGAGCGCCATTTACACGATGAAGTTTAACCCAGCTGGGACTGTTGTCGCCTCAGGCTCCCATGACAAGGATATCTTTCTATGGTTTGTACATGGCGACTGCAAGAACTTCCTGGTCCTCCATGGCCACAAAAATGCTGTGCTTGATCTCCAGTGGACTTCTGATGGGTCTCAGATAATCTCTGCAAGCCCCGACAAGACTCTTCGAGCTTGGGACGTCGAGACTGGAAAGCAGGTTAAGAAGATGGCAGAACACTCCTCGTTTGTTAACTCGTGCTGTCCGTCCCGTCGGGGACCGCCGCTGGTTGTCAGCGGGTCAGATGATGGCACAGCCAAACTGTGGGATCTCCGGCAGCGCGGCGCCGTGCAGACATTTCCAGACAAGTACCAGATCACCGCGGTTAGCTTTTCGGATGCATCTGACAAGATCTTCTCCGGTGGGCTGGACAATGATGTGAAGGTGTGGGATCTGCGGAGAAATGAAGTTACCATGACTCTCCAGGGGCATGGTGACATGATCACTGGAATGCAGCTGAGCCCAGATGGTTCATACCTCCTAACCAATGGAATGGATTGCACTCTGAGGATATGGGACATGAGACCATATGCACCACAGAACCGTTGTGTGAAGATATTTTCCGGACACCAGCACAACTTTGAGAAGAATCTCCTGAAGTGTGCGTGGTCGCCGGACGGGAGCAGGGTCTCGGCCGGGAGCTCTGATAGAATGGTGTACATATGGGACACCACATCAAGGAGGATCCTGTACAAGCTCCCAGGTCATAATGGATCAGTGAACGAAACAGCTTTTCACCCCACTGAGCCTATCATTGGCTCGTGCAGCAGCGACAAGCAGATTTATCTTGGGGAGATTTGAATGAGATACTGATATCCATTGTTCAATCATGCACTGCTGTTGTAATTGGTTTTTTCCAAAGCTGATAAGGTAACTCGGACAAAAACAAATTATTTGAATTGAAGCTTTAGTATTAAAAAAATTACTAGTTTGGTGCAGTCCTGCATGTTTATTTTTTACCTATCATTGTTAGACGTGTTTCCATCTTATTACATGAAAAATTAACGTCTCTCTCTTTCTGCAAGCGATTGTTCAATTGGTTGATTTTAAATATTTCCGCACTTCTGTTGATTCTATAAAAAGAAAGTTTATGAGAAATAGAAGAATGCAACTAGGAATGAAATTATGGCTTCGTATGGGATGGTTTTCTTATTGCTTCTTAAAATAGTTTTCTAGCATAAAAGTTAAAATTTTTATACTAGAAAGTTGCTTTAGAAAACAGTAAAAATGCTATCCCAAACGAAGCTTATAATTCTTTTGGATTTCATTTTGTTTTATACATTACATGCCAAATATATGTGGGTTTTGAAAGCACTCATAAGCTTGGGGTTTATCCCTCTCTTCAGACGCTTTTCGAGTCTAGAGATTGGATATTGGGCATGGAATTTTCAATGACAGATTATGTTCCTTTTTCACAAGACTTCATTTAGGACAATTTTCTTCCTGCTTCTTAAAGCGGCATTCTAATATAAAAATTAACATTTATGTACTAAAAAGTCGCTTTAAGCAGCAATAAGAAATCTGTCCCAAACAAAATCTTAGACATCCGTCGGACTATCTAGCGTTTATATTAGAACCAAGACTGTAGTTTCTAATGGCTGCAAGCCCCAATGGCCAATGCTAGCTCCAAATAGTAGGAATATGGCTACTGATGCTTATTCTGATGATGGTGAAGTAAGATTTTCATTGCTAAAATTCCTCATTTTGTTGGTTTCTTGCTATTTTAGAAGCGTTACAATGCTGCTTTATCCCCTTCAGATTAGTCTCAAACATTTGCTTGATCCTGAGGGTCTTTGCACAAATTTCATTTCACCCTATAATTTTTGTACAACAACAATCTTGAGATTTATGATAGTTATTGTGTTTCAAACTTCTAATCATATTGGCGATTCTTCTTAGTGATGAGCATTCTATTCTATGTGACCCAATCATGTGTATAATTATTTAATAATGACATAAAAAGAAAAAAAAATATTTTAATAAATTGAACAAATGATTAACATTTGTTCGGAATAGCTTTCTTACTGCTTTCTAAAATAATTTATTAGTACAATTTTTTTTTAATTAATAAAGTTTGTATTAGGAAGATCTTTCCATATAAATTTTCCCAAATCAGCCTTCTTTCTTTATAATTTTTTCTCATATTTGAATTTAAATAGGAGATCTTTCTCAATTAATTACCTTCTTAATTCCTCTCCTAATATAATGAATTATTAATTTCTTAGACCCCACAAGGGAGCCAAAATCTCTTTGGATTTGGTTCTAGGTTTTGCCCCCTCCATTGCTTGCTGGGCGGGCTTGCAATAATCATGCCATAAAAAGAAAAAAAAATTAGTAAATTGAACAAATGATTAAGGTTTCATTTGAGATAGTTTTCTTACTAGTTTTAAAAATAGTTTTTCAGTATAATATTTTTTAATTAGAAATTTTTATATTATGAAGCTGCTCGGAGAAAACTGTCCCAAACGAAGCCTAAAATTTAGATATTCAAAGATGAAAGTATCTCCTGTCAATTTCGGGTTGCGGGTCGGGTTCGGGTCAACCCGGAATTGACCCGGAACTATTCGGGTTCGGGTCAACCCGACCCGTTTTTGTAAACGGGTCGATTTTCCGGACCCGAACCCGACCCGCGTCGAGAAATATTCGAAGATGAAAGTATCTTCTTGAGTTGAGAAATATTTTTTTCTTTCATTTTTTAATTTAAATAATGGATATTTGTCTACTTAATTCCCTTCTTAATTCCTCTCATAACATAATGAATTATTAATTTCTTGGACCCCATAAGGGGGCCGAAATCTCTTTGGATTTGGTTCCAGGGTTTGCCCCTTCCGTTGCGTGCTTGCAATAATGATGCCATTAAAAAGAAAAAAAATTTAGTAAATTGAACGAATGATTAAGGTTTCATTTGGGATAGTTTTCTTATTTGTTTTAAAAATATTTTTTCAGTATAATTTTTATATTATGAGGCTGTTTTGAGAAAGCTGTCCCAAACGAAGCCTAAAATTGAGAATATTCGAAGATGAAAGTATCTTCTTGAGTTGGTCATGTAAAAATATAGTTAGATTGCTTCTATTGAACTAACATTTTATCACATGAATGCTTTGAATTAAAATAATTACTTTGACTAAGACCTGAAAATGTCATATCATATTATCTAAAATAGACTTATATTCGGATTGGTTTGCCAAATATGGCTTCTAAAGTCAATATCAAAAGACCTAAAAGAGCTTTGGCATGCCCCAATCTGCCCTGCTTATACGCTACCTTTGACCTAACTATAAACTTGCAATTTTTCAAATTAAAAAAAAAATTATGATTATTTGGTGTTGATAAGATATGGAAAATGTATATAACAAATGTAGCATATGTACTCAATTGTACATAATTATATACAAAATTTTGTTCGGAGATCAATCAGAATGCGCGTACATCACCCGAGTACTCAATACCGCAGCCCGGTATCGCTTACGTGGCGCATTTTGGTTGGTCTCCAGATGATGTTCTGCGTCCAGTCTCTGCACAGAATAATTTCTCCATCAGAAGGCCGATGTTCTTTATGACCAAATCATTTAAGGCAACTCTCTATAACTCCAACCTTTTAACTTATTTACTCATTTCACATTCTATCTTTAAGTGTAAAGCTCTAGAGAGAGAGAGAGACCCTTTTAATGTTATTTGATTGCTTAGAATTGTCTTCATAGTCTCTTATTGAATGTGGCCCAATAAAAAAAAGGAAGGAAAAGAAAAAGCAATGATCCTTTTCACATCCAAAAGTAGAGATGTAACTGCTTCAGAGTATAGTGACAATTGAGGAGGCACTTTTTGCATTTGGTGAGCAAGAATGTCACTTTTGTAAATTTATAATCATAAGTGGCTGAAAGTGAAAAAATCATATTGTCGCTCGCTGCCTCAGTCCACATCCTAACAAACCACGTTGGTTACTTCATTGCTGATGTGCAGATTCTTCCAGCCTTCGCATGGCGACTTCTCATCCTCCTTTTCATGTTTGCACCATAATTGAAATTCATTTTTTCTTTTTTTTTTTAAATGGTGAGGATTTAGCTCTCAATTTTGTTATTTGAAAAATAATTATAAAGTTCTCTTAAAAAAATGCAAAGTTTTTTAAATATATATATTGTATATAAGAAAGAGTCGGTATAGAAAGTTTGGGACAGTCTAAGGCTTCGTTTATGAAGACTTTCTTACTGTTTTTTAAAGCGATTTTTTTTTTTAACGAAAAAATAACTTTAAGAAATAGTAAGAAAGTCAGCACCAAATGGAATCTAAGACATAAATATCTATGTCTTAAGCCATGAGCCATCTAGCAACAATTGTTAGGTAAGATCCGGCAAGGTCTTGAGAGGGCAGCTATAAACTACCGCGTTGCGCATAAATAGTCATATACTAAAAGAGTTGGTAGTTTGCAACATCCCTTGGAGCCGTATAATAACATAAAATTTAATAAGAAACTTTCGAAGTCAAGAGATGATTGAAGGTTCGCTTCGTCTTTCTCTTGGTATGATGAGAGATTTGGAAACCAAGAAATTGTTCTACAAATAAGAGAGGCAATCTTGTAGCAAGGTAATCAGGATGAGAAATATTAGATCTTTGTGATTGATGTTGTCAATCACAAAGATCCAATACTTCTGTTTGAGATAATTCTCTCTATTGAAAGACATCCTTTTAATGTGTAAATTTTAATGAAGTATCATTCATAAAAAAAAAAAGATGAATGGAAAGCTTTATAAGTTTTTAATGAATTAAAATGGCTACACTCACTCAGTTCAAGTTGCAAAGACTTCGACGTAGGCAAAACTTGTCCTATTCCTCATCTAGTCAACATAAGACATGGTTTCAACTTTCAAGTTGTCTATATAGCTTACCCTGTTGCTATCATCTTATCCGTGACATAAAACAACAATGGTCGAGGGTATTGACAGCTTTGACTTCCCGTCCTATATATGTACAAATTATTCTACTTTTATCTAATTATTATTTTAATAATTTAAATATTATAATATGAAAGAGCAGGTGAGATCATAGTTAATTTATTATTTATTATTTATTATTTAATTTAAGTTGAAAATTTTCCCCTTCCATTACTTTATTTTCCTCAAACTTTGACCCCATAGCTTCAATTTTCTAATATTTTACTAATGAAATTTTCTTCCATTTACACTTGACATGCACATTAGAAATTTATTTAATCATATCATTTAATAGGTCACATAACAACTGATACATCATCACAAAATTATCTTGATCTGGCACGAATTTCGAGGCAAAAAGTTAGTTGGAAATTTGAAAAATAAAATCCAAGAGCACCTAAACTCCGATTTCAGCGAGCTTAAAGTCAAACTGAGCGTCTCGGAAATACAAACCCAATGACACCAAATTCAACCCAATCCGAGCCCAAATGGGTCCGAATCAAGGACCCGAAGCACTGCTGGAAGGTTCAAACCACAATTCCAGTTACCAAACGGTTTTTGATTTTAACGAGCTTATACTCGAATCGAGCGGCTCGACGAGAAGAATCCAACAAGCCCAAGATCGCTGAATTCCGACATCATTAAGGCCTTCAAATGTCCAACGAACGGTACATGATCGTAGGATTCAATATCGGTCGTCCATTCAAGCACTCCCTATTCGCCCATGATCTCGCGACTATTTACTTGCTATGCCACTCAAAAAAAAAAAAAAATAGAGCCCTCATTTTTCACAAAGGGAACTCAAGTGAAGAGAGAGACAGAGAGAAGAAGGGAAGAAGAAGAGAAATGAGAAAGGGAGAATCCTCTCCTCCTCGACCACCGCCGGAGCTCTTCCCGCCGCATGAATACACTGGAACTTTGCCGGATTTTTCGGAAATGACGGGATTCTGCAAAACTTTGTAAATTTACTTCAAGTTGTAATCTGATCGTCCCGATTTGTGGGACGAATCAGTTTCTTGCATTTTACAAAAACATTATTTTCTTTTCTGTTTGTGTGATGAATATTCATGCAACGCTCGAATGTGAATTTGTAAACTCTACCGCCGCGTATATTCTAGCCCGCAACAACAACAAATTTCATTTAATCATATGACCGTTATAATTATATTTCATTGATGATCCTCATAAGAGAAGTAGATTTCAACCCTGATTTTATCATAGTTGATTTGACTAACTATGATCCATGCAAGTTTATTCCTCACATCATTGCATATAATATATCTCATTCTTGTCTTGCTTGTGAGTCTATAATTCAATCTTGTCATCATTAACAATTTATTCAATAATTTGCAAAGTAGTTACATGCATGCATGCATGCATAATAAAATTATATTAATATAGTTTATTTTTTTATTTTTAAGATGTTATACTATCAAAATTAAAATAAGAGATATATGATAGATTAAAATATTCTGACAAAGTTTGTTCTTTCATGCTAATCCCTTAACCAAATTTGTTTATTATACCCATTGCTTTCTTAATTATAATTAGTTACTAACTCCATTGACTAACCATGCAATGTTGATGTTGATAAGATTAAGGATAACCAAGCATTATAGAAACAAAATCACTATTTTATTTTAAAAACCACAAATTACAAAATTAAAGAGAGTGTTAATGAATGATATACTTAATTTGCATTTTTTTTAATTTTGAAAAAATTGAATGGTTAATTTTGTAATTTAAAGAAAAAGATTAGATAGGGATGGTTGACCAAATGATGCTCTAAAGTCTTAGCCATTGAAAGGAATAGCAACCAATCATTCTCTTAACAAAATAATTTATCGTTAAATTAATGATTATCCAAAACCCTTAAAAGATAATTAATAATAGAGAGGTTAGGGTGGGGCATATATGCTTTGTGCTGACGTTCATAAAAATAAATAAATAAATAATTAATTAAAATAAATTTATTAATGAAGAGGGTTAGTTTAATTGAGTTGTTAAGATTGTTTTTCATAGCATAATTAATTTTTTAATTTTTAGACTTTTATGGAGAAGAAGACAATCAGATTCGGTGGGTGGGAACCAAAGTTATTTTACTACGTAATTATTTGATTGATTAATGATAGATAAGATTAAAAAATATTTATAATAAATAAATAAATGGATAATTTAGATTATTTCATGTTTAATAATTAAAATTTATATTATTACATTTAGGTTAAAATAAATCATATTACATAATATTTTATAAGGTTCTTAACATTATTAATAAATTATTTCAAAATATGAAATTAATTCAAACACATATAGGGTGATAATAACAATAATATCAAGTCTTTATCCCATCAAATGTTATGAGCTATATGAATCATTTTTCTCCATTTTATCCTATGAAAATTTAAAAGTCAAATTCTTATTTAAATCTAATAAAAATATCATTTCTTATACTTTGCGACCAATTTTTTAAAATCTTTTTTAATTTTTCTTAATATAGGCAATATCTCATATATCTACTCTCCTACCTAAGTCATTAAAAAGACCAACATCTTTTATGACCAAACTATCTAGGACGACTCTCTAATCTTATTCGCCACTGGAGCTACTCGAATCCTTTATGGTATATATATCTCTAAAAGTAAAGCCGCTCATCATCAAATCATCATGATCCCTAAAACACTTAACTTAATTTTATGCTTCTCTTGTAATGAAACACATAGAGGTGTAAGTGAGCCAAGTCGATTCGAACTCGACTCATTAAAAAGCTTGCTAGTAGAGCTTATCAAGCCATGAGTTCGAGCTTGTATATTAAATAGATTATTGCTTAAGCACAATGATGGCTCAGCTCGAAAGCTCGTTAAGCCACTCGAAAAAAATTAAAATATATTTAATAATTAATTAAAATATATAATAAGCTAAAGCTTAAGCACAATCATGATTCAGCTCGAAAGCTTGAGCAATCCAATCTAAGTGTCAGCTTATGAATTTTTTAACGAGTCAAGAAACAAACTTAGCTCAATTAAATAAATACTCACTCCATTGGACTGCTAGTACCACATATAGGGCACAGTACATAACATTCAGATTTATAAAGGCTTGTGCGAATAAACTTCACCACTACAAATAAACGTCCAGTAAATTAACAATTATATAGCTAAAGAAACCAGGACCAAGTTGAATCCGGTCACCTAGATCTTTGACTCCCTGATCTTCAACAATAAATTATTATTACATGTTCCAAAATTAATTAATAAAATAATTAATTTCTTATTAATTAAAATAATAAACTCATTGATTCACCAAATTTATATCTAATCTCCTTTTGCTTTTCATTCAAAAATGTTGATTAAAATTTTTATTTAAAATAATTTAATAAAATATAAATATTTTTATTAAGGTAATATATTTAGGAAATATGCTAAAATATAAAATAATTTAAAAAATAATAATTTTAAGCAAAATATATTAATGAAAATGTTATAACTTTTTTTGGGGAATTAAAATGTTATAACTAAAAAAGATAATTGTTTTAAAAACATTCAGAGCTCAGTTTTTTTCATCAGAAAAAATCTTTTTCGGGTAATATTTTCCCCTCATATTGGCCCCACAATTACGTCTGCCACGTTGAGCCAAGAACACCCTCCGCCTCCCCATACACCATCTGCCACGTGTACCTCCCGCCAAACTTCATCCCCACCGCCACACCTGTAGCCACAGATAACCAACCCGTTGTCTTTCCCAGTTAATGAAGGAAGCCAACAGCCTTCTTTCGAGTTCCGCCGCCCTCCTCTCCCTCTCTCTCGCCAATTCGCCATTAAATCGGCGCATTGAATCGCCGATCACGCTTCTCCAGACATCAACCCAACGTTAAAAGCTCTACATGCATCCGTGCATTAGCCAGTACCTTAATCATGGCCAGCAAACTTGCTTTAATATTCGTATTCAGCCTCTTCTCGCTCCTCTCCTCCGCCACCTCGTCGGCCGTTGCCGACGTCCTCTTAGACATAAAAAATTCCTTCTCCGATGACCCTTTCCACGTCCTCGCAGACTGGTCGCCGGCGACCAATCCGAACCATTGCAACTGGACCGGAATCATCTGCGGCGGCGGCTCCGGCGAAGTGGTAGGTCTAAACCTCTCGTCAACAGCACTAACCGGCGAGGTGCCCTCTGCACTCACCAAGCTTACCCAACTCACCATTCTGGACCTCTCCAGCAACCGCCTCTCCGGTGAAATACCTGCCGAGCTCTCCAACCTGCGCCAGCTCAGTACGCTTCTACTTCATTCCAACAATCTATCCGGCGAGATTCCGGCGAGTATTGGACAGATCGCCGGACTTCGAGTGTTGCGCTTAGGCAACAATCCCGGCGTCTCAGGTTCGATTCCGGAGGAACTAGGGAATATTCAAAATCTAACGGTTTTGGGTTTAGCTTCGTGTAATTTAACCGGTTTTATTCCGAACCGGTTGAGCCGGCTCAGCCGGCTCCAGACCTTGGTTTTATCCATGAACAAGCTCACCGGACCAATTCCGCCGGAGATTGGTAACCTGCAGGAACTCACCGTGCTCGCCCTCGCCGGTAATCAGCTCACCGGCAGTATTCCAAAGGATCTTGGCGATCTTTCTCAGTTACAAACTTTGAATCTGGCTAACAACTCACTGAGCGGTTCTGTACCGAGTCGAGTCGGTGAGTTAACTCAGCTACAATACCTTAATGTGATGGGGAACGAACTGGACGGTTCAATACCGGTATCACTCGGCGGGTTGAGCAGGCTCCGCGTGCTTGACTTGTCTATAAACCTGCTCCATGGCGGGTTCCCGGAGGAGCTTGGTGACTTGCCGGAACTCAACTTCCTGGTTTTGGCGGGAAACCAGCTCTCCGGCAAGCTGCCAGAAAATCTCTGCCGGAGGAGCCCAACTAGCCTGGAGCATTTCATGGTCTCCGACAACAACTTCAGCGGCCGTATTCCGGCGACGATAGCGCAATGCATGAAGCTCCGACAGCTAGATCTTGCTAACAATAGCTTTTCCGGCGAGATTCCTCCGGAGCTCGGATTTCTAACGGAGCTCACTGATCTCATTCTTAATAACAACAGCTTCTCCGGTTTCATTCCCCGCGAATTCGGAAATCTCAGCAAGCTGGAAACGCTAACTCTGTTCCATAATAATCTCATCGGAGGAATCCCGGAGGAGATCGGCCTGTTGCAGAGCTTAGAAGTGCTGTACCTTTACGAAAACCAGTTCACCGGCGAAATTCCGGCTGTGATCGGCAACTGTTCGAAGTTGCAGATGGTGGATTTTTTCGGAAACCAGTTCAGCGGGAGAATCCCGGGAACTATAGGTCAGTTGAAGCAGCTTGATCTGCTTCATCTCCGGCAGAACGCGCTATCTGGCCAGATTCCGGCAACTCTCGGTAATTGCGAAAAGCTTACAATTCTTGATCTCGCCGACAATAATCTCACTGGAGGGATTCCGATGACGCTGGGTTTTTTGAAATCTCTGGAGAGACTATTGCTTTATAACAATTCATTAGAAGGAATCATCCCCGACGAGATATTCGGATGCAGGAATCTCACCCGAGTGAATCTTTCGAATAATCGCTTCAGTGGTAGCATTCTCCCTCTATGCGGTTCGAGTTCTCTACTCTCCTTCGATCTAACAAACAATTCGTTCAATCTCGATATCCCTCCTCAGTTGGGGAATTCCGCTCAGCTGCAGAGGATACGGCTTGGAAGCAATCGGATTGCAGGGGAGATCCCTTCAATGCTCGGGAGGATCGAATCGCTCATGCTTCTTGATCTCTCCGGCAATCTTCTCTCTGGTGAAATACCGGAAGACCTCTCGTCTTGCAAGAATCTGGCCCACATTGATCTCAACGGCAACCAGTTCACCGGAGAGATACCGGCTTGGATCGGAGGGTTGCAGGATTTGGGCGAGCTGAAGCTATCCTCCAATGGCTTTACTGGTTCTCTTCCTATGGGGCTATTCAACTGCACGAACCTCTTGAAGCTCCATCTTGATGACAATCATCTCAATGGATCAATCCCGCAGGAAATAGGCAACCTCGTCTCCCTCAATGTACTCGACCTCAGCCGAAACCAGTTCTCCGGTAAAATCCCGACGTCAATTGGGAAACTGAGCAAACTATATGAGCTACGGATGTCAAACAATTTCTTCACCGGCAACATTCCGGCTGAGCTCGGAAAGCTCTCAGAATTGCAGAGCGCGCTAGACCTCAGTTTCAATAACCTCACCGGCGAAATCCCCCCTTCGCTCCAATCTCTCTACAAGTTAGAAGCCCTTGATCTCTCCCACAATTTACTCACAGGCAATGTCCCACACCAGATAGGAAGAATGAGCAGTTTAGTATCCCTAAACCTCTCGTACAACAATCTTACAGGTAACCTCAACAATTATTTCTCCCGGTGGCCACCGGATTCCTTCGCCGGAAACCTCGCTCTCTGCGGCCAGCCGATGCATCAATGCCGCGAGGAATATTCTCCATCCACCCGCGGCCGGCAGTCATCACCAACAACAGCAGCCATCGCCGTCGTCACCGCTTTAGTCACCGTCGCCATTTTAATCCTCATCATCGCTCTCGCCGTCGCCATCAAACGTCGCTCTTCGAGAAGAACAGTTGAGGTGAACTGTGCTAACTCGTCCAGTTCAGGACAAGCGCAGCGCCAGTTGATCCGGAAACGATCTGGCCGGCGCGATTATCATTGGGAGACGATCATGGCGGCAACGAACAATCTCAGCGACGAGTACATAGTCGGATCCGGCGGATCCGGATCCGTCTACCGCGCGGAGCTTCCCTCCGGCGAAACCGTGGCTGTGAAACGAATCTTCACCCATGCAGATAAAGAACTCTTCCTCACCGACAAAAGCTTCACGAGAGAGAGAAAAACACTCGGCCGTATCCGTCACCGACATCTCGTGAAACTACTCGGGTTCCTTTCCGGAGACGGAGGAAACATCCTCATCTACGAGTACATGGAAAACGGCAGCATCTGGGACTGGCTTCACCGCCCAAATAAGAAGAAAAATAAACTAAGCTTCGAAGCCCGGCTCAAAATCGCTGAAGGTCTCGCCAAAGGAGTGGAATATCTCCACCATGATTGCGTCCCGAAGATCATCCACAGAGACATCAAATCCAGCAATATTCTCCTCGACGGCGATATGGAAGCTCACCTCGGCGACTTCGGCCTCGCCAAATCCCTCGTCGCCGAATCAGCCGGCCGATCCGAGTCCGCCTCCGTCTTCGCCGGCTCCTATGGCTACATCGCTCCAGGCAAGTATCCCTAAACCTAATCCTAACTAGTTCAGCAACATGCACTTAACATGTTTGATGTCCTGCCACAGAATATGCCTACACCATGAAGGCCACAGAGAAGAGCGATGTTTATAGCATGGGGATAGTTCTAATGGAGCTTGCAACTGGTATGATGCCTACTGATCAGAGATTTGGCGGAGATATAGATATGGTGAGGTGGATTGAGACAAGGATGGGATCGCCGGAGGAGGTGGTGGATCCTTCGTTGAAGCCTATGGTGGCCGGCGAGGAATCTTTGACTATCGATTTGCTAGATATAGCTCTTCAGTGTGTGAGGATGGCTCCAGCGGAGCGGCCGACGGCGAGGAAAGTGGCTAATCTTCTTACACATGTGGCTTCAAATATGCAGAAATTGAACAACGGGAAGATTGGAGACTGATGCTGAATTAACAAAGAAAAAAAGTTTTTTTTTTTTTTTGTGTGTGTGTGTTCGTTTGATGGCGAAATTTGTTAAGTTGAATCTACCAAAATTAAAATTTCATGTTTTGAAATTTTATTTCGTGGAGAACTTTTCTTGTTCTTTATTTTTAATGATATAGTTTGATCTTTGAATCAGCAAGTTCAAATGTTGTGTGAATAGATAGGATCCTTGGAGTAGAATTGGGTCATCTGTCCAAATAAAATTCAATAGGTCTTTAGAGAAGTTAATTAATCAACTTAAACTTCATTTGGGAGAGCTTTTTTATTGCTTCTTAAATCATTTTTTTTTTACTGAAAGTCTGATAGGAAGTACTTATGTCACAAGTATTCCTATCACAAATCAGTAAAAACCAATAGTAAAACTGTTGTCCACAGCGAGAAAACAGTGAGAAACATGGAGAAATTGAGAGAAAACACAAGTAAAGACCTGTATTCCACTAGATGCAAAACAAAATAATCAATATACAATTATTCTTCGATCCGAGAGGAAGAACGTACTCTCCACAATCTCCGGCGATGCCAAGAGCCCAAAACTAACCCTAGATCTCAAATGAAAATTCAAAATTCAAGATGAGGAGCCAATCCCTCCCAATCTCCTAATTATACAAATTAATCATAAAGGATAATAATGGACTTCCTAAAACAACCTCTAATTCAAAAATTTTTCCTCCCATCATGCGTTTTAGCCATTGTTTGGGCCCACCGACTCCCGCTCCTCCTCTGTGTTTTCCGCCTGGTTCCGCCCGACTCTGAGCCGTCGGGTGTAGAACTGGACCGGTCCAGGCATAACAAAGTCGTCCGAAACTAAGCCGTAGTCGGTCTCTATCTTTGCTGGCGATTTTTTTTCTCAAAAAAAACTGGTACCAAATGAAGCCTTAATTTTTAGATGTTTGGATATACTCGAACAACATCAACGATTGTAGAATAACAAATTGGGCAATTACCACTGCTCCCTTGCAAAGCTTGAGAACACTTGAAACAAGCACACATATGCCCACATCTATAGGGACATTGCAGACATTTAATTAGCATATAAATAAATAATTTCTTTCTTTTTTTTTATTTCAGAGAAATTAATGTGAAATTATTTACCTGTATAATACTGTGTCAACTTGGTCTTCGCAGCAAATGCTACAGGTGGTATTCCATTTGGTAGCAAGTGAAGATTCCCCCCCTCTTTCTACTGCATTAACAAAAATATAAAGGTGCATGACATAAGATGTCTTAAATAAAGCATGTTCTTTTATTAAGGTAAGCAATAAAACAACAAAATAAGCCTAACTTGTTAGCTATATTGTAAGGAATGACTTAAAAAAATTTAGTTCAAAATATTTTTTGCTAAAAATTTATTTTAAAAAGTAGTAAGAAAACGGTTCCAAACAAAATCTAAATGTATATAAATAGCAATTAAAAGAACAACATAAGAGAGTCTAAACAGAGCTCTCATTTTTAGCCCAAAAGAAAAAATTATGATGAATTGATTTCAGTTCTTATTGATCTTCAAACTCAATCAATGACTTGAGTATGAGAAGATACTTAGGATAAAATCCCCATTTGAATCCTCATCGAACATGTGGAACATAGCTATCGTGCTATAATTTTTAGCAAGAGCATATAAAGATTTGTTATTTGGACGTAAATCTTATTTTCCGTCAACAACATGCGAGGAAAATAACACTTGTCTTTAATTGGTTGTGCCTAGTTCTAAACATAGTATGTTGCTTCATATTAGATGACTCTCATACATCTTGATGCATATAAGATAAAAAAGAATATGTAAATAAGTGAAGCAACTTAGTTCTTGTGCCTTTGAATGTTGGATTTTACATGAGCCATATCAGCATTGAAAACAATTCCATACACGAATATAGTGACTAAGATAATCAATTGATATGGTCAACCAAAAAAATAAAAAGAAAAAAAAAACATGAAAATAATGATTAACTAATAGAAAAACCTTCTTTTGAGATTGAGCGAGATGCAAAGACTTGCCTAATTGATTAACAGCAGAAGAAAATTCCTGTTTGATAGAGCATTCTAACTTTTTCTGCCATTCCAGGCAGCTCTCTACCATCTTTCTTAGCTCAGAAACTTCACTTTGTATTTGTGCAAAACCATATCTCAAATCATTTATAACATCCTCATCCTATCACAATGCAAAACTAATCAGTAAAAAAAAAAAGAAGATTTCTTCCAATATTTGGACAGAAGTGAATTTTTTTTTCCAAATTTTTGGCACGGAACTTATATCCTACTTGCTCGCTTGCAGATGAATTTTGATTGAATGATGCAGAAGGATCTGGGTCGGAACAATCTTCATAATTTTGTCTCCAGATTGTTTCTTCTTCACACCCATCTCTTTCATTCTCATTAGCATATTGTAGAGCTTGTTTTTGTGTAAATGACATTATGAGCTGATTCAATTTTTTAGAAAAATCACTAGCTAGGAAATTTGTAACAGTTTTCCTGATCATGAATTAGTCAAGCATTAGAACATAGAAAAACTCACAAATTCGCCGACGAAAATGAATTAAAAGGTAATTGATAAATCAAACCTCTCGAGAAGCTCTCGAACCTCGACATTATTGATGAAAGTTTGCTGATATAACCAGTTATAGTCTGTGGAAGCCTTAGTTTCCTCCATCAAAATCTCTCCTTGATTGCTTTTCAATACAGATGAATCATCAGGCTGTTTCAAATCACTAGAATTTTCCCATGAATTTTGCTTATTCCACAAAACATCATATCTCCGGCTTTCTTGCAGAACTTCTTCTCTGGATAATGATGTGAAGAAGGCTTGGGAGGAGCCTTCCAATTCTATTGTGGAGATTAAGTCTATGTATTGATTGTCGTCATTATCAGAATGATTGACAGAATCGCCAAAATGAGAATCTTGATAATCAATTGTATGTTCCTCAGTCTCAATTTCATTACCATTTTGCTGACTTACATCTTCAGCTACTTTCCTTGAAAATATTCAAATTATAGTCAAGCATAAGATTGGGAACTCTAATTCCATTGAAATTTTGAAAACAAAATTGGGTTCAATATTAACTGCTATTGAGATGTAGCTTATTTAAAAATCAATATTGATAATGACATTTAGACAATGCAATGTTATCTACAAAAATCAATAGTGATTTTTTTTTATTTTTATAATCAACATAAATTTTGATAGTGTGCTTTATTCATTAGAATGATTAGATAACCTGACATCTAAATCTTAGGCATAAATAACATTTATAAATTTATTATTCAAAAAATGAACAACAACTAAACAACATATATTTATCATTAACATTTAGTATGTTGCATAATGATTTTTTTTAAGGACATTTAGGCCAATTAAGACAGACTCACACAAACAATACATACACAATACCCAACCCATGACCTCTTAGTTGGCAGCCTAAGCTCTCAACCAACATATCATGAATTGTATTGTTGCATAATGGTAAAGTACCTGAAGAATACACTGTTTGATCTTCTCTGTGATTCCTCGCCTTCTGATTTTATCGACTGATCTTGTTGATGTTTGATTGTTGTTGAAACTTGTTGTCGCAGGTCTCTTAGCCTAATCAATGCCTGAAGATAAATGTAAATGTTAATGTCAATTGAGGAGCCTTTCTGTATAATGTGATCAAGACAAATAGGGTCATAATTATATTCAATGACAAGGAGATTTCTGTTAAGGAGAAGCCTTTTTCTCTTGATGAAAATGCAAAGACACAATGCAATAATTATTTCTAATCACAAAAAGTCAGAAAACCTCAAAGAAGTCGTTCAAAAATGAGTGAGGCAATAAAACAAGTGTAAATAAACTCAGCCCAAATTGTATGTTGCTCAGTGGCTGGATTAAGTGATGGAATTGACGAGTGTAAATAGATAGCAAGATATGAAATCTTATCCGTGCTATCAATATTTTTTTCAGAATGATGAGTGATAAATCATAAAATATGTTACTCAAATTTATGACATTGAAGAAAAAATCTTCTCCAATCATTAGGCAACTGATGCTTTCACATGACTATCATAATAAGGAATTTTCCTTTATTTTATTTGCATTTAGGGCATTTCCAACCGAAAAACTCATTTTCCACTTCAAAATGTAGTAAAACTTCAACATGCAATCATTCTTCTCCAATCGAACATCATTTATTCTTCTTTCGCACTCTTCCTACAAAGGTAATCATCTTTGGTGTGCTTTTTTTCTCTTTCGCGCACTTCTTCGGCAAATCCCGTAGTAAATTTTTTTTGCGTAGGTGAACAATCTGACGCTGGCGTCAGACTATTCACCTACTAGAATTTGGCATGCGATTTGGAGTTCAATGGTATAAATGACGGACATCATACGGTGGTATGGAGTTCGGTTGGAGATAGTCTTACAACTCTTTATTATTGACTAAAGCTTATATTCAAAAGTAGAGATACTGATACTAAAGATTTTCTCACAGTATTTATGTCTTTCAGTTGGTGATCATATAAAATTAATCTGAAAAAATCACATTAAAAAATGCAAGAGAAAGGCGAAATTTACAATGCTGTGAAAAATTATCTATATAGCTCAATAAAGCCACCTGAATCCTTCCACGGAATGGGAATCGAGAGACTTTCTGTTCGTCAGCAAGGTCCGCGAGCTCTCTCAGCCTCTCCTGCTTCATTATCATCACTAAATCCTCCATCTCCTTCCTTCCCCTCACCCTCACTATTTTTACGTTGGCCTGATTCTCCAACTGCTCCTTACCCGTCCCCGAGAATTCAGATTCGTCACTTGATGAAGACGGCCAAGATGCGATCTTGAGGCTCATCTTCCTCACTCTCCTCTGCTTCTCGCTCTCCTCATCCGACCCGCCGGATACCTTCTCCGCCGTCAGCGAGGAGCCGCCGCCGCGAGGATAAGCCACGGACTCCATCTCCCTCCACATCTGTATCAGAGACGAGGCGCGGACATTGGAGAGAGCAGAGAGCTCGGCTTCATGGCTCCGCCGCTCAATGGTGGTGATCATCTCGCGGGCCTGGCGCGTGGCCCACTGGTCCATGATCTGCGACTGTATCCGGCGATCTGCGGTCAGCGGCGAAAAGAGATCGCCGGGGGGGATTTGGGCGACGGAGGAAGCCATGGAAGAATTGAAAATTTGGTGTTGTGGGGGATCGGGGGTTTGATGAAGGAGAAGAGAAGCCAGTTTCATTGGAGAAATGGATTGCCATTTTTAGAAAGAACGGATTCGTTTGCGAGATGAGCGGAAATGGCGCCAAGGGAATATTTATACGGTCTTTTCAAAATTGAAAATGTTCATTTCTGCTGAAATAACTGCCTTTTTTATTATTCAAATATCAATATTCGATATTTAATATACTAGTACAAATACCCGTGCATTAAATGCACTTGACTAAAATTTTTTAAATAAAAATTTATATTATAAATATTTTAATTATATTATTATTATTAAGATGAAAAAAATATTATTATAAATGATTATAATCATTATGTTAAGTTTTATATGATTAGATAAATAGCTTTTATATTATATGAAATTTTCTATCATTCATGAATTATTTTAATATTATGTTTGTAAAATTTTAAACATTAATAATTAAAAAAAATAATTGAATAAATTTGAGAGAAAATTACTTTTTTACTCATTTATAAAATTATTGCTACATATAATTTTAAAATCAAATTACCAATAAGAAAGTTGGTAATTAATATAATATATTTGATAAGATTAAACTTCATTTGTGATTTTTTTTATCATGATTGCAATCAATATGTTACACAATTTTCTTTATATGAGATAAGTTTTGAAAATTTTATCTTTTATCATAGAGATTTATATTTATATTTTAAAAATTTAAAAGTAGTTTATAAAATTTAATTTTCTTTTTAAATAGAGAAGCAAGTTATTCCAATAATTATTATAATCTTAAATTTTATAATTTATAGCACTTCAAGAAAATTTTGGGTAAATTTTCATATTTTGTGGTTACATTTTTAGAGAGAAAAATAAGTTGTGTTTACATATTTGAATAAAAAATAAATCTTTTAATTAAATTTTAATTGATTGTTAGATAGTAAATGCTCTATGATTATCAATTATTGTAATAATCAATCAAAATTATTTTTCAGAATGAAGAGATTTTTACAAATAAGTTGTTTATGATTGATTTATTTCTAATCTAATGTAAAATATTATCATTTCAGTTTTGAATTAAATATTAATTAATAAATTTGAATTATCAAAATTAAATCTCACCTTGATCAACACATTCTCTTCACTGTTTCAGAGTATTTTCTCCTCCCAAGTCTAGAAAACAAAGCAACATCAAATAATATAAAACGGTGTCTTCTTGTTTATATGCTTGGATGTTATTTTGTAGATTACGACTTTGCAACAAACAAAATTTAATTGGAAGAATTATTTTTATTTGTTTAATATGAACAACACAAAGTCTTCTTCTTATTCCTTTAATATTTTTTATTCCTTTTTTTTATTATTCCTTTAATATACACATGCATGCAGATGAATAAAAATTCAAAAATAAAAAATTCATATTATGAATATTTTAGTTACATTATCATTCTTAACAAAAAAAAAAATTAAATTTATCATTCTGAGTAATTATAATTATTAATTATATTAATGAAGAGTTTTTTGTTAAAATTATTTTAGAGAATATATATATTAATAAAATTTCACAATTCAAAATTAAACAATACATATTTTTTTTCTATAAGTACTAATAATGTCATAAAAACAATCAATTCATATTTAGAAGAAAAACTCAAAAATTCATTATGAATATGACATTGTAGCCTGATATCAACATACTAAATACTAAATTAAAAGGATAAAAGATAACAATTTTATCTTAATTCATTCAGAACAGAATAGCTCACAAAAGCATTTTGACAATAATATTTAAGAATACAATAGATATTCATAATATGACAATTATGTAGCAATTATATAATAATAACAACATCAAGTTTTTGTCTCACTATGTGGGGTAAATTGCATGAATCATTTTTCTCCATTGTGTTCTATTAAAAGTCAAATCATCATTTAAATATAATATATGATATTAACAATAAAATAAAACTATATTTTATCCTTTGTTTGAGCATAACATGAATGTTTCATATGCTTCTAAATAGTCAAATATAAACATTGAAGTTCGCACAATTGGTGATTTCATGTATGAAATATTGCTGAGATATTTGTTATAGGACTCACTGTGTTATACTGGTTGGTTGCCTTCCTCTCTTGACCACGTCCAGCCTTCTAGCTTCCCATTAGAGACGTGCAATTGTACTTGACTTTCCAAATCGTTCAGCTAGAAAAATGTTTAACATTATAAGTAAAAGAATAACACATTATTTATAGAACCTAAGCAATCATTGAAGAAAAGTACAAATATTATATCCCCCAAATCCTCCAGAAGAAACTCGGAATACAACTACTCCTGAGTAAGAAGCCCACCCAACTTGTTGAACTTCACTTCCAAGCTTTGCATCACTTGCTCTTCCTACTTAGCCTTCTCATTCCCCCTCATTCGTTCCTCTTGCAATTTTTCCCCTTCTTCCTCGATGGTCTTTGAGATGAGAAGTGTATCACCATTTTTTCCTTAAAAGTTTGAGCTGCAGAAGTGCATCATCCTCGTAGATCTTGTCGTTCTCTTCTTGGTTGTTGCTCTGATTTCATGAGGGACTGAACATCATCTATAAAAGGTGACAGAAAATCAATGAGAAATAAAACAAATAACACATTGACACAAAACCCAAAAACCATGTAAAATATGGAATTTAAGCTAGCCATGTAACCATAATCAATATGCATCCCCAATACCATCGACGACAACAAAAATGCGGGGAAAAATATCAAATGAAATCAAATATATAGAGACTTGATCAGCATTGACTAACTCAATCGCAAATATTTCTCTCATTGAAAATCATCATGAAAAAAAAAAAAAACCTCGCCTTCTAGAACAGAAATTGCCGAACTGGTTGCTTCATCATCCTTGAACCCATTCTCTTTATTCGCCTCCATTTCCCAGAGCTGCAAATATCACCAAAAAGCTTCACATAAATGAGCCAGAAATCTTGGGAAAAAAGGAGCGAAATGATCCATTAATAAACTTAGGGCAAAGACTTTTCCCCCGATTAAGATGACTCTCATATGAAAAATAAGGTAAATTATAATTATCCAAAGCAAAAAAAAAAAAAAAAAAATCACCTGTGTTTCCTATGGAATCATCTCACGGCTTTTGGAGGACATTGATCACTTTCAAAACTCTTCTTTAGGCGAAGGCGTGAAGCAAGTGGCGACCTCTTGTGGTGATTTTTTATCCGCAGGAACAATGATCGTAGAAGAAGGCGAGGAGCTCCTTTAGTGCGACTCTTCCAAAAGCTCTTTTGTATGCGAAGTCAATGGGGAAGACAGCTTGAAGAGCCACGAAATCAGATGGTCGGTAATGAAACACTCTAATATTGGAGAAAACGTTCGACAATCAATCAATATTGGGGAGACCGATCGGTAATAAACCGAAGGGTGAAATGTTTAATTTTGCTATTTTAACTGCTTGACAGCGGAAGACTCGGTAGTGAGGCAACCCTTGGGCTACTGGATCGAGTGAAAATACTCGGATATTAGAGAAAGCTTTGTCTACCGGAAGTAATAAATTTGCTTAGCAATTGGAATATGAAGCATTAAAAATAAATGTTGTAGATTTATCCCATATGAAAGGTCACGCCCAATTGATTTAACTATGGCGTTCAGTAGGAGCATTAAATTATATAAATATTAATTTTTTGATTTATTAATTATTTATATTATAATGGATGGTGAAGATAATTTAAGAAGGAATAAAATGGATGGTCAAGATTTGCTAGGGGTGGAAACTCAAGCCCCTTTTATAATAGTAGTATAGATATAATATTTTATTTTAAATAAATTAATAGTTATAATATTTTAATAACTCGTATATGGTTTTATTTTTTACTTTTATCTCTGTTTTCATGCCGTGGATAAGGTCAATTAGGAATCAGGAATGTTAAAAAAAATGTGAAGAAACTTCTCGAAGAAATACCCATCAGAACTAGAATATTTTTTCGGAAGAATTAGAAGTATTTATGTAAATCACACTATATAATTTTCATCATATAAAATAACATCCCACATTATTATGGTTGAGGAGCGCTTAATATTATTATTTTTCTTCTATAAGAGTATCTCCAATGGAACGGCAATCAATTGTTTGTCGTTCTTTCGTTGCTCCAACCGAGCGTCAATACTTACGCAATTTCATTGTGGATGAATAATGCGACGTCATTTTTTTTGTTTCTGCCGAACTTGCTAAAGAAATGCGGGAAATAAGAGAGCGACTGTTACGGGCAAAATGGAGTTCGATTGGAGATGAATCACGATATTTTTTAGTTACACGACATTTTACAGTGAAAAATGAAATTTTCGATTACAGATGCTCTAAGCGGCCTTCCCATCAGTTCCAGCTTTATTAAAGTCTTTTGAGTTTTGCAAACCTCTGCCGGAAGAATAAAAATATCTAAGCCAAATAAATTAATTTAATAAATTATTTATAATATGAAACCACCCATTTTCCCTTTATAAGCTAAACAACAAGTTCCAAATGGAAACAAAAATAAATAAAAGATAATAATAATTATGCCCATATTATTTATAAATCTAATACATGTAAAAAAAAAGAACTATTAAACCCGCATTATTAAACTATTAGAAATTTTTGTTATTAATTTTGATATTATAATATGAAATTAATGTATAGAACTATAGTAGTAGGGAGATGGTTATATGAATATACAAAATTTCTCTTCTATTAGATCCATTTTCTCATTTATTCAAAAAAAAAAAAAAAAAAACCCTCCACAAGCTCTTCTTCTTGTGAAATTATTTTATGCGGATACAGACTCCGTTGAATGGGAATCAGAGCGTACCACCTCACCCCTTTGCTGTGTACCCGTTATGTACCAGATGACTTAGCGTGCTCCGATTCGCCTCTAAATAGTTCGGTGTCTTCACAGAATAATTCTACTTCTTTAGTAGAGAATGCATTTAAAGACGCATCACATAATAACATAAATTTACATAAAAAATAATCAAAATCATACATATTTACAGATCTAATGCCTATCTCAAAAATAAAATTATTAAAAATTTGATAGGAGCAGGTATAAAAATGAACAGGGAATGAGAATGAAATATCATATGTTATGAGAGTTAAAAAGATTCATTCTCTTTTATTCATAAAAGATATGGATTCATAAAAAAAATCCCTCAAACTCTTCTTCTAACAGCAGAGAAAGCATTCAAAAACAGTTATCGCAATAACACAAACATAATTTATATAGAAAAAAAGATCATCAAATACCTCTTTCAGCACACAAATGGCTCGTCCACAACATCATCATTGCAGTAAAGTCCAGGTCTCTGCTTGAATCCCTGCCTGGATAGCATCTTCCTTGCATTCAGTACAAGCTTCCGGTTGCTTATGTCACCGTCGATCTGAGAAAGAATGGTCTGGATTGAATTGCTTAGAGCCCCATAGGCTTCCTCGCTATTTCCTGTAGGGTTAGCATCTGCTGAGGTCTGATCAGACTGACATCCGCTGATAAGAACTCCATTATGAGGAAGCTTTCCCTGTTTTGTGCCAGCATAAGCTTCTTCTTTTCTGTAAACTCTGGTTTCCATGGCTGGCTTGGCATAGTTCTCATCATTTTCCTCAAGTTTATGCTTCATGAACTGCACTGCAAGGCCTCCCACTAAGCCGAAGAATCCACCCTCGCTGTCGCCCTCGCCATGGCTTCCATGTCGATGTAACTTTTGCAGTATGACCTTCATGAATTTCTTCACTTTGGGGCTGGAATCCTCGCCGAACATATCGAAGAGAGTTGGTCTGATGTTTCCCACATCAATGTCTTCATTGCCGGTCTTCTGTTTGAGGATCTCAATCAGAGTGGAGAGAGGGAGGGATCGATCCTTCATGATAGAGTTCTCGGGTTCATCGAAATCATCGTCGTTCTCTTCATCTTCCTCTCCGTCATCGTCGTGGTGATGATGACGACGATGGCCGTAATGGCTATCAATTCCACGTGATTTTAGTGCATTCTTTACTTTGTTCTTGACAGTTTTTTTCAGGAAGGATGAGAGGCTGAATACAGGGCTAGATTCTTCATCGTCGTCATCATCATCACGCTTTGTGCTCTCACCAATCTGCTCCTTGGTGTTCTCAATCAGGCCGCCACTGTGGCAGGAGTCAGAGATGATTGTCAACCTGCAGCCTTCAGGGAGTTCCTCCACAAACAACCTGAAATCATCATCTGCACACAGAAAAAACACCCACACCACATTTTGCTATAAATAATATAAAAAAAAAGGATAATGACAAAGCTGAAGACTATTTTCAATCTCTTATGGATCCCAACATACATCATTTGTGCCAAATTCAAATGTACAAGTATGGCTACATAAGTGAATCAATGTTGCCGATCAACATTTTAATAGTAATATATTATATATTATTATTCCATAATAGCTTCCCAATTTTCATCTCTTTTTTTTTCCATAATTTCGTCTCTCGTTATTTCTGCCTTTTATTCCACTTCAAAGTCACACCACTTTCAATCTCCCTAGTTGCATGAGCTTTCCTGAGTGAGGGTATTATGAACGATTATCACCATTAGCCTATACAAAGACAACTAAGCACTACTCTCAAAACCAACAATGGTCCTAGTGGAATACTTGTAACTGTTAGATCCTAACAAACCTTTCCATCTGAGCCATACACTTGTAAAGTCGGTTTTAGCTAGTACTACCTACATATATGTAATATCCTGCTACAGTAATAAATCATCTGCTTTACTCAATATTCCTTACTGTTCTTTATGCTCTTCTCTGCTAAACTTTAACAGAGACCTCTGGCTCTTCATGATATCAAAGCATTAACCTTACCCGCCAACGATCCTCTCCGGTGGCAAACTCCTCTATATCCTAGAATACCGAAGGTGCTACAGAAACCCCTCTCGAAACACCTCATATTCCCTCCTCTCTCAAACTTGTTATCTCCAACATTAAATCCATCATCCCAACCTAGTTGTCCAATGACAACTACCCTATGTGGAAATTGCATATCTTGAAGTTGTTTCGTGCCAATGGCTTTGCAAGCTTCCTTGATCCTGCTCTCGCCATACTTCTTCTTCAACCAAACGAAACTACTCTCCCAAATCCCAACTATAACCAATGGCTCTTAATCGACCAAAACCTTGCCTCCACAGTTTGCTCCATGATTACCCCAGCCATTCTCCCTTACATTCTCCATCTCGACTCTTGTCCCAATATCTAGCTCACCATTGAGCTACGACTTCAAGCCACCAATAGATATCCTTCATACAACTCAAAAATGAGCAATAATATGTGTCCATGAAAAACCTCTCCATGACCCAGTACCTGACCACTATCAAAATGCTCGTTGACAATATAGCAGCATCCGACTCCATTGTAGATCCAGAAGACATACTTCTCTAACGGCCTACCAGCTCCCTACCAGGCGTTTAAAACAGCCATCAGAACCTGCCTCTGACGTTCACATAGCTCTCTACGCAGCTCGCAGTCATGGTCGCTGAGGTCGAGGTCGCTTCACTCACAACTATAATAGTAGAGAGTCCAATACTAGTCGCAACAGTGCCTCTCCCCCAGATACTTGCCAGATATGCTAGAAAAAAGGTCATTCTGCCTAATCGTGTTGGCATCGCTTCAATTCCAAGTATTCTTCCAAAGCTGTCATAGCCACTCCTACACCCAAATCCTCGGACTGGTACATCGACTCCGGAGCTTCCTCCCACCTCACCAACAGTCTTGAACAGCTTCACCTACCCATAGAGTACAATAGCTCAAACAACATCACCATAGGTGATGGAAGTTCGGTTCCCATTGCTCACTCAGGTTCCGGTATCCTACCTACTCCAACTCATAAGCTGTCTCTCCCACAAATATTACATGTCCCCGATCTTTCCCACAACCTTCTTTTATTATACAATCTCACTTCTAACAATAATGTTTTTATCTCATTTGATGCAAATGGCTACTCCATCAAGGATCCGAAAACAAATTATGTTCTTCTTTAGGGTCCCAGCCGTGATGGCCTCTACCCAATTCCGCCATCTCCACGCCATCAAGCCCTCCTCTCTTCAACATATTTCTGACTCAAATGGCATCATCGCCTAGGTGTAACGCCCCAGGCATTCATAGTGAAAGGATTCGTCGACAGTCTGTCACCTAATACCTATCGGAAATCGTACGAAAATCCAGCGGCATAACGGCAGTATACAAAATTTACACAGAAATTCCTAAAAATCACAATTTACCAAATTAATACAGAACGTGCACGACAACATTATAAGACTTCTATTCTACTGAAGCAACATCAATCAACAACCTGATATTTATCTATTCGATCAAAATCGCACATAACCCAAAATAACCGGTAGAATCGTTACAGAAAATACTCAAAACGTGTAGAAAAATCATATCAATAACATATCAAAAGTTGTGAGGTGAAAGTTTCATCAATACAAAACGGTGCGCGTTTATCGGTAACGAAAACACAATTCTGTGCACAAAACAACCAAAACTCAACATCTTCGAAAACAGAAATAGGATTCGGAGTCCTTACCGCGAGATAAACAATCCTTCCAACAACGGCGACGGACGAAAAGCGCTCCGCGGCCTCCGAAACCAAGCTTTTCCTTTGCTTTCCTTCTCCTTCTCTCTCCTTAGATATTTTGAAAATATAAAATGATTTTCTCTCTCTTCAAAACGAGCTGATTTCCTTTTAATACACACCTGATCGGCCTGGCCAATCGCCACATCGTCCAGGACGATCTGAACAAAATTTCAATCGTCCAGGACGATAATTAATTTCCTTGGACGATAAAAACCCTTGTTCACTGACTTTGCCATGAACTTAGGGGTGTCAATTTCGGGTCACGGGTCGGGTTCGAGTCGAACCCGGAACTGACCCGGGTTCAAACGGGTTGACCCTAACCCGACCCGGTTAGGTAAACGGGTCGGAAATGCCAACCCGGACCCGACCCGGCTGGTTGCCGGGTTGACCCGACCCGACCCGGGAAAGCTGGTCGCGGGGCGGGGGCGCGGGGTCGTCGCAGCGGAGCAGTCGCAGCGGGGCGCGGAGCGGTCGCAGCGGGGCGCGAGGTCATCGCGCGCGGAGTGGTCGAGCGCGGGTTCGTCGCACGCGGAGCGGTCGCAGCGGAGCGCGGGTTCGTCGCACGCGGAGCGGTCGCAACTGGGCGCGGCCACGCGATGTCGTCGCGCGCGGAGTGGTTGCGCGCGGGTTTGTCGCGCGCGGAGCATCGCGAGGCTGGTGCGTCGCACGGGGTTGGGTCGCGGATAGCAGGCTAGCAGCGGGGTTATGCCGACTCCCGCGGGGTCACGCTGCCGAGGGTTAGGCTAAACCAGGTTCGCGGGTTGACCCGGCAACCCGCCGGGTCAACCCGAACCCGACCCGTTTTTCAAACGAGTCGATTTCTGGAACCCGAACCCGACCCATTTTGAAATCGGGTCGGGTCTGGGTCGGGTTCTCGTGTCATGTCAAATATTGACACCACTACATGAACTGATCGTCCCAGGACGATCCAAAAATCGGCCAGGACGATCCACCCAGAAATCAGCTGTTTCAATGATCCTTCTGACTGATCTCAACATCGTCTCGAACGATCCCAGAAGGAAATTAAAGAAACGAGCTCTCACAATCTCCCCACCTTAGAAAAATGTCGTCCCGACATTTCCCTAAAGGTCCGAAGCAAAATCGATACAAAACAAATTCAATCAAATTCAAATCAAAATCAAAACTCGTCGAAAATCATACAGATCACACAATCCATTCAATCACATGTCATTCAATATGTATGCAAAATGATGCACTTGAAACAATCCTTTCTACCAAACTATCAATCAAATCCTTTCACTACACTTGCTCTGATACCAATTTGTAACGCCCCAGGCATTCATAGTGAAAGGATTCGTCGACAGTCTTGATCAATCTTCATTCCTGCTCACTTGCCCTGACCTGAAAGTATTAACCACATATAATGAGCTTCAAAAAACCCAACAGGTCACCTAATAACTACAACTGAAATCAAAGCACGGTACTGGAAACAATATGCATGTCAGTCAATCAAATCCATAACAGTCTATTTCACATGATCAATGAATCAATGCAGCGGATACAAAAATCAATAATCAATGCCCAATCGATAAAATCCAGAGTCAGCGATAGAAGAATCGATAAACAGTAGAAAATCAGTCGATCAGTCAAATCAATCGTATCAAATCGAATCAATCAAAACAATACTATCTTGTCAATTAAATCGATCGGTATGAAATCATAAAATCAATACAATAAAGTCCAGTCTATACTAGCAATGAACCAAATACAACAGTTCAATACAATGCAGAAGCAATAGTATCAATGAATCAAGAGATGAATCCATAGTATCCATAACCATAGCATCAATGAATCAATTACAGTATCCATATCCATATAGTATGTATAACAGTAGCAATGCGTAGTGATAGAGTATAAATATCAATGAAATCGTATGATAACAATAAGTCCGTAAATCCATCAATAAATCCAAATCAATAAAGCAATAAATCCATCACGAGTCGATGTTAAACACATGCATTTCAATACAATAATCTTACTGAACAAGTGCAATCACTGGCTATTAAGGCATTTTTCAATCCATAGTGCTGTTGTAGAAATCCATAATCATGTCTATTCGTTGGTTCAATAAGAGTCGTCACTCTGTGCCCGTCGGCATAAGAATCTTCTTATGCATCCCAATCGTTATATCAATGATCAATAGAGGATATCGTCAAACCCTTTTTAAAGGAAAGCCCGTCGGCCCACCATCTTGTACAGGTCAAATCAATCTCCAACCAACGGTTCAACCAGTCTTCACTTGTCTTTCAGTAATAATAACCATATAGCAATCATATAGTCACATTCGTATGCATTCAAATCATCAACTTCAGAAAATCGGAAATCGTACAAAAATCCAGCGGCATAACGACAGTATACGGAATTTACACAGAAATTCCTAAAAATCACAATTTACCAAATTAATACAGAACGTGCACGACAATATTATAAGACTTCTATTCTACTGAAGCAACATCAATCAACAACCTGATATTTATCTATTCAATCAAAATCGCACAGAACCCAAAATAACCGGTAGAATCGTTACAGAAAATACTCAAAACGTGTAGAAAAATCATATCAATAACATATCAAAAGTTGTGCGGTGAAAGTTTCGTCAATACAAAACGGTGCGCGTTTATCGGTAACGAAAACACAATTCTATGCACAAAACGACCAAAACTCAACATCTTCGAAAACAGAAATAGGATTCGGAGTCCTTACCGCGAGATAAACAATCCTTCCAACAACGGCGACAGACGAAAAGCGCTCCGCGGCCTCCGAAACCAAGTTTTTCCTTTGCTTTCCTTCTCCTTCTCTCTCCTCAGATATTTTGAAATTATAAAATGATTTTCTCTCTCTTCAAAATGAGCTGATTTTCTTTTAATACACACCTGATCGGCCTGGCCGATCGCCACATCGTCCAGGACGATCTGAACAAAATTTCAATCGTCCAGGACGATATCTCAGGACGATAATTAATTTCCTTGGACAATAAAAACCCTTGTTCACTGACTTTTCCATGAACTGATCGTCCCAGGATGATCCAAAAATCGGCCCGGACGATCCACCCAGAAATCAGTTGTTTCAATGATCGTTCTGGACGATCTCAACATCGTCTCGAACGATCCCAGAAGGAAATCAAAGAAACGAGCTCTCACACTAGGACTTCCAAATAGCCAAGTCACAGCAACAATCTCCATTCAAAATAGGGATTTATGCATTCACTTTTTCTAATTTCTGTTATATATGTATCGCCTCAAAAGGCCATAGACTACCTAATGCAGGACGATTATGCTTTTAAATGTATGCGATAAGATCTTGCATGATTTCTTGATAAAAATAATTATGATTTAAACTATTAGTAATCAAAACGACAAAATAAAACGTAAGAGGGGTAGCCACGCTTAGGACAAATCACATGACAAACACTTGGATTATCAAAATAACTTAGAATCTCAACAACATGAGAATTAAGTAACTTTCAACAAAAATCCCTAATCTAACAATAAGTTAGTAACATAGAAAGCACAATCAATCCTACGTTTACTAGACTTAGGCATAAGGCGAAGCACGGCTCCTTGTGACTTATCACCACCTACAAGATTACGGGATTAGGAAAGTAAATGAAAAGGGGAAGAAGTTCACCCTTGAGAAGGTCCGGAGACAATTTTCCAATGGGCGCAGGCAAGTTGCTCGTCGATGGCCTCCGACAGCGTGAAAATAATGCGGTTCACGTACTCTTCAATGGAACGATCAACTTCCGGGTTGAAATCGAAGGTGTAGTGGAGGATGTTCACGTATCCTTGCTCTTCATAAGAAAATACATAGTCAAGCTCTGGATCGGTCATTCATTGGCTTTGGAAGGATGATGTGTAGCCGGAGATCAATGTCAATCCCTTGAAGATCTGCTAGAGAGAAAGAAGTTTCTCTCAAAATGGAAGTTGAGAGGAGGAGGGGATGGTTGGCCAACGAAGGAGGGAGGGAATTTAAGTTGGTTCAGATTTTGGTGGAGGGAAAGTGTCCAAACAATTCTCCAATTAACCCACTTGATTAAAATAATCAAGGAAGAGGAGGAGAGAGAGGGGCCGGCGACAAGGGAGAGGGGAGGGGCTTTAGTTTAATTCCAAAAGGAGAGCTTCTCCTTTGGAAATAAATTAAATAGGTGGGGCTTAGGGGATTTCGGCCAAAGGAGGTGGAGGAATTAGGAATTGTTTCCAAGAGGGGTTTAGGGGATTTAGGAAATAAATCCCATGGGATTTAATAAGGGGGGCGGCAGCTTTCATTGCTAGGAGGGCATTGTGGGGAGATATTAGGGGTTGCTAAATTTGGGATTTATGGATTAGGAAAGATATAATTAAATCCCAATTAATTTGAAATTCAAATAGGATTTAATTTAGTAACTTTCATAAAATAGATTTCCTAAATCAGGAAAGAATTTTCAAATTCAAATTATTTTGAAATTTAAAAATAAGTCTTTCTAAATTAAGAGTGACCACTTATGGAAGGTATTCAAGAGGGATTTGAATTTTGGAGAGAAGATGGGAGAGGTGGGGGGCCGACAGCTAGGTTGTAGGCTTATAAGGATTTCGGTGGAGGGGTGGTGGTGTGGTGAAGCTGGCAAGTAGGTGGAGGGATTGGGTGACCGGTGGCCTAGGGATTGGGTGAGACCTTAGGCCGGTGGCTAGATGATGAAAGAAAAAAAGAAAACCTGAACCACGAACCCGACAGTCTCCAAAGTTGGTGGGTGATCCAAATTCCCTCTCCAAGATATCTCGATCAAATCTCTCTTAAGCTCTCATAAGAACTCAAACATGGGAAAAATTTTTATCATTCAATCATTAACATGAAAAGAGAACAAGATGGCTATATATAGCCTCATACAAATGACTCAAGAAAATAAAAAGACGACAATGTCCTCTATGCTTACATACGACCTCTCTTAAGGGGTAAAAGCGAAAACACTAATAAAACAAATACAACATAAAATAATAAAGAAAAATACATAATACGACGCAGAAGTATATTGACTCAATCGTGGCCGTAGATTGGCAGCCACATCTCTAATAGACTTTCCAAGCTTCGATGTCCCCATAACTACCTTTCGAAAGATCTATTAAACACAATCCTTAGAACTAATTCACTCTGAAGTTTAGGGACCTTCTCCCATTACATCAACACAAGGATATAAATACTATGTAATTTTCATAGATGATTACTCGCGGTTTGTCTAGCTGTTTCTAATGCATTTTAAATCTGATGTACTATCTCATTCATAAAATTCAAAAATACTATCGAAAATCAAATCTCTCGGAAAATAAGATACCTTCACACTGATGGAGGCAAGGATTTGTCAACCTTCAATTCAAAACCTTCCTCAATACCCACGACATTTATCATCAAATCAATTGTCTATACACACCTGAACAAAATGGTGTTGCTAAATGCAAACACCAACATCTTCTCGAGATGATCCGCACCCTTCTTCATACAGCTCACCTACCTTATCACTTATGGCCGGATAAGATTATCACAGAAGACCTATATAATCAACAGTCTTCCAACTCCAAACACTCAAAACAAATATCCCATATAGCTTCTTCATACAATAAAACCTCAATATTCCCACCTACACACATTTGGTTGTGCTTGCTATCTCTGGCTTTCAAACCACATGCGTCACAAACTTGCTCCACGAGCAGCCCCATGCGTCTTCATTGGCTACTTTGACTCTTACAAAGTCTGCAAATGCCTTCATCCACAAACCGGTCGCATGTACATCTCCCGCCACGTTATCTTTGATGAAACTTCATTTCCCTACAAACTCACTTCCCCGTCCACTAAAGACCAATCTCCTCCTCCCAATCCACTGCTACTTACTCCAATCTCCTCTCAACAGATATCTCCCTCACCAATTATTCTCACACCTACTTCCCCAACTCCCTCCACCATTCAAACTCCTCCCTCCCCTCCCATACAACAGATATCCCATACAACTTCCACTTCTCCTACACCCCAATCATCCACAAATTCAACTTATCCCATGACCACTAGATCCAAAACTGGTTCTCTCAAACCCAAAACAATAACCTCTCTCCTTCATCAAACTGCCACCACTAATCTCTCCACCTTACCTGATCCTACCACCTTCTAGGAAATAAACAAACACCACCATTGGCGGATGAATTTCTTGTTCTTCGACAACAACAAATGTGGACACTTGTCCCTTCCCACCCAACACACCCATTCTCGGTTGTAGGTGGACTTACCATACCAAACATCACTCAAATGGATCAGTAGCTTAAGGCCACAAACAATCCTATGATATTGACTACATCGAGACCTTCAGTCCGATGGCTAAAATGCCCTCTATTCGAGTTCTTCTAACCATTGCTCTAAACAAAGCCTGGCAAGTTCACCAACTAGACGCGCCGAACGTATTTCTTCACGACACTCTCCATGAAACAGTCCACTTGCTCAACCCAAAGGCTTTGAAGATTCTACCCACCCTTACTACGTCTGCCTACTACACAATGCACTCTACAGCCTCAAGCAAACTCCCAGGCAATGGTTTACAACCTTCTCCAAATATTTTCTCTCCACTCGACGCTTCCAGCTTCTAAGACACAAGCTGACGGTTTAGCCTTCCCATCAACTTGCAGGGGAGTATGAACAGTTATCACCACCAACCTGTACAAATACAGCTAAGCACTACGCTCAAAACCAATAATAGTCCTAGTGAAATACTTGTAACCGTTAGATCCTAACAAACTTTTACATCTGAGCCATACGCTTGTAAAGTCGGTATTAACTAATACTATCTACATTTATGTAATATCCTGCTACAGTAATGAATCACCTGCTTTACTCAATATTCCTTACTGTTCTTTCTTCTCTTCTATGCTTAATGTTGACCTCAATTTTGCCCAAACCCGGGCCTGGAGGGTTGACTTGGTCAAATTGACCAAGCCAGACCCCAAGACCCTCTCCAATGAGTTCAGTGAGTCGAGTCGAGCCTGTTGGGCCCTTACTTGGACCCTGGGTCAACCCAGTTGACCAAGTCAACCAGGGTTGACCAATTTGGACCCTTTAAGTCTAAAATGAATTTTAAATTTATTTAATGGGTTCCATGGCTTGAGCCTCACCCCCCTTGACCTATTTGACTGGTTTGACCAAGTCCAAGGTTGACTTGGTCAAACCAAGCCACTAATAGGTCATAATCACCTATTTGAATGAGATTAATGGCCAATAAATGCAATAAAAGCCTCCCCTTCGTTTTGAATTGAATTCCACGTCCTAAACCGCCCCTTTTCCCTCCTAATTCAATCTTGATGCAATCCTAACCGTTCCCCTTAGGTCTAGGAGTTTAAATAGGAGTTTGAGAGAAAAATTAAGGATCCTTTTTCAAAATCCCAGAGCCCTAGCCTCCCAAAGCCCGAGAACTTTCGTGTGAGAGTTCCTTGGACTTCCCCTCACCTCCCTTGACCAAATCCCGACGCTAAGACCCCGCCGGCGGCGATCCTCCGGCGAACCCGAGACGAAATTCCTTCCAAGGCTTCATCCCGTCGATCGAGCGTGCGTTGGATCTCGACGTCAACTAGGAAGTTGTTCCTGGAGAGTCCACGAGTCCAACGAGCCCAAAATCTCCCGAATCCACCGTGTGGATTGAGGTAAAACCTAAACCCTAGTTAGAACACTTAGGGTTAATTAGCATCGTTATTAGCGCGTTTTAATTCGAATAAAACATCCCCCAACGATGCTCTTCATGTATATTATCTGTGGTTAAAATTTAATGTAAAACCATCGAGCGAATCGAGAGAACGAGTCGATTATCCATTTAGGGTTTCGGTTCGTCGAGAGTTAAAGCCAGGCGTCCATCGGACCGTTGAACGCGCGATCAACGGTCTGGATCAGCCCGATCCGCGGTCTCGCCTGACCGCGCGGTTCCGTCCCGCGGTTCCGCCCGCCACGTGGCGTGATCCCCGCCGTTCGCTCAATCGGCGCAGATCCGACGGCTCCCGTGCATGCCGACGTGGTTAAGTGCCTGGCGCTGATTCCGACGCCGCGGCAATCATTGGCAATGATTGCCCGAACCGCGCCAGCCAACCGGGATGCGCCACGTGTCCCGTCGCCGGTTTTAATATTAAAAATTCATTTTAAATTATATTTTAAGCATATTTTAAATCCAGAAACTCCCAAAAATCATAGAAAATTCGTTTTTCGTCCGATTTTTGCGTACAATACCTCGTTTTGTTCGTATTTTCGTTCTCTACCCTATAAAAACTTTTTTTTATAAAAATAATGAATATATTTTAAGTTATTAATAAAACAGTAAAAATAACTTTTATTTTTAATTTATTTATATTATTATTTTATTATTATTATTAATATTGTATTATATTATTATTGAGATTAGTGTTTTACTGTTTTAATGTTATCATAATTATGTTTTATTATTATTATTATTATTATTATTATTATCATTATTATTATTATTATTTCCTTTAAAAAATTATTTTTAAAATAGGCTTTAATGCCCTTTAAACTTCGAAAATTAATAACTTTTCCGTTTCAAATCGGATTTTTGCATACAACGTCTTGTTTTGAACGTATTTAGATTATGCACATTCTGGAATTGGTTTTACTTGAAATTTTTGGGTCTATGTGCAATTATTTTCAAAACAGCCAGCTGCAATATTTAAAAATATTTAATTATCGTCTTTGAATTTCCAAAATTACATAACTTTGTCGTTTTAAGTCCGCTGTCGACGTACAGCATCTTGTTTTGGATGTACTCTGAATTCTGCATGTCTTAAAACTATTTTCAGATGAAACTTTTGTCTGCATTTTCTGTCATTTCAAAAACAATGAAACTGCACTATTTTAAAATATTATTTTATTGTATTTGAACTTGTAAATTTCGTATCTTCGCCGTTTTAAGTCGGATTTCGATGTGCGACCCCTCGTTCTTTTCAGAAAAGCGAGCTTTGTGTTTTGAAACTATTTCCAGCCCCTAATTTTGGCCGTTTTGACAGATTTCTATTTTTGGGGCATTATTTGATTATTTAATTATTATTTACTCAATTAGTATGATAATTACTTTCAGGATACAAATTATTTTTAAATCGTTTTGATGCCGTGTGAGAGTGGTCAGCGGGTCTCTCATATATCTATTATAAATGGATTTATTTTAAATTATCTATTTTCCCAAAAATTTATTTAGTTTTAAGTATTTTTTAAAAAAAGTATTTTAAAACTATATGTACTTTAAATCCTAATTCCGGAAGACCCGCTATTTCACGAAATTTTAGGCATGGATTCTATGGATGAAGAGCAATCATGGGGGAGTGGGTTAGTGAATGATTGAGCCCCAATCATTCACTAATCCTTTCTTTAGGTGTCTTTACTTTTTTTTATCTTTCGTAGATTGCATGTGTAGGTCGTCGCACTACCACCACTTAGTTTAGGTTCTCCTAGATCTAAGGACATGGTGTGTTTATTTATTTACTGTACTCCCATGCATTTATTATCCCGAGGGTTAGTGTAAACATCACTTTAAACTCCTACAACGTAGTGACACCCTAAGGACAAAAATTAAGGATCTGTCTAGCGAACTTAGAAGTTTTCTAGGAGCTATGATAGATCCCAGAACGACATGAAAACTTCAACATTTAAACTTAGTGACATCATAAACCTCCCTGAATTTTCTAGGAATTTTTAGGGCTTTTTAGATCCCTTAATTAACCAACCCTAATTAACCTGCTAAATAGGGCCCTGAGACCTTCAGAAAAATGCAATAATTACATATTAGGTCAGAAAATTACCCATAATACCTCAAACTGACCAGAATATGACCCTTGACCTTAGATAAATAAGGCTCCCTAGTTTGACTTCAGGATGACTCACAATTTGACCCTAGGTGGAAATTACCTTTTTGCCCCTAATAAATTATTAAAAATCCCAAATTTTTTCCAAATACTTGGGATCACTTTCTCAGGTCATCCCTGACTTTTGGGAGTGATTCCAATTAGTTTGGAGCCCATTTGGATCAAAATAGTAAAAAAGGGCCCTTTCCTAGTTAATTTAGAAAATTCCCTTAAATACCCTATCTTTAGAAATTCATAACTAATTGTAGAAAATTCCAAATTAGGCAAACTCACTTGCATTAGACTCCAATTAGGGCCTAGTATTTATTGAAAATCTTAGGTTTCCATAAAATGGCCTAGATTAGAAAGTCAACTTTTTGGTCAACCCCAGCCTATAGTCTAGGGCCCAAAACTTAGAAAATTCATAACTTTGGATAGGAAGCTCCGATTTCAGTCTACTACCTGTCTAACTACTCGTATTAAGGTCTAGTATTTTCCTAAGGTGATAGGAGACCCAGAATTAGCCTTTTTCCCATAGTGACTTTTTGGACCCTTAGTCTAGTTCCTAGGAGGACCTAGAACTTTCCAAAATTGGCTAATACAATTCAAACTTCAAATATGAATACCCTTAGTTCTCAAAACTGATCAACAAATAAAAATAATCAAAATGGATCTAATTCACTAATATTTGAATTTCAATTAAAACATCCTTTTTAGACCCCCAACATACCTGAACTCTACATAATTTCAACTAACTATCCCACTTAGGATCTATCCAAACCACACTAGCCTTACACACACATAGAATGGTTTGCTAGGACACCACTTCTAGATCTAGGTTAGGCCGCTGGGCTTTATTTTTGCTGTGTGCCGGAGCTTTTCGTAGTTTTCACTGCATGTTGTTTGAAAATTGAATTGCTGTGTTTGCTTACTTTTCTTGCACTCTGTGATGTGATGGGCGCTAGATTTACCCCTAGGTTAGGAACATCATATATATATATACTGTTCTTCTATGCAGGTGGCCATGCTCAAGCTAAGAAAAGGGGGGCACCATTATGATTTCTAATGTTGTCTTATGCAGGTGCTTGCTCAGCCCCCCTGATATAATGAGGGCTAAAATTATTAAATAATTATAATTGCTACAGATGGAACTGCTTAGCCCTCAGAGCATGGCTTGGCACAGGGTCAATGGTGTTAGCATTTTTATTCCTATATAAATTGCTTGGGATGATTTTTACTAGGATAACCTTGCAGGGATTCTTAGATTTACTGCTTTCAATTCATGTAATTTGTATGTAATAATTGTTAAGAGTTGTGAAAACAACCTTTGAGTTGGGATATTCTTATCCAGCTTGAATTCTAAAAGAGGAAGGCATCCCTAAGGGGAGAGTCTTCTTCCATTTGGAAGATCGAGCTGGATGGCTTTAGATATCCAAAGAGAAAAAACAATACCTCCATATTGGGGGAATTGTTTCTTCGTTTGGATATTCAAGCCACGACGGATCCAAGGAGTCCAAGGAGGAGAGATCCAAGGAGGAGAGATCCAAGAAGTCTAAGGAGAAGATACCCAGAAGACTAAAGATTTGAAGACTCAATATCCCACTCAAAGTTGTTGGCGTCTGTCATAGGCTTAGAAAATCCGGGTTGTTGGCAGTGGTGCCCGGCCACTTTACTTTTCTGCATACCCTGGGTTGTAATTAAAGGGCAGTTGGCCTATGGACATTTACTTGATTAGTTGGATTTATATTGATGTGTTTACCTGGTTGCGCAGTAGAATTACCTACTTTTTCTAGGTTTCTTTCTTGCATGCCGCTCTTGTTTTCGCCTGGATTCCGTTAGGCTCTCTAAGGACTAAAAATTCTTCTACTCATAACTAACTCCTAAAAGTTTAGGATTTAAATAACATAGAAACTTAACGAACCTAGGGAACTGCCGTAACCGTCCGGGGTCGCATGCATATTACTGCATCTTCTCTCTCCTTCTAATAAGACATCTCCCTGCCTGCGGGTAGAGTCCGGATAATCTGGCCTATGAGGATGAAGTGCCGGACCTAGGGAGACTCAGTCTTTTCTAAAAATTATTTTATATTAAGCCTGTTTTTAAAATCCAAAGCATTCATGAGCTGACATTTCAACTAGCATCCATTGCATTAGTAACCAACTAATTAAGATTTAATTGCATTAGCTAGGGGCATTCACCCAACATAAGTCCATGACCACACTTAGGAAATTCTCTAGATGTCGGTCCTACTTCCAATAACTGTACCACCCACCTATCTTTCATAACTGACTTAATTGCATAGTTTTAAAGCGACTAGGTGGTTAGCTGGCTCCCCCAATCCAGGCCGGGATAAGTCCAGACCTTTGCATTGCATTAGCTAGGACACTGGTCTTAGTGTGTGTCGAGCACTAAGTCCAAACTAGATTTAAGATTCGAGGCTACTACATTCGGTCTCGTAGTGAGCCTTAAATAGTAGGTAGGTCCCTTCTTTTCAGGGACCCTAAATCCTACTTATCCGCGTCACAGGATGACGCCACCTCCATCCCTTCTCTCACGCATGTGATTGAGTGTTTGGTTTTAGTTTCTCCACTTTCTTTTTAGTACCCTAGAGCCTCCGAATGCTGGAATGAGCCACGCATGTTGATTCAGCCCCTTCGGACCTTTCTTCCCTTTGAGTAGGATTTCCTAGTCTATACCCTTGTGTCGATCCCATTTTAAGAGAGGATAATGTATAATCCTTAATCGAGAGTTTTCTCAGGCTCCAGCCTGGGATGTAATTAACCACGGGGGCTTGCGCCCGTGGGAAACTTGGTCCCACATCTACTAAACCCCATTCGAGCTCTTGCATCGGGTGGGGGAAACCCGTGACTAGGTCGTGTATATTACTATCCATCGAGGTGTGTTGGCGTCAGCCTCTATTCTCAATGGTTAGTCGTATGCACGATCCAATCTGCCCTTCCAATCGACCCGTTCACGCGGTGCTCCTTTCGGAGGTCCACACTTAACTTTAGCAGAAACCTCTAGTTCTTCAGGTACGATGAGGTCATGACCCATATGAGGGCTCCCACGGGTTGTAAGCACATATTCTATTCTCCTTTTTCTCAGCTCATTTACAGTTGAGGCATTGGCAAGCAGCTATGAGCATGTCGTATTAGCCCTAGAGAAATCTACTATTGATCTGCAATTTGTTTTTCTTTAAATGATGGTATTGTAGTTTTGTGCAAGTAATGTTGAAATGCAAGATTATTTTGTGGAAGGATTCGAAGTGGGGTAGCTTCATTGCTATCAACTTGAATGCATACTTCCTTGACAAATTATTTTTTGGGAAGAACATTAGTGTGCTAGTTTCAACTTGTTTAAGAATATTCTAAAATCTTATGGAGGTGGAAAATGATAGTAAATGTGATAGAAAATGATAGCATATATCTTCAAGCGAATTATTATCCTTATTGGTCCATAATAAATTATTATCATTATTCGGGAAAACTTTTTTATCGCTTTCTACAACAGTTTTCTATTACAAAAATGTCTTAAAAGCTGCGCAAAAGCAGTGGTTAAAAGCTGTCACAAATAAATTCTTAGTCCACTTCGAACGAATGCTATCAATATTAACTTGTTTGCTTAACAGGAAACTCAAATTTGATAAATAATAACTCAAGAGAAAATTTTTCAGGTGATCCAATTTTCTGATGGACCCGCCGATTTGATTGATAGAGAATTAGGTAATTTCCTAATAAAGTGAGAGTTATTTAGAAAGGTTCTTAATCAAAGGAGAATTGTTTATGAATGTTTTGATTACAATTGGGAAGGACTTATTTAGGGTAAGAGATATAATTTGAATTCAAAATCTAAAAGGGAATTATTTAGGGAAGATGAGGAATTAAGGGGGATTATTTAGGAAAGTTTTAATTATAATTGGGAGGGAATTGATTAAGAAAATAAATCTAATTTGAATTCAAATTTGAGAGAGAATTATTTAGAAAAATGGGGCTGATTTGGGAGGGAATTATAGGAGTCTATTTAAGGCTACTAATAGGATGATTTCAGGATTATGTTTGGAGTTCGCTGAAATTAGAATTTCTTCGGTTGCGAGGGCTCTAGCCTCCAACTAGGGATTTGGGAGAGCCGGATCTTCCTCTCCAATTGAAGATACAATTGTATCTTGTTATTTTCTTTCATATATCTTGCAATAAAAAGAATTTGGCTTATTGTTCCTAAATTTTTTGTGTTGTTCTTTGGTTTTATTGAACGGACATCCACTTCCTATCATTTTCCTCAATAAATTTGAAGAATTTGATTTTTTGTTGACTTTCTTACTTATAGTAAATCATCTTGACTTCTAACAACAACAACAACAACAACAACATCAAGCCTTTATCCCACTACGTGGGGTCGGCTACATGAATCCTTTTTCTCCATTGTGTCCTATTAAAACTCAAATTCTCGTTTAAATCTAATAAAGAAAGGTCATTCCTAATATTTTCTAACCAAGTCTTTTTAGGTCTACCCCTACCTTTCTTAACATAAGTCAAATCTAATACCTCTACTCTCCTAACCGGGTCATCGGAAGGCCGCTGTTTTATGTGACCAAACCATCTAAGGCGACTCTCTCTAATCTTATCTTCTACTGGAGCTACTCCAACCTTTTCACGTATATGCTCATTTCGTATCCTATCTCTAAGGGTAAAGCCACTCATCCACCTGAGCATCCTCATCTCTGCCACACTTAACTTAGTATTATGCTTCTCTTTTAATGGCCAACATTCGGCACCATAAAGCATTGCAGGCCTCACTACCATCTTCTATAAGGTCAAAATGATGCAGCCATTTTGAGGCGTTGTTGTAAGCATATTTCTTATTTAGTAAATATTTATTTTTTACCTTTTTGATTTTTTGAAATTAATTAATCTATTGTTAGTAAATTTGCATATAGATTTCATGTAATCCACTCTTACTTCCTTATTTCAATAAACATGTTTGCTTATACTTGTTTATGTTGTATGATTACGAGAAAGCTTGTTTATGACATTTATTATCTTGCTTAATTAGTGATTATTTAATAAATGCCAAGTAGTTAGATACTAATTGCATATATGCTAAATTATTTGTTTATATAGATTTATAAAATTATTTGTTGATATGAGAAGTCAAGTATTCCTTTATTTTTTTAGCTAATTTATTAGCTCATTTAAGTACTTGTTTGTTAGGGTTAGAAAAGTTCAACATAATTGGACGAAAATGGTGGAAGGCTAAGAGACTTTTCGATTTTTGGAGGGACAAATTGAGTGAAAAAAAGGTTAGCTGGGGCAAAAAATAAAATTCAAGGGGGGCAAATTACAAATAATCCTTAATATACTAAGAGTTTTAATTTGTTTAGAGGGGGCAATTATCTCCCCTCACCACTACACAGTCCGCCCCTATAAGTCTAAGCTCAATTATAGCAAATCCAAACAAGTCAACTATGAACATATATATGAAAGCTCTGCACGAGTTTATGCCAAAAATGAACACTTGCAATATAACCAAGTCAACTCAATCTATTGTGTGCTTGTTTCGGTTTAATTATAATCATAAAAGATGCATCATTTTGACAACATTTAGAGGTTTCATATCTAGGTTAAAAACTTTATATCAAAATAAACTATTTTATATTTGATAGAATCATTATGTTTGGGAAAAATGATATTATATCTAAATAAGAAGACTCACATCGTATAAAATCTTATACTTCCGTCGAATACCTTATGTATGAATCAAAGTCTATACACGTTTCAGGAAATTAAACCGAAAAATGAAATAGAAAACTTGAATAGAAAACTTCAAAGAATTCGAAATCTAACAAGTCAGATACAATTATAACAACTAGTAATACTAAAAATGCAATAAGGCTCAGCTTTTATACTGAAAGGAAACTATGGAGAAAAATCTGAATGATCAGATATGCATAATATGCAAAAACTGTAGTACAATTTGACGGTAATAAAAGGGAAAAGTCACTGCAAGTAAACCCAAACCCTGTCTACAAGATCACATTCTTAAATTACCCCGCTCTATCAATTTTCACAAAAAATAATAGACTGCAAAGAAAAATAGGCAGGTAAAGATGAATTTCCCTGATCTGCCACAAAGAAAAAAAAAAAAAAAAAGAGGCTGACAAAGACATCCATTTCACAAAGTCCTCCAAAATTTCTAGAAGGGCTGAAAGGAGGGTCATGTCATAGAAGGTTTCAATAATAGCTTGATCATTTTGATATAAATATCGAGAATATATAAAAGTGTGTAAGGCTGTGAAAGGAATCTTTCCCCCAGATCACAACAATGTGTATTCATAGCATATTCACCGCGTCACAAAGGATACAAATGCTACAACTTGAACACTCATAAAATTCACATATCGTGACACGTTGTGTTCCAGGAAAGCATTTTCCCTTACGCCAGCTACCAATCTTCAAACACACCTCATCCGACAGACAAACAGCTAATTCACACCCCCTTACTGCTCGTCCCTGCATCCACAACTTCTACCTCACCGCAACCAAATAGCTCGCCAAATACTTCTCCAGTAAACAACACTAGTACTCACTAACCAGAGATGATTTCACCTACTTCATGTGACACTCCAAACTCTCAACTCTATACCGAACCGACCACCACTCAACGGCCAAACCATTCGATGCAAACTCGATCCAAATCAGGTATTCACAAACCCAAGCAAATGTTTATCTTATCCAGCCAGATAAATATACCTCCTACTCCCACCACCTTCAAGCAAGCATCAAAACATGATCACTGGAAAGCTGCAATGACATCTGAATTCAATGCTCTTCAAAACCAAAACACATGGTCGCTTGTACCGGTCCCGACCAATAAAAGAATACTTGGCTGCAAATGGACATACAAAACCAAATTGCTACCGACAGGACAAATTGATCGCTACAAAGCTCGGTTAGTTGCACTGGGATATGATCAAACGTTCGGTGAAAATTACACCGAGACGTTTAGCCTGGTTGTAAAATGACCATGATCTGTATGCTTCTTACCCTTGCCGTCAACAGCAAATGGCCCATGCTATAGTTAGATGTCTCCAACGCATTTCTTCACGGGGATCTACTAGATGATATTTACATGCGCCAACCCCCTGGGTACGAGGATCCACAAAAACCAAACCATAATATGAGAAACACCACTGGTTAATAGAGAGGCAAAGTGATCGAGATATTGTTGGCAGCATAGTGGTCTTGTGGGGTTCAAGCGGACTGAGAGCAAGGTAGACTACCCATGAGCGAGGTTTGGCGGCGGATTGAGAGTAAACAAGCCTAGAACTGAGGAATTCAGTCACAGTATTGATAGTAAAAATAACCCTGTATGGATTTACTGAAAATGTGAAAAAAGACAATCTGATCAAGCATTAACAATAAAAGTAAAAAAAATCACTATCAGTAATTTAGTCACTAAATCCATATCTAAAATCACACTCCTAAGTCATTGCATCCCATCGATTCTCTCTAAAATTAACAGATCCCAAAGAAATTATACGACTAAACATTAAATCAATTTCGTGAAGTATAATCAAAGGGGAGAGCAGGACCAGTAATGAGATTCATATCGCAGGGAACGATACACTCGTCATAACCCGTGTCGTCCTCTTCTCCAGTTTCAGCCGGTAGTCGGGTTCCATGACCGCTGTAGTGAACAAAGAGGTAATCGCCGGGTTCCGCTGAGCGGATGAGGCTGGTGATGGCGCGGCGGATGTTAGCACCGGTGGGTTGGGTGACGGCGGCGTCAGTGTCGATCATTACCTTGATGTCACTCTCCTCGAAGCCGTAGCGATCCACCAGGCATCGATGCATTCGTCGCACGTCGTTCACACAACCCTTCAGCTCAGCCTTCGTCCCCGGATAGTTACAGCCGATTAGTACCGCCTTCTTCGCCATTCTTTCGCCGCTAATATCGATTGTTGTCCGGCGATCTATGGGATTGACTGAACTACTATGTTTTTGGTTGGGCGCCGGCCAGTTTATTTCTTTTATATGATTATAAAATCCGCTGTGTAGCCACCAGTGTGGCCATGGCGGTAATTTCCCTGCTATACGAACAGCTACAGGGTGAAGTTTTATGGGGGCAAAATAAAATTGGGTGCATGACTAGGGGTGCAAAAGAGTCGAGTGAAGCTCGAGCTCGAGTCAGGCCCAACTCTAACTAGATTATCGAGCTAAATCCTGAGCTCGAACTCGAGTCGAGCTTGAGCTCAACTCGTGCCATTGAAAACGAGCTTGTCAAGCAGCTTGATTCTACGATTCGAGCGCGCATAGGTTCGTGGACGCTGTTCGCCTCCCACAAGCGTACAATTTTGCATACACGCATAAATATGCTTCGCCTTCTAAGCATTTGTCGTTTCGTTTCTGTCCGATGAGTCGCTTGATGAGTAATTGTGCCAAGCTTAATCTAAATCGAACTCTTGCTCGATAAGTCGACGAGCTCAAGCTTGTTAAGTTGACAAGCTCAAGCTCAAAACTTGATAAGCTCGACTCGTGAACTCGTTAACGAGTTTAGCTTGAGCCAGCTCGCAAATCAGCTTGACTCATTTGCACCCCTATACATGACATCTAAAATATAAGCATTCAAAATTTTAAAATAAAATAAAAACAACTCATTTCATTGAAAATAAAAAAGCCCTCATTGGTCTCTTCTCAATCTCCCTCTATTTCTTCCACTCTTATAAAAACCATCATCAATAATAAACGAGGAATTGCATTGGAGCTCACGAGCGAAGGCATCGATGGGTCCAAATGAGAGGCAACATGCACGAGTTCATCGAGATAAGGCATCAAAAACCCGATAGCGGAATTGATAGTGTTGCAACATTCCATTGTTCGCGCGGAGAAGCCATTCAACAAGTTTCGATTAGACCATTTGACGAAGTTTATTAAATACTAGATGGTATAAATAATAAAAATTATGCGTTTAATATGTATATAAATTACAATATTTTGTATGAGGGCATTCTACTAAACAAATAACTAGATTAAATATATATTTTTAAAATTTATATAAGAATGGTAAAATATTAATTTATTATGTAAGATAATAATACCAAATATTAATAGTTTAATTTTTTAATATAATATTTAGTGCTACTTTTTGAAGAAATCAAGAAAAAAAACCGTAAAATGATACAATTTTCATTTATATATTGAAATTGAAAGAATATATATCAGAGAAGAAAAAAAAAACACACTAAAACCTCCCTAACAAAGCAAAGAATCGTAACTACTCCTCTCAACAGGGTGAATTATTGCGTCCGTTCACCGGATGTTCGGACATCCAATCTGGTGACGCCACGTCACCCAAATACACTGAGTCTCCCGATGTATTTGGGTGATGTGGCGACATCGGATTGGTGTCCGGATTCGTCCGGACACCCGACGCAATAATTTGTCCCTCAACAGAGTTATCTACGCTAGGTACCCATTGAAATCTATACCTTTTTCAATCTATAAGCAACAGGTGGGCCGATGACCCGAAACTCGAACTGCTTAACCCGGCGAGCGACACGACGAAGCGTGTCATCGAAAACGAATGGCGTGTCGTCTATCGTGACCCGGGAAGCATTGAGAAACTGGCGACACGAATCGCGGGGCTCGTCGATAGTATTGTGATAGTGGAAGTAAAGGATTCGGCGATCAAAGGAATGGAGAGTCTTGCCGTCGACGTTCTGGGAGAAGTGGACGCCGGCTGAGAAGGCGCGGCGAGGCTGGACGGCGTATTTCCGGTTGCGGTGGAGACCGCGTTTAACGTCGCGGTAGACCAGTTTCTCGAATCCCCACATTCTGTAAGCGAAAGATGAAGTTGATTTCGGTCAGGCATTTAGCAAACACTGTAGGGAAAAATCTTGTGAGTCGACAGCTAATAATATTACTTTATGTTTAATTTAAATTTATAAAAATGTATTTTCAACTACAGATAAATGGTTGTGAATGTAAGAATTAGAAACACCTATGATGTTTCAACTACAGATAATTTGCTTTGTAAAAAGATAAAATTGAAATCCAACAGACGAGAGGATAAATCTCTTAAACTTGTCAAAGCTAAGCCCTAACCCGCGTGGAAAAGAGAATTGATCAGCAACCAACAAAAAAATACTCCAAAAAATCAAATCCAATCAATCCATAACATATTTTGATATCTTAGCTGTATTTGATGTTAAAATTGTGTTTGCATGGTAAGAATGAATAAATTAATATTTTAAATGTTAGATATATAAAATAGTTGTTATAAAATGGCATGGATGTAAATCCATCATACTTTTAATGACACAAGATTATGTGATTATGTAATGTGTTATGATTTTAAATACCTTTTTATTAAAAAAACATCAAAGCATCAAAGGGGTATCTATTTCTACTCTTAGTGATTTTTAATTTTACGTGAACAGCCGTCTTATGGAAAACAACTTTCACGTTCGGTTCAGAGAGCACTTTTTTCGTTGAGAATTCCTCGTTCCCTTTTGTGTGAATTCCCCGGCGGCGAATTCCAAACTTGTGCGGGCCCTATCTATTCAATCTCTCGAGCCCCGAAGAAAACCCCCAGATAAAAAATAGAAAATTCCACGTCAAATTCATTTTAGAGCAAATCTGAACCAGCTCAAATTTTTTTGGACAAACCATCACCATTTAAATCAATAGCAAAAAAAATCTATGGGGTTTACATATATACCACTCAAAATTATATTATTTATATATTTAGAATCTAAATTTTACTATTTATTTTCAAAGCACAAAAAATTTTAAAACAACAAAAAAATAGCATCCTCCATTTCAACTATGTCACCTAAACTCAAAGTCTCATTGCCCATCGGTCTCCTCGTCCTCCTAATCATACTACAGGTGAAGCGAATCACTTGCCGAGACTTCCCTGTCGATCCCTTAGTGTTTCACACACGCCGCTGACCTCTTTGATAGTGAATTCCCCATTACAACTTCCTCGTTGGTTCGTCGGTCTCGTGAATTCCCTTCCCCTTCTTCGTATACCAGATGATGTAGTGCATCCTAATTCGCCTTTAGACCATCTGGAGACCGCACAAAATAATATCACCTTATTTTGTGAGATTACGTAGTGACTTGCAATTTTCCTCATTTTTCTATTTTTGGTGTTCAACAACGTCCAACGGTGAAGGTTAATGAAATGCTATATTATGTAAATAATAAAATATAGATGTTAATAATATAAGTTATATAATTTGAGTGTACTATATTCAAATCCCCGTAAAATTATTAAGTACTGAAAAAAAAAAAAAGAAGCAGACATGAATGCAAAATAATAGTTTTTTTTTTCTTTTGTTGAAATTTATTTACCTGTGAGTGCGGCCAGCATCTTCGGTTCGGCAGAGCTGATTAGACATAGGCATTTGTTCAATAGTGAATTGAGCGTACTCTTCCATGGATTTCATAAACGAATCAAGCTTAAGCTTCGGCTGCAAGTAAACGAACTCATCCACATCGAAGAAGAAGATCCATTTCGCTTCAAATCGATACATATTCAAGCAATCATTTACCACCAAGAACTGATTATGGTAATACCCATCGAACTGTTCTTGATCCCTTATATCCTGCAATGTCAGAAATCCTTTGTCCATCCATGGCCGTATCACTTGGAGGACTTCTTCGTGTACCCCGCCGGCGTCGTAGAAGACGAAGTGGCTGCGATGGCCGAAGAGGAGGGCGTGGTAGGCCATCCATTCCCGGATTCGGTTAGGGTTTAGATTGCCGAATAGAGGGGATCCGCAGTAGAGATAATCGAATTTTGGGGGGGAGGAGAGAATGGAGGGATTGAATTGGTTGGGGGATTCGGTGAGGATGATGGTGGGGGTTTCAGGGGAGGAAGGGGAAGGGGAGGAGAAGAGGAGGAGGTGGCCGCCAGAGGAGGGAATGGGGAAGGGGAAAGAGCAGTTGAGAACGATGACGGTGTAGATCCTGCCGAAGCCCCAATCTGGGAGGAGTTTGGAGGAATCGGACGAATGGATGGGGAAGGACGGAAGGGAAGAGTGCCATTCGCAGCGGAAGAGGGGTTTGCCGAAGATGTGGAGGGATTTAGAAGAGAGGCCGATGATGGAGAAGGAGGACGAGGAGGAGCGGTAGGAGCCCATTAGGATGAAGAGGTGGGCCGCGGAGCCGATTGGGGTGAAGGAGCGGATGATGGCGCCGGAGGGGAGGGAGGAGGAGGGGGTGAACGTTGGCGGAGGCGGAGGAGGAGGAGGGGGAGAAGAAGGGAATGGGAGGCAGGACGAAGAGGAGAGCGAAGGGAGAAGATGGTGAAAAAGGGTGAATAAAGAGGGGAGGAAGAAGAGGGTTGTGAGGAGGAGCTTTGATTTTGCGCAGTTCCAGAAGAAGCTGAGGATTAGGCTGCGATCATCCTTCGCTTTGCTCATCGAGGCGGAGGTAGGGATAGATCACGGAACGGCGGTAGAGGTTCAATAAACAGAGGAGGAGGAAGGCGGAGCTGAGACCAAAGGGAGAGAGAGAGAGAGAGAGAGCGCGCGCGCGAGAGAAGCGGGAGGGGGCAAAGGTTGGAAAAAGGGACGATTGAAATTATTCAAATGATCTTTCAGCCAAAATTAGTATAAAACTTTTCCTAAATTACATTTTGTGTCATTAAGATTCATTTCGAACAGAATCTATAATTACATTTTTTATTTATATATCATAAATATAGAAAAAAAAATTTATAAGAAAAAAAAATTTGGATTGGTGCGCTGAGAAAATTTTCATTACAATCAACAAAATATTCCGGTTTGGACTTTGGCATGTAATTGGGAAAAATGGCTGTCACATGTAATATGCCGTGTAAATATGAATTAAATTTAAAAGAGTAATGCATGTGAGACAATTTTTTACTTAGAAAAATAATTATATTAATGTGAATCAATAATTGCAAAAAAAAAAAAAAATCTTACTCCATAATTAAGAAAAACAATAGTAAAACAAGGTGATAAGTAGGAGTGTCAATTCAGATCGACAGGTCAGATTCAGGTTGAAAACGAGTTGACCAAGCTCTGCATGGGTCAACCCAAACCCAACATGTTTTTGCAAATGAGTAGGCTATTTCAGCCCGAACCCAACCTGTGTGGGTTACCGGGTTGACACTACCCGACATGTATTTACGAGATTTGGCTGAAAAAGTGTGAGCTTAGCTCTCATCGTCGTTCGCTACTTCCAGTTAAGATTGAAAGCAGGCGACAACACAAAGCAACTTGACCTGTTGGGCAACAGATGTGAAGCGACTCAACGCATCTGGCAACAGAGCAACCGGGCACTTGACTCAAGCATACCGTTTCCGGGTCATTTTTAGGTTTACGGGTCAACTCGAACCCAACCCAATTTATGAAACAGATCTTTTTGTTAAACCCAAACCCGACTTGTTTCACAAACGGATCGACTCAAACCCAATTTTTTTTGGGTCGCGTACAGGGTCGGATTTTGAGTACTATAAAAAATTAACACCCTTAGTGATAAGAAATAAATGGTCATATTTTTTTATGCAGGTAATAGTCTTGAGGTATCTGAGTTATCATCAAATAATGATTCATTTATTTGATCATTTTATTCATAGTAGGGAAGATCAAGAAATTAATAAATGAATATTAAACATCAATGAATGATAAGTGGCAAATGATTGTTGACAAACAATATTTGAAAATTAGGCCATTGTTAGCGGATGATGACCAAAAGAATCATTGTTTAAAATGTTATTAAAAGAAGGAATATACTAAAGAATAAATTAAAAAAGAATCAAAAACACAAAATTTACAAGTCACAAAAATTTTAATAAAAAACATTTAAAAAATGAGTTTTTTGCACAAAACACAAATTTCCTTTGCATCTTTCCTTTCCACTTTTTTGCTTTGACCGACCAACTAATCTCCCTATTTAGTTTTCTACAGAAAACTCAAAATTGCCCAGCGTTTTCTATTAAAAACTCAAATTTCATTTGCATTTTTCGTTAAATATTTTGTTTAAACAGTAAACGCAAAACAATTTTGTATCTTTGCTCCTTTTTAAATTTATTCTTTATTACACTCTTTCTCCTAATTACATTTTAAACAATGATCCTTCTAAAAATTTGGTCAGATGTATCTCTTGACTTCTATTGCCAATGTTGATGGTGAACAAAATTCTCAGATGTTGAAGTTCCCTGATCGTCATAGGAGCCTTCTTTGTTGGAGAAATTATTCGGTGCGGAGATCAGACGCAGAGTGTCATTTGGAGGCCAATCAGAATGTGTCACGTCAGCGGTACCGAGCCGCGGTACTGGGCGGTGTTGAGCAGCACCAACCGCAGTACCGAGCGAAAGGGTGACGTGGCACATTCTGGTTGGTCTCTAGATATCGTTTGGCGTCCACACAGAATAATTAATCCTAGAATTCGGCAGATTTATAGGATTTGGTTGAAGAAGTGCACAAACGGGACAAAGATTGCTTACCTTTGCAGCGAGTGAGCTCCCATTGTGACTTCCGATCAGACATCGTCGAAAGAGGCAAATAAGCTTCATTGCACTCAATGCATTATCCCCATTTATTAATTAAATATAATTAATAAAAAAATGCGTTATCCCCATCTGCATCATTCCCCATGATATCGCCATCTTTGAGTTGAGATCCAATAACCTCCTCATCTCAATAAACCTCAGTAAATAGATTTGCATACTCAGTCTTCTCCTATGGTGAGACTGCTATGTTACCTCACACTTTGAAGATCACTTAAGAATACATCCATCATGCCGCCCATAACACTATCGCCAAATTGTTCATTAGTCCAAACTGATGAAGGGGCTTAAGTAAGCTACAAGCGTCAGGCAACTCTTCGATAATCACCCAAAGCATAATAGTTAACCACCACATATCTTGCGATCAGATATTTCTATTATTTTCAGTTTAACCAATTAACACGGAATTTTGGAGTTTAAAAACAAGTGCACACCACATGATCTTGTGCATAGATATTTTTCGTTATTCCACTTTAACAATCTGTTAGGCCGGTCTTAGGGCTACCTGAACCGGTCCAACAGGTCCTTTGCTAAAGGAGGCGGGGGCGGAACCAAGGAGATGAGAGAGAGAGAGAGAGAGGCTGGTTGGAGAGATGGGGCACACAACTTAATTAAATAATACTTGGGGAGGGGGTGATTTGAATTAAGGGCTATTTAATGATTTTGTATTTGTCCTCTTTGTTTTAATTAGTTCTCTTGGGAGGATTAGGGTTTCATCTTTAATTTGAAGAGATTTGAGATCTAGGGTTTGTTCTTTTGGGCTCTAGGTTTTACTAGAGATTTTGGAGAGTTGTTTCTTCATCTCGAATTGAAGAAACTTGTATCTTGTATTATTTTTCTTGTTCCTGGATTGAATAGAAAAAGTTTCCTTGTGTTTTCTCTCCAATTCACTGAAATTTTTGCATCGTATTGTTGATTTCTCTCTGAGCAGATTTCTCGTTATTTTCACCAATTATTGTTAGGTTTGCTTGCGAACTCAAGTATTTCTCCTTAGGGTTACTTGCGAAGTCAAGTGTTTCCTATCACAATATAACTTAAAATCTCACTAAAACTGCAATCAGAGCACTCCCCATCTCTCTTTATTCATCGGTTTCACAATCTCGATGCTCCTCAATCGTCGAATCAGCATCCCTAGTCACCTTCTCCTCCTGTGAAACTTTTTTCCCAGCCTTACTCGCTCCTTGGGCACCACTTAAGCATATCTCAGCCATGCCTACAATGTATTTGAACTGGAACTATATCTTAAGAACTATACTATGTTGCATTCTACATTACCACTTTACTAGAGAAAATAAAGCAACAAATATTCTGGTAACAGGATAACAAAACTGTATTAGAGAAATTTCCCATCATTCTTAAACTTCTAATATAAACAACTTCTACAAAGTGTAGAATGCTAAGTTGGTGATTCTATGACTGAAAACACAATGTGAGAAGAGGCAAAAGAGTTTATCCCGAATTTTAAAGGGGCGAAAATTCTATATAATGTTTAGCTACAAAATAGTTTTGGGCAAAGATTTAATATTATACATAGTGACAAGAGTTTCATAAACTTATTGGAGGCAACGGTCATCCCCAATCCGTCATTAATTTCATTACTGTGTAAATATTACATCATGAATTGCCTTCAGGTCCCTTTTATGCCTTCTAACATATGACAAATAAACACAAAAAATCCCAAAAAAGGGTAAACTTTCTCTACTAGACATAAAAAAAGGCTTAAAATCCATAATCACCCATAAAGCTCCACCAAAATTCAAATTGTTGTTTGGTTCAACGTTCTTTAAATAGCAGTGCTAACTAGAAACAATATTATTCAAACAGTAGCTTTATATATCAAGAAAGTTGCATTTGAATCCACACCATATTTCTTGAACAATATTATGTCCTCTAGAACAATTAACGATGATTAAAATATATTATTTTATAGTCATTTGTGTAGAAGGTTTATGGAGTATGATATTGCTATTGACTCAGTCCCTGCTACTGATCTATTACTTGTTTCCGTGGATTCCACTAAGGGTATATTTTATGTAGTGTTTTGGAGGCAAAATTGTTACTTTCATGATTGCAACTATTCTGGCCTTCCATTTAAAGAGTCATCTCTTGTAATTGTAACATCATAAACTAAAATGGAATTCATGTAATCGATGTAAAGACAATTTCTGAATAGTGTAAAATCTATCATATTGAACTTTTTGTGAGTTTTTATTCATTCTTTTAATTAGGTTTTTAGTAATTTATTTTAACAATTAGCTAGTTCAATATCTGCATATTTTCAATTTGATCAAGATATGCCTGCATCTAGATGGCATATGTGAGGAATTTATCTACATAGCACCTTAAACTATTTGTTTTTACATATTTAATACCTAAATTTTACTATTTACACACGTAACATTTAAAACTTTAAATAACAAAAATATTACTTACCTTAACTTCCATCAATGCCATCAATACTTGTTCTTGAAATCCTAGATGACGAAGAAGTATGGGAAATGCGATGAGATCTCATTGCCAACGGGATTGATAATGTGTAAAGTTTAACAATAAAGATGTGAGGAAGTTGATGCGGGATCATGTTGGGAGTACCGGGATGTTGTTGGCAAGGGTATCAATGAATTGACGATGTACAAAGGTGGTGACTTAACTAGCAGGGCGCAAAGATTAGTGATAAATAATTAACGAAGGGATCACCGAGAAAACATTGGGGAGCCATCCATGGGAGCAACGACATTGACAAAAGTTAGTGTAACTTTTTTTTATTTATTTAAAGTTCTAAATGTTATATAAGTAAATGGTAACATTTGAGTATTGAACATATAAATAGAATAGTTTTAGTTTTTAGATGCTTTGTATGTAAATCACTCTAAAATCTAACTCAAATGTTATTTACATAATCGTTAATTAAATATAGGATGATTTACATATGTATAATATTTAAAATTATCCTATTTACATATTTAACAGCTAAACTTTATAATTTACTCATCTAGCACTTAAAACTTCAAATAAGAATAAAAATACATAATCATCACTTAGCTCAAAGCTTCCCCTTAATAGCTTGTTTGGTCTTGTCAAGGCTTGTCCCTGTCACTCAATGAGATTTGCAGACTCTTCGGTCCCATCAATGATCTTCCCTGTTGCTCCTCAACAAGCTCCACTCATGACTGCCTCATATCTTCTTCGTTGCCGATCTTCACACGCCATCGGTCCGATCATTGGCCAAATCCCATCTCATCTTCCGTATCTCTTCTTCATCATCGAAAGCAGGGATTCACACATTGGCCGTCTCGTAGCTAACGAGATCACGTTGTTATCTTCTACACCTCTTCTTTGTCTTGCATGAATTCAGGATCGCAAAAAGGAGCAACGGTGTTCATGGGGTGATAAATTAAGTCAATAGTACAGTTTAAATCTTAAATATGTAAATAAAGGAATTATAAATATCATGTATGTAAATAGCCCTTAAAATATCACCCAAAAAACCAACTAACATCTACTAAGAACTTAACCTATGTACATAGTATTATATCAACGAACCAAAAAGCAGCTCCACACAATATGGCATTCAAATCAAATCATACAAGTAAACAAAAGAAAATAATAATAAAAGAATTCATATCATGATGAAGCCTTTCTCAGCGCGGTAACAAAATGGTTAGGGTTAGGGTTTTCCTAATCGGACTCCTGGCGAGATGCGAGGCAGACAGAGAGGGAAAGTTGGGCATCGCGGCACTGAGATCTCTTGAGGGAGGTGCCTGCACTAGAGCACAACGATCGAACAGCCTCAGCTTCCTCCGGGCAGAACGCAGACAAAAGGCACTCTGCAAGCGAACGGTTCAGATGACGGCAAGCGATTGAGCGCTGCAGTTCGTCGTGAATGCGATGATGGCACCCGATTAGAGCGCGCTGCAGAGCATCGCATTTCGCCGGTGCAGGCGATGATGACGGCGACGGCGACGCCGACCCGCTGCTTTTCGGTTTCCCTCCTCGCTTGCTCATCTCTCCCGCCTCAGCATGGTGTAGATCAATCGAGCCAAAATCTAATTAATTTTAAATTTGATAGTAATGCTCTTGGCATTACTAAAGCCTAAAGGCTTGTAAAATATTTATAAATACAAAAAATTATCTAATAAAAAAAGATGCACCGGCATCTAAATTGAATGTGCATTAACATCAAATATGAGCATTAAGATCAAATATGAATGACATTATGATGCGGTCCATTAAGCTGAGCTGGCAGCCTTTACGCTTTTTGCTCATGTGGCCTATACGCCTCATATAACCGTTTATTACTTTTTCTGTTATGCGTAGTACTCCCATACCTTTTTATTTGCTTTAGTTTATTTTAGTAAATCAGAGCATTAGCTGAGTAATGCTATATTACTGTTTTAGGAGAAGAAGAAGAGAGAATGAAAAATAGTTTTCTACTGTTTAGCAATTCCTGTGCTAGCTTTTCACTGTTTCATTGAGCAGGTTTCTCTTAGCTGTTGAAACACTGCTTCACATTGGTATCAGAGCCATCTGGGCATGGCGGAAGGCAACTCTAAAAGAGTTGTTGAGGAGGAGAGAAACTTGGAAGCCGTGTGGGCAGCTCAAGCAGGCTTCACGCGGCAACTGGAGGAAATGAGGGCAGACTTATTTCGCCTCTCTACGGAGATGAGGACTGAAATGGCTGCATTCCGGGCGTTACTACTCCCTGTTGGAAGAGGTGGGATTCCGACTACGGCACCGCCAGTGGGTCAGTTGACGGAAAACAATCGGCGACGCAGGCCCGTAAATATCACCGACTTCTCAGATTCCGACGACGAGCTTCAGTACCAGATTAATCCGGATCAATCGGATTCAGAAGAGGATCTGCGGCAACAACTACCTGTCCAGCATCGTCGGAGGTATAGACAACCCCGGAGGGAGAAGGGAGAATTTAAAGTAAAGCTGGATATTCCTTACTTCGATGGACATCTGCATATAGAAGATTACTTGGATTGGGAGCGGGCTGTGGAAACGTTCTTCGAATATTTGGAGATCCACCCGGAAAAACAAGTCAAATATGTGGCATGTCGCTTGAAGGGCGGTGCGAGTGCTTGGTGGCATCAGCTCCTACAGGCTCGCAGGCGAGAAGGGCGAGGCCCCGTCCGTAGCTGGATTCGTATGAAACAGTTGTTGAGAAGCCATTTCTTGCCAACAGATTACGAACAAATGCTGTATCTCCGATACCAGCATTGTGTTCAGGGATCCCGACCCGTGAACGAATACACCGAAGAGTTCTATAGACTCAGTGCTCGAAACAATTTGCAGGAAACTGAAAACCAGCTAGTTGCTAGGTTCATCGGAGGTTTACGGGAACAAATTCAAGAGAAACTGGAGATGAATTCCATTTGGTCGCTGTCACAGGCAGTAAACTTTGCATTAAAGGCGGAAACCCAACTCCAACGCCACGCACGTGGGTATTCCAATCGAAAATCATTTTCTCAAGATACTCCAGGCGACAACTCTAAGACGACTACAGTTGCAGCAAAATCCCCAGCCATTCCCGGAACCTCTTTTAATCCTCCTGCCGCAGAGTCCAAACTTCCTGTTCGGACCAAAATACCGGGCAAAGACAATCCTTACGGACGGCCAACTACTTTGAAATGTTTTAGATGCTTTCAGCCTGGACATAAGTCCAATGAATGTCCACAACGTCAGCAATTACAGTTGGCTGAAGGAGATGCACAGGACAATAATGAGGACCCAGATTTACCAGCTGATGACGAGAATGCTATCGAGGACGTGTATGGTGATGTCGGGGAACCGCTAGTATGTGTTCTCGAGAAACTTTTATTAGCTCCACGGCATTCAATCCCTTCACAGAGAAATGCTCTGTTCAGAACCAAATGCACCATCCAGGGGAAGGTTTGTGACTTATTGATAGATAGTGGATGCACAGAGAATGTAATTTCTCGCTCCGTTGTTCAAGCTTTGCAGTTGAAAACCACCAAGAAGTCTCATCCATATAAAATTAGTTGGGTAAAGCGCGGGATGGATATCACGGTAATGGAGACTTGCGGTATCACTTTTTCCATAGGTAAACACTATGTGTGTAATACTGTCTGTGATGTCCTAGATATGGATGTCTGCCATATTATTCTAGGCAGGCCGTGGCAATTCGATTCAGATGCTACTTATGAATGCCGGAGTAATGTCTATGTTCTTGATTGGAATGGTAGAAAGCTGCGATTACTTCCTCAGGCTACAGAGAACATCGGCAAGGATGATAAAGGTAAAGCTGTAGCTTACCTTGTTTCGGGCCAGGAACTGCTGTTAACACCTTATGCCGACAGTTCTTTGCTTGCTTTAGTCACCACTGATTGTTCGGAACAAACACTGAAACCCGCAATGCCTGAAGAGATCCGCACTCTTCTACAAGAATTTGAAGACATCACCCCAGCTGATTTACCGACTCAGCTACCACCTCTCCGCGCTGTACAACACCAGATTGATTTTATTCCAGGTTCTTCTTTACCGAACCTTCCGCATTATCGTATGAGTCCAAAAGAGCATCACATTCTGCAGGAAATAGTAGAAGATCTTATTCGACGACAGCTGGTTCAACATAGTATGAGCCCTTGTGCAGTACCGGCTCTTATTGTCCCAAAAAAAGATGGCCAATGGAGGCTCTGTATTGACAGCCGGGCCATTAACATGATCACGACGAAGTATAGATTTCCGGTACCGCGTATCTCCGACCTGTTGGACAAGCTTCATGGGTCAGTAATTTTCTCAAAACTGGACTTACGCAGCGGATATCATCAAGTGCGCATTTGGAGCGGTGATGAGTGGAAGACAGCCTTTAAGACTCGGGAGGGGCTTTATGAATGGCGAGTCATGCCCTTCGGTCTGTGCAATGCGCCGTCCACGTTCATGAGACTCATGGCGGAGGTCCTCAAACCATTCTCGGGTAAATTCTGTGTCTCCTACTTTGATGATATACTTATCTTTAGCCCCTCTTTGGAGGAGCATATGAATCATTTGACCCAGGTTTTTACGGCTTTGCGCTCCCACAAGTTATACTTGAACTTGGCCAAATGTGAGTTCGCTACTCACTCTGTCCATTTTCTTGGATTTGTCATCTCACACGAAGGGATTCATGCTGATTCCCGCAAGGTCGCTGCTATCAGAGACTGGCCAGTGCCGAAATCCATTACCGACATTCGGAGCTTCCACGGACTTGCTAACTTTTATCGCCGATTCATCAAAGGATTCAGTATCCTTGTGGCGCCTTTAACTGATGTTATCAAAAAGGGATCATTTTCCTGGAATGAGCAACAGCAATCCAGTTTTGAGCAAGTCAAGACCGCTCTTTGCAATGCCCCTGTTCTAGCTTTGCCGAGCTTCGATAAAGCTTTCCAGGTAGATACGGATGCTTCTGGTATTGGCGTGGGAGCTGTTCTGTATCAAGAAGATCGTCCGATTGAATATTTCAGCGAGAAACTGAGCCCCTCTCGTCAGAAGTGGACGGTATATGAACAAGAGCTGTATGCTGTGGTCCGAGCTCTTAAGCAATGGGAGCATTATTTATTGCATCAGGATTTTGTTTTGTGTAGCGACCACCAATCCTTGCAGTACCTGAACAGCCAGAAAACTATCAATAAAATGCATGCCCGGTGGGTGATTTTTCTACAGAAGTTCAGCTTTGTCGTGAAATATAAAACGGGCAAGATGAATAGGGTGGCTGATGCTCTCAGTCGCCGGGCTGCCCTCCTCACACAACTTCAAACCGAAGTCACGGGTATGCAAGAAATGAAATCCTTATACAGTGAAGACGCCGACTTTAAATCTATCTGGGAAGAATGCTGTTTCGGAACTCCTCATACAGATTATTCGGTGAGACATGGTTTTCTTTTCAAAGGCAATTCCTTATGTGTGCCGGATTCATCGTGGCGACAGCAGCTTATTAAAGACATTCATTGTGGAGGCCTATCAGCTCACGTTGGTCGTGATCGCACCTTACAGCAATTGCAGAGTAAGTTCTTTTGGCCACATATGAGGCGGGATGTAGCTCGATTTGTGGAGAGGTGTGCTGTTTGTCAGCAGTACAAGGGGAATGCACAAAATACTGGCCTGTATCTTCCCTTACCTGTGCCGGATACTATTTGGGAAGACTTGAGCTTGGATTTCGTTTTGGGCTTACCACGGACCAAAAGAGGCTCCGACTCTATAATGGTGGTCGTCGACCGTTTTTCTAAAATGACACACTTCATTGCGTGCAAGAAGACCTTTGATGCCTTGCACATTGCTAAACTATTCTTCAAGGAAGTCGTCCGCCTTCATGGCATTCCGCGCAGCCTAACTTCAGATCGGGACGTCAAATTTATAAGCCATTTCTGGCGGGAGCTTTGGAAGCGATTTCACACGGACCTTAAACTAAGCTCGGCGTACCACCCGCAAACCGACGGCCAGACCGAAGTTACTAATCGTACTCTCGCCAACATGCTCCGATGTCTGGTTCAGGATCATCCCAAACAGTGGGAGGAGGTTCTAGGACAAGCTGAGTTTGCTTTTAATTCAATGCCAAATCGTGCCACAGGTATGTGCCCTTTTAGCATCGTGTACACAAAGATGCCTAACCACATTGTAGATGTGGCTGTCCTCCCAAAATGCCGAAGCTCCTCTGCTGTTCAAACTGCCGAGCAATTTGTGGATGTTTTGAAGAATGTTCGTGAGCGCTTACAAGACACTAATTTGAAGTACAAGCTGGCACAAGACAAGCATAGAAGAGCTGTCGAATTCCAGCCGGGTGATCTAGTTATGCTACGGTACCGGAAAGATCGTTTCCCCACTGGATCGTACCCAAAACTCCATCCCAAGAAATTCGGACCATTCCCTGTTCTTCGCAAGATCAATGATAATGCTTATGTCATTGACCTTCCTAAAGATTTTTCTATATCATCGACGTTCAACGTTGCTGACATTTATCCCTATCACCCTCCTGATAATGCAGATACGCTACTTAACTCATCGGAGATGAGTTCTTCAGGAGCTGGAGGGAACTGATGCGGTCCATTAAGCTGAGCTGGCAGCCTTTACGCTTTTTGCTCATGTGGCCTATACGCCTCATATAACCGTTTATTACTTTTTCTGTTATGCGTAGTACTCCCATACCTTTTTATTTGCTTTAGTTTATTTTAGTAAATCAGAGCATTAGCTGAGTAATGCTATATTACTGTTTTAGGAGAAGAAGAAGAGAGAATGAAAAATAGTTTTCTACTGTTTAGCAATTCCTGTGCTAGCTTTTCACTGTTTCATTGAGCAGGTTTCTCTTAGCTGTTGAAACACTGCTTCACATTAACACATAAATTGAATAACAACTTAATGTGATAAGTATTATTATTATATATATATATATATATATATATATATATATATATATATATATATATATATATATATATATATATATATATATATATATATATATATATATATATATATATATATATATATATATATATATATATATATATATATATAAGTAATTTATTTATGACATTTCTCTAACTTGTACCCTCAAGATGGAGTCCCAATAGAGGACAATAATCTTGACATGAAGTTGATTATGACGACAACGAGATAAAGATTTGGTGAGTGCATCAACAAGTTGGCCAATAGATGAGGCATGGGAAACACGGAGATCTCCATTTTGAGATTTTTCTCGGACTAAATGGAAGTCAACAATTATCTGTTTTCATGTGAGAATGCATGATCAGATTGGTGCATAAGTAGGTGTCACCAGCATTGTCACGATAGATTGTAGGTATAAAAGGTAATTTAACGTCAAGTTCATGAAGAAGGGATTGTAACCAAGCGATTTTAATTGCAATAGAAGCAATAGCACAATATTCTGCTTATATAGAGGAACAATCAATTATGTGTTATTTCTTGGAACTCCATGAGATAGCAATATGACCAAGAAAAACAACATAAGTGCTAGTGGAGGTACGATCAGCATGTTGCCAGCTCAATCAGCATCAAGGAAGTCATGTCAAGAGAGTGGCGAGTGGCGGCGTAAAAACAACTCATGATTGATGGCGGCATGAAGATAGTGAAGTATGCATTTAGCAACGCTCAAGTGTATTGAGCTTGGTTGGTGAATAAATTGTGAAAGTTTGTTTAATACAAAAACTTTATTCAATCTTATAAAAGAGAGATATTGAAGTCTAACAATTATGGAGCGACATTTAATTGCATCGGGAGATGGTGATATCATCAAGAATGGTTGGCATATGAATGGGAGATATGGTAGTGGTGACTCATTTGCATTGGTAATATGGGTCTTTTCTAGAAGATCTTGGATTTATTGGTGTTGAGAAAGGAAGAGACCTTGAGGGGAGGGAATGACTTCAACACCAAGAAAGTAGGAGAGATCTCTAAGGTCCTTGATGGAGAATTGTAAGACAAGCTTATTGATGACTTGTTGAAGTGTCTGACATCATTATATGTAAGCATTATGTCAATGACATAAACTAAGATATACACGGTGAGATGTTATTGTAAGTAAATAAATAAATATATATCAAACTTTGAGTTAACAAAATCAATGGATATAAGAAATTACAAAGTTGTTGATAACAAGCTCTAGAAGCTTATTTTAGACCATAAATGGCCTGTTGTAGGTGGCATACATGCATTGGGTAATTTTAATCATGAAATGCTGGTGATTAAAGCATATAGACATTTTTAGTGAGATGACTATGAAGAAATGTATTATTAATGTCAAGTTGTTTGAGTGACTAGTTGTTAGAGAGGGTCTGCCTAAGCCATTGTTGATTTGATGATTGGGTTAAATGTTTCATGTCAACAATATAGTGGTGCTGATGTAATCTTTTAGCTACAAGACAATCTTTATAGTGATTGATAGAGCCATCAGGATTATGTTTGAGGCGAAACACTCATTTGCAGCTAATAATATTCTATGATAGATGAGGGGGGAATACGATTCTATGTGTTGTATAAAAGATTGACCAATAAACTCCTCTAACATGGCATCATGTCATTCAGGTTATTCCATGACTTGTGAAATAGAGGTTGATTTAGGCACATGAGAGGGTGAAAGGGAGGTAGTGAGAGTGAGCTTGGTGAGGGGTTTGTGAATATTATTTTTTGCTCAACTTTGCATATGATGACTATTATGGGGGAAGCAGAAGTTGAGGGTGAAGCAAGATGTAATTTTTAGTAGTGGAGAGAGTTGCAATAGCTGGGTCGAGATTGATGAAGGTTGGATGAGTTGCTTGGCTTGTGGATGAGGGAGAGAATGCTGGAGGGATTGGGTCCACTGGAAGTCAGCTAAATGGAGCTAACATGTATATTTATATAGGTTGTAATTGGAGTGGGACTTGCGACATTAATTAGAAACTATTTTGTGGTGTATTTAATGCATGTAAATTCAAATAATTTGTCATTTCACATTGATTGTCGAGAGAGTATGGCAAGGCTGGTTTATTTTTAGTTAATGAGTGCAGTGAAGTTTATGGGACTGATTGAAATGATTAAAGGTTATTTGAATAAGTAGTAGTTAATATTTTATAAACAGGTGGAGTAGACAATAATAAGGACATTTTTAGTGTGGTCGATGGTATATTTTTATGAATTTTATCAGGCAATGAAGAGCGTGGAGCTTGAATTATTAAATGTGGCATATGAGTGTATGTTTGAATATCAATTTGAATCTGTATATTTGGAGGAGTTTGCGGGTGAGCAGTTTGTGGTGAATTATGCAAAGTAAATGATGATTTAGAAAAATTGGGTGGTATATGAGTCAAGAGGTTAATGTTGGTTTCGATTGGAGGGGGACTATGAGACTTATATATAATAAATAATAAGATAGGCTGCAGTGAGAAAAAAGCATGTGTCCAAAAGGGAAGGGGAAGATGTGCATGATGTAGTAAGGGATGTTTCAATAATATGGCGATGAAAATGTTTGACCAAGCTATTATGTTTCAGAGTGCATGAGGGGTGGTGAGATGAAATATGACATGAGATGCAAGATAAGGTTTAAGAGAGATAATCTCACCACCATTATTAGAGTAAGCAAATAATTGGGAGTTGAAAGCATTTTTCTACCAATGTTTTAAATCAGAGAAAAATACGTCGAACTTCAGATTTATGTTTAAGTTTTTAGAGCCAAACATAACAAGTAAAATGATATATATATATATATATATATATATATATATATATATATATATAACATGTGTATCGATTATATGAGTGAACGTGAGAGGTCCAAACATCCAAATATAGCACATCAAGTCATCAAGCTTATGTGACTAGCGATGGAGGATGAATGAAATTGTAATTTGTGAGATTTATTACAATAGCATGAATTACACATAAGTTTTGACACATTTGAGTTAGATAATGATAAATTATGATCAGAGGTTAGGTAATGTAGGATTTTGATGGATGGTTGACCAAGGCAAAGATGTCTCTTATCAATGGAGGCTTATGTGGCAGATATCACAATCAATGGTCTGTTAGATGATGAACGAGGCCACTCATAGGCACCATCATTAGTTTTACTTTGCACTAGTATATTCCCCGCACAAATGTCCTTCTCATGAAAAAAATATGGTGAGAATTTAATAGAGAAATTATTATTTGAGGAAAATTGTGAAACAAAAATAAGATTCCTTTTTATAGAGAGAATGCAAAAAATATTATTTAAGGTGAATGGTTGGAGGAAGAAGAAAATATAGTTGTTGAGCCAATGTGAGTAATTGGAAACCTAGTATCATTGCCAATGTGAATGTTTTCTATCATAGGATTCTTTGAAGGCATGGATAGATTTTGAAGATTAGTCGTGACATGGTGAGAGGCACTAGAGACTAGGAGCCAATTTGTTTCAGAGAATGATGTAGGATATGCCACATGAGCTTGAGGGGGAAGGATGCATTTGATTTGGATTGTTGTAAGGAAGTTGGTGCATAGGTAAAGTTGGGGCATCGATGTGCTGAATGACCTTATTGTCGACAAAGTTAACATTTGTTACGATAAGGATCAAATTGGTGGTTATGAACTTTGTTGATCTGATGAAAGTTTGGATGAGTTTTTGAAGTGGATGATGCATGATTTTTATGGTTCGGTGGATTTTTGATGGAGTAGTTGTTAGGCTTTTGAGCATGATTTGTACTGGCTTGTATGTTTGGAAAGTCAATTTCTACTGTGCTTCAACTTTGTGATGTGCTTCAAAGTTCATGAGTTTTTGATGTAGCTCTTCAAAGGTGATGGGTGTCTCACACACATGCATGGTCGAGCAGAGATCGTTATATTTATCATCTAGGACCTCCTAGGACTTTTTGGTGTGAGATCATTGTTGGCTCAAAAAAAATGGCACGAGTGCGCGAATCCCGCTTTGCAGCTGTAGGATTCCATTTCCCTTAAGTCAGATTGAAATTAACCAGATTTCCCCTGAGGATAGTGTCAGGGTTTATAGATCTGGGGTTCTTACTTCCTATGAGCGCAAGCGCCCATAGTTAATTACCCCTCTTACAACGTAAGAGAGAACTCTCGATTAAGGATGAAATAAATTTTAGATATTTTTAGTCTCAATTGTGGGGAAGATGAAGGTAAACCCGATCAAGATCCCATGGTTCCGTCGTCCCGGGTATACCGTAGATTTCAGTCTACCAACACTAACAATCATTGACCGTAGTGTCCAGGGAATCTGATTAGCAGCCATGGGTTGCCTCCTCTCAGGGATCCCGAGTAGACTGAAGTGGCTAGATGTTGATTTTAGCTTTAATTTAATTTGAGTTGGGGTTTACTACTTCTTTAGAAGTTGCCCGTTAATTTGTTTAGTTTGGGGCTTACGACTCCATTAGGAGTTGCCCGGATAGTTTGTTTAGTTTGGGGCTTACGACTCCCATTAGGAGTTGCCCATAGAATTTTGGTTGGATAGGTCTTATGGCTTCCTTAGAAGTTGCCTAACGGTGGGTCTTACGACCTAGCCCTGTAAGCTAAGCGGCCCGAGTTGTGGGTCTTACAACCTATTCCTTTTAGACTAGGATGCCCGAGGTGAGGGGTCTAGGTTTGTATTATCACCTAGACGCTTATCTCAGATGTCGGACTTACGACTTCTATTAGACGTTGCCGGGGTTTTAATTGGGTTTAGGGGTTAGGTCAATTTCTACCTAAAACTTTTCCCATATGATCGGGCTTACTGCTTTCCTACGAAAGTTGCCGGGTAGCGGGTCTTACAACCAAGTCCTTATAAACAAGGCTGCCCATAGGATTTGAATTAGATTTGATATAGGTCTTATTATTTCCCTTAGGAAATTGCCTGAAAAGTGGGTCTTACAGCTTAAACTCTTAGATTAAGATGCCCGTATGATTTAAATTTAGGTTGGGATTTACAACTTTCGTAGAAAGTAACCCAAGTGTTGGGACTTATAGCTTTCGTAGAAAGTAGCCCGAGTGTTGGGACTTATAGCTTTCGTAGAAAGTAGCCCGTTAGTGGGTCTTACAACCTGATTCTTATAAATCAGACTGCCCATTTGTTGACCTCATTTTTCGCTCGAGCACATTTGATCGACGCAATTGTTCCTCGTCGAGTTCAATTTGACCCGAATCGATTTCAATTTGAGTTCAATTTGATTTGATCAAATCGATCGAACTCAACCCGATTTTAAATCGAGCCGATTTGAACCGGATTCGCATCCAAACCTAGCTCAAATTAGCCCAAATTAATTTTGAATAAATTCCAATTGACTTTTGGCTTGGTTTGAATCAATTCCTAAATTGAGAAATCGCCTCAACGGTCCGATCTCCCCGAATCCTAACCCTGTCGTTACTGCGATGCTCGGGTGCGTGAGACGCTCATTTTAGGAATAATTCAGTCATTGATCGACGGAGAACAGCAGGGCAGAGCACGGTTTGGTGTTTGGAAGCGAAATCGAATGGAGGAAGCAGCGGGATTACCTCCTAAGCCCGCGATTCTCCCAGGGGTTCGTTCCTTCCGACTCTCATTCTCTCTGGCTCACAGAGACTTGTCGCCCCCTCCCTCTCTGGTTCTCCCTGGTGTTCGCAAAATCCAGCCAAGGCCGACGCCCTAGCTTCTCCCCTCTCGGCTTCGCACGGCCCAGGACTGAACCCGACGAGCTCCCGACGCCACACGCTTGGACCGAGCCCGTCGCCTGCCCCCCCTCTTGGCCAACCGATCTCCTCCAAGCTGCGGATCGCAAGGGGATCGGGATTCCCCTCTCTGCCATGCCTCTTCGGTCAAAGCCTGAGGAGTCGAAAAGCTTCTCCACTCGATCCCTCTCTCTGGATTCCAGCCGTGAAGCCTAGGCGGATCCCCTCCCGTCTCCATCTCTCCCTATTGTTCGCAGATGCAAAGAGGCCGAGCCCCTCTCCCAATTTCCCTCTACTTCGGAACCCGACGCCTCACTTCCATCCAAAGCCGAGCCCAAGGTCCATCCGTCCTCTAGGACAGAGGCCAATGCCGTTTGGACTGACCTCGATCGCCCTCTAGTTGACCCGACTTCGCCTCCACGTCAAAACCCGACCCCTGGACCGAGCCTAACTCATCCTCCTTGCAAGGTGAGTAATCTCCCTTCTTCTCCTTCTTCTTCTTTCTTCTTTATCTGATTTCCTCTTACTGCATCTACTTGATTCCATTGCCTTTATGATGAAAAGAGTAATGGTGTTGAGTTTCTTGGTGAAATCTGAGAATAAAATTCTCTCTACTCCCTTTTTCTATGAGTTTGCTTCCATGACTTCTTGCTGAAGTGGTTTGTCATGTGAATCACGTGACTCTTGTATAAAACTACTTAGAGAATGCAAATCTTGTAGGTGTGCAAATTGAATCTCTATGCTAGTTTCTTTTATGTGATTTCATGAGCATTGCATATCAAGTGTTTGTTTAAATGCCACTAGAGGAGATTTGGGATGCTTTGATTCAAGTAGAGATTATATTTTGGTCATAACTCATAACTTTTAGTTGCACTAGTATTTTATAGACAGTGGCTATCTCATGCGAGAGATTATGATGTTATTTGAGTTCCCCTTTGTTTATGCTCATTGTCTCCACCTCTCATTTACATCACATTGAGAGCATCTTTCACTTGATATGAGGTTTAATGTGGCATGAAAGCTTATATGCTTGGAAGTGTTAAATATTTGTGTTGGGATCAATCCTCATATGGTGCAAGAGCTTTTGATTTAATTATAGTCGTTGGGGCTTTGTCTTTTATGGTGATAGAATGGTGGTTTAGAGAAAATCTAAGATTTCTAAACAGTTGTATAGATTAATTGATAGAACTAAAGCTCTTACTTAGCCTTGAATGTTTATGAATGTTTAAGCTTTCAATATTGTGTATGTGGCATATTTCATACATTTCGGAATCCCATTTATGAGTTAAAGATTCATTGTTCTATAAATCTTGGCATTGGTATATACATGTTCCCTTTAAATATTGAAATGTGTTGCTCCATGGATTTAAGAGCTTGTGAATGGCTTATATGTGAAGATTATTTTGATTAGATAAAGGAACGAGGATAAAATTCTCATGGTCACCTTTAGCTCTCTTGATCTCTAGTAGGAGCTTTCATTCTTGATGCTAAGTTTTATGAACTTTGCATAGTTGACGTTGCCACCATGTGTTGATCTATGTCATTTGAGAATGATCAATGGGTTTATATATAAATTTTGTACTTGAAACATGTTATATAATTCGACAAATCATGAGGAGCCATGTTACTTCTTTACTTGAATATGTATGCTAAATGTATGCTTTGTTGCTTACTGGGAAATGGTAAAGGCTTTTCTTTAAAAGAAATACATATGGCAAGCAAGCATAGTTGTATACTGTTTTCGTATTCACATGAGTTATGGTAAAGAGAAGTATTCCAAAGCTAAAAGAATGAAGAGCTTGCCTACTTGTGTGCATCACCAATGGTAGCTTGTGGTAATCATGTCATAAATGCTTTACTTCATGTACGACCATAACATTCCAAGTTGTATATTCTTGAAATAAAATGTCATGGATGAATTTGATATGCTGGAACCTTTATGCTTATATCCACGATTTGTTTGCAATAGAATATCTCAAGTATTCCTAGAAAAAAAAAGTGATGTTTTTCTAGTGATTTGTTTATGGAAGCAAGGGGTGGCCTAGCATATGAACTATTATAGATTATCTGTTTGCGAGCTTTCTTGGAAGCTTTGAGGGCGTATAGCATAAAAATATATTTTTGTTAGAAGGCAACCATGGATTTCATAGTTATGTAATTGATGTTGTTGGAAATATGTCTACTTTGTGCGGTGGGCTTGTTGAAGCTTCTTCTATTGAGTTTTTTTTTTTTTTTTTTTTTTTTTTTTTTTTTATATCTGTTGTGGAAGGCTTGGTTAATGCATAGGTGTTGGAGTTTTATTTCTTATAATGATGGCATGATAATCTAATGATAACCTAGAGCTTCTATATTTGTAGTCAACCTATGGAGTTGAGGTTTATGTTTATCTTTGAAATGTTTAAGCCCTTAATTTTCTTGTGCAATGACATCGTGTAAAGATAACTGCAGTTTTTGTGATTTGATTTGAGTCCAAAACTATTTTTGTAAACGAACAAGTGCAGATTTTGTTATTTTTTTTTTTAAGTTCCAAACTGCTGTTAGAAACTAGTAAGTGCAGATTTTGCCTGTTTTGAGGTTCCAAGTTGCTGTTGGAAACAAGTATATGCAGTTTTTCATTGGTTTTGAGGTGCCGAGCTGTTTTGGTAACATGTCTTATGCAGCTTTCCTTATTGTTTTGAGTTCCAAATTGTTTTGAGGGCGAATTACATGTAGATTTCTCGCTGTTTTGTGCTCCAAGTTTTTTTTTAAAAAATAAAAAAAATGATGATGATGATGCTTTGGAAGGTTTTAGGAACTATTTTTGCCTTGAAGAGTTTCGTGAATGTATTTATGGTTATAAGTTTTGCGAATTGTGTTACATCAAGAGGCTTTATCGATGGATTTTTGTGAATGTTTTGTGATGAAGGCTTTACAACGAGAGGTTGCATACAGCTTTCTTGTTGGAAAGCTTTGTGGTTTTCTACCCCACACCAAATTTAAAAAGAAAAGCACTTGATAGTAATTTTTGTGTCAAAAGAGTTTTGGTTAGATGATTTGTATATTGTTTTCCATATCATTTAGTTTGGGAGTTTCATAAGCGAATTTTTGGGATTTGGAGTTTTGTGGTCAATTTTGGATTGAAAGACTCTTTAATGTCTTTGTTTTAGGATGAGTGATCTTGTTTATGTGGGTGATCTTTCTTATTTGAATTAGCTTTCTTTTACTAATTCTTGCTTCTAAAATTGAGATTTGGATGAATATGGTAGATAGGAAGAGGTGTTGTTTTAGTTCTAGTTTTGGGAACTTGAGTTTCTCTTGTTGCTTTGAGTTTGGTAGGGAATGATTTGTATAGTCGAGTCGGGTCTATATCAAGTGCTTTATTTGGAGTGGGAACAGTAAAGGGCATTATTAATGTTGTTTTAGGGTACACTTGACTTCACAGAAGTGTGTCCAAAACAACAATGCCTACATTCCATTTTATTTCTAATTTTCATTCTTTTTCTTTCTACTGCTTTGCTATAGATTCTTAAGTTTAGCGATACATGTACGAGAGTCCTAGGGTTAGAAAACAAAACCTCCTTTTATCCCTACAACTTTAGTGACACATAAGGACAAAAATTAAGGACCGAGTCTTAGAAAAATATAGACTTAGGGTGCATGCCCCTTATAGGATAGAGACATTAAAATCAAACTTAGTGACACGTCTTCCTAGGTTCTAGTTTTCTTAATCCACTAATAATCAACCAACCAATCTTAATCTAATTCTTAAAATTTATTAAAAAAATACTTAATCCTTAATCAACTTATAATTTACATTTATAATTGTTGAATTCTAAATCTAAAACATACATCTAAATCAAGCTTAACAAATCTAATAATAAATCCTTAACCAATCTAAGGTTTAAAAGCTGTAGACTAAAATTAGGAGATTAAACATAAACTAAAACTTCTTAGGATAATAGACTCCTAAATATCAAATCTTAGATTAATCTTATAAAAATCAATCAACAAATCCCTTAATACATAACAACCGCTCCAAAAGTGAAGTTTATTGGATGGACTACTCCGGGCTGCGGGGCTAAGTGTCCTAAGGAGGCTGGTTCCTCGAGCCTGGTGGCACAACGCCACGAATGAATCTAATGGAGCGTCAAAATATAAAACTAATTTTTCTAATTGGCTTAATTCAAACCTTAATTGATAATAAATCACTTAATCTACATTTCTTTTCTAATTTATAACCAACTAATAATTGAACAAAGTTGATTACCACTGGGTAACCCAGGCCTACGAGGCTATTAAGTTAGCCCCAAGGAGGGTGAAATAAACCTCACGGCCTCGGTGTGAAACAAAGGTGATAATCAATCAAATCCTAAAATACAATCTCTAAAATCAATCCTAAACTACTAATATTTAAACTTGAATTAAAATCTCTCCTTTGCCTTTTAACAAATCAAAATACAAATAATTTCAACTAAATCATCCTACATAGGATCTATCCAAAACTACACAGCCCACACACACGTTAGATTTGTTTGGGTTAGGACACGACTTCTAGTCCTAGGTTAGGCTGACATTTTCTTTTGCTGTTCAGTGTTTACTACATGCACATATTCTATAGATGCTTTCTTTATATATTTCCTGTCAGTTATATTATTTTATTTACATGCATTTCTTTTCTGAACGGCATCTACGCTCATTTGTATATTTCTCTCTTATCTTATATTGCGAGGTACATCGGAGCTTGATGATCGGGAATTAAACAGGAGCATTCGCTTTGGAACTTTTAAGTGGCCGCGCCACAATCTGGACTTGCTTGCTTTTAGCTTTTAAGTGGCAGCGCCACAGTCAGGTATAACCTCTGCAACTTGTAAAGCAAATTTCTTATAATTATATATCGGAACTGCTACACTCCACACACAATTTGTTGATAGGTATTCTAGCATGTGTAGGTAGCCAGCCATAGGGTAGTTCACTAACGAAGCTTTGGCCCTATAGGTCAAAGCTTGCCCCCCTTCTGTGAGCCCTAGAGACCATTAGGGTCATTTAGGCCTGTAGAGTAGGCCACCTATTATGCCGGTTGGCATCGTTGTTTTCCCACACGAAGTGGGCATCGTTGTTTTTCTGCTAGGACTTTGGCCTCTTCTGGCTTTTGGGTACGATACCCCCCCCCTTTTTTTCTTTCTTTCTGTGAGCCCTAGAGACCATTAGGGTCATTTAGGCCTGTAGAGTAGGCCACCTACTAGTGCCATTGGGCACCGTTGTTTTCCCACACGAAGTGGGCATGACTCTGATGATTTTCTGTGCGGGTATCTTGCCTGAAGGATACCCTTAGGGTGTGTTTATTTACTTTTTATGTACTTTGAATGTCATGCATACGTTCTTACACACTTTTCTTCACAATACACTTTACCTACATACATGCATTGCATTAGTGGACCTAAGGATCTTTCTTATTTATGCATCTTTTCATGCATCATACAACGATAGGTCTATTTGTCTGCATATTGTAGAGTCGTTGATTTAAGTCTTCTGAACTATTAATCCTTGATTCCTTAGGATAGACCCTTCCCATCTTGCATACATATAGGACGGTTGGTTGTGTTTAGGATTTTAGCTGGCTTCCTTTTCAGGCAAGGAATAAGTCCAGATTGCATTAGCTAGGTCGTAGGTGTTAATATCGTATGTACGGTGTTACATCTTCTATAGATTTAGGATCTAAGGTGAGTGGTACAGGTGTACCACTATACACCTTAATGGTGGGTAAGTTCTCCATTCTGCCGGAGACTATAAATCCTACCCATCCGCGTCACACAGATGACGCCACTTCCTTCATTCTCTCGTGCATGTTTGAATGTTTGGCCTCTTTCTTTCCTCCAATTTTCTCTTCTTCAGGCCGGCCGGATGTTGACTGAACCTCGTGTGCTGATCGAGCCAAGTTGGGACATTCCCCTTTGATTAGGAAAACCTAGAAATCCCCTTGCACTAAACCCATCAGAGAAGATAATCTAACATCCTTAATCGAGAGTCTTCTTAGATCGAGGTCTAAGATGTAATTAACTACGGGGGCTTGCGCCCGTAGGAAACCGATCCCCACAATCAAATAAACCTCATTCGAGCTGATGTATCGAATGGGGGAAATCTCGTGAATTTAGGGTTATAGATATTATTATCCATCGAGGTGCGTAGGTGAAAACCCGCTATCCTCTATGGCTAATCGTATCTATAACTCCATCTGCTCTTCCATCGGCCTGCTTGTGCCGAGTGTAAAGGCCTACGACCATTTTGTCCTACGGGATAGTGTGATCGTACCCTTTGCATTCGAACCACACGAGCGGAATCCTTTCGGAGACCCACAGATTTCTGGCGACCACGGTGGGACAGGTTTCTCTCTCCATCTTTGGATGTTATATTATCTTCTTTTGTGTGCACTCCAGGTTTAGTGCTCCTTAGACTAGGTTTTTCCTACTCTTAGATAGGGTCCTTTTCTTAGTTAGGTTCCCTTCTTGGCTAGGCTTTCCCCTAGCTCTGGTTCCTTTCCTTCCGGCCTTTTTAGGCTATTTCATACCCTATCAAATTCTCTTCTTTCTGTCGGGTTTCTGAGTTTGCTCAGCTCTCGCACCCCGAGATTGCCGAGCAGACCCCGGCACTTTCCTACCTTTCGTAGGTACTTGATACCTAAGGGTGGATTAGTTGTTGATAGTAGCTCAGATGAGGAAGGAGACTTCTGACGTCAGACTACTAGCAAGCAACCCATTCCCCATCAGATGTGTGGAATTAGAGTCGAGGATTTCCCGTCAAAAATCTTATGACACTTCTTCCACTAGTGTTGGTTATTCGCTACAGACTAGCGAACCTTCCTACCTCCTATAAGTATCCCTTTATATTTGTATTCCTTGAAAAGATTCTTTTTACTTTTCGGCAGTCTGTGTGGCCACGACGATTTGTCCTCTACCACACGATGTTCGCTTCGAAGAGTATAAGGTTATCTTTAAAAGGGATACACTAAGATGTTGTAGAGATTCTTGTCGTTGTATTTGTGCACGCCAATCATGTTAGTGCTAGCACATAAAACCCTTGATTTTTCCTCTTTTTGTGAGGAGTTATTCTACCCAGTTTCGCTTATCACTCCAAGCGTGGTCTGGGATACCAAAACCAATAATTCAAACTTTCTTTTAAGAGGTGATACTGGGTCCATACCCACCTAGGTTAGTTAGGTGTGGTGTGGTAGATCCAATATCCCTAAACCCAACCCACTTTCTATAGGTGATACTGGGTCCATGCCAACCTGTGTTAGTCAGGTGTGGTTATGTTGATCCAAGGTCCCTAATTCAAATATACTTTCTTTAGGTGATACTGGGTCCATGCCAACCTGTGTTAGTCAGGTGTGGTTATGTTGATCCAATATCCCTAATTCAAATCTACTTTCTTTAGGTGATACTGGGTCCATACCAACCTGTGTTAGTCAGGTGTGGTTATGTTGATCCAAGGTCCCTAATTCAAATATACTTTCTTTAGGTGATACTGGGTCCATACCAACCTGTGTTAGTCAGGTGTGGTTATGTTGATCCAATGTCCCTAATTGAAATCTATTTTTTATAGGTAATATTGAGTCTATGCCCACTTGTGTTAGTCAGGTGTGGTTATGTTGATCCAATGTCCCTATATAAGTTTCCTTCTCTTATCGATCATGATTCGATAGTCGTTCTTCCCCTGCCACTTGTACATATCCCTTTGTATAGATATAACTCTAAAGGATCTCTTCTACTTTTCGGCAGTCCGTGGCTACGACGATTTGTCCTCTACCACGTGATGTTCGTCGTACAAAATATGAGATTATCCTTTGTAGTTGTATGTAAATACGCCGTAGGGATGTTTTGTACTTGCACTCATGCCCACCAATCGCTCTGGTGTTGTGGCATAAAATCTCTCTTTTTCAGTCCCCTTCAAGGGTTAACTTTCCCCAGTTTCACTTGTCACCTTCAAGTGTGGTCTGGGATACCAAAACTACTAATTCGGATCTCTATGGAATGTGATACTGGGTCCATCCATGACCTACACTAGTCAAATGTAGTGATGTTGATCCATTGTCACTATATGAATTTTTCTACAAATTCTGTTATGATATTCGTGTTCCCCAGTTCATTCATATGAGTTGAATGTGGCCTGGGTTACCAAAGCCAATGCCTCATTTCTTTACAAATCATGTTTGCATATTTCTCTTTCCCCAGTTTTACTCATGTGGCGAGTATGGCCTGGGTTATCAAAGCCAATAATTTTCCTCTCTTTATGTTCCAGTATACTTGATCCATATATGTGAACATAATGTGAAAAAAAAAATGATTTTTAAAAAGAGAGGGAAACTCTTAATTGAGTAGAATCGGTTGCCCTTGTCACAAGAGGAACCCGGTTCTACACTCCAAGAGCCCAAAGTCCCTCCAAAATTATCTCCCTCAAGGCTTCTTTATGATTGCTTAGGAGATGACATGATATTCAATTCTCTTACTATAACTTTTTCTTTAGAGGGTGTGATTTTTCCCCACCCATGATGTGGTACATCTTACTTTAGATGTTAACATCCTTGCTCAGTGGATTTTGATCTTCTGGTAGAAAGTCAATCCACCGCTTCTTTTAGTGACATATTTTCCCATTGAAAATTTGTTCTCAGCTGCAAGAGCAGTCTCTTTGGATGCATAAATGTTGCTTGTACCTTTCACAGGGTCCCAACAGTTAGTATGGGTGTTACCACTGTGATCCCTTTTTTCAATCATTGATATTCGATTTGATGAATGTTATTTTTAGTGGCAAATTTGTTCCCTCGCCACTTCACTTGATCTTTGATATGACATTACTCTTCCTACTCGGTCGTTTATATGTTCCTCTGTTTAGAGAGATGTATATCGATCATTTATTTCATGTTGCACATGATTTCAGTTTACCTAAGGAAATTCTACTTGTATTTTGATTACTCATGGCCACGACTATTTGTCCTCTACCATGTGGTAACTAAAGTATAAGTTTGAGATTTCTTGGATGATGGATTACTTCTTTGGTTTTCTCACAGCACCACGCATATGAGCGTTGGTTGGTTGTGGAGCTCTGGCCTCTTTTTATCGTCGCGGCATATGCGCCCGGCGGTATTAGAGTGTTGTTCTTTTCTCTTTTCATCGCCGCGGCATATGCGCCCGACGATGTTAGAGCGTTTTCCTTCCTCTATTTATCGTCGCGGCATATGCGCCCGGCGGTATTAGAGTGTTTTCTTTACTCTTTTTTATCGTCGCGGCATATGCGCCCGACGATATTAGAGTGGTGTTCTTTCCTCTTCTTATCGTCGCGGCATATGCGCCCGACGGTATTAGAGTGTAGAGTTCACTTTTGCTGGTTGAGAGAGCCCGACAGAGTCCCTGGGAGGCATTCCTCACCACCCCTTCCTCTTTTTATCGTCGCGGCATATGCGCCCGGCGGTATTAGAGCGTTTTCCTTCCTCTATTTATCGTCGCGGCATATGCGCCCGGCGGTATTAGAGTGTGTTCTTTCCTCTTCTGATCGTCGCGGCATATGCGCCCGGCGGTAGTAGAGTGTTCTTTCCTCTTCTGATCGTCGCGGCATATGCGCCCGGCGGTAGTAGAGTGTTCTTTCCTCTTCTGATCGTCGCGGCATATGCGCCCGGCGGTATTAGAGTGTTTTCTTTACTCTTTTTATCGTCGCGGCATATGCGCCCGATGATATTAGAGTGGTGTTCTTTCCTCTTTTTATCGTCGCGGCATATGCGCCCGACGGTATTAGAGTGTAGAGTTCACTTTTGCTGGTTGAGAGAGCCCGACAGAGTCCCTGGGAGGCATTCCTCACCACCCCTTCCTCTTTTTATCGTCGCGGCATATGCGCCCGGCGGTATTAGAGCGTTTTCCTTCCTCTATTTATCGTCGCGGCATATGCGCCCGGCGGTATTAGAGTGTGTTCTTTCCTCTTCTGATCGTCGCGGCATATGCGCCCGGCGGTAGTAGAGTGTTCTTTCCTCTTCTGATCGTCGCGGCATATGCGCCCGGCGGTAGTAGAGTGTTCTTTCCTCTTCTGATCGTCGCGGCATATGCGCCCGGCGGTATTAGAGTGTTTTCTTTACTCTTTTTATCGTCGCGGCATATGCGCCCGATGATATTAGAGTGGTGTTCTTTCCTCTTTTTATCGCCGCGGCATATGCGCCCGACGATATTAGAGTGTAGAGTTCCCTTTGCTGGTTGAGAGAGCCCGACAGAGTCCCTGGGAGGCATTCCTCACCACCCCTTCCTCTTTTTATCGTCGCGGCATATGCGCCCGGCGGTATTAGAGCGCTTTCCTTCCTCTATTTATCGTCGCGGCATATGCGCCCGGCGGTATTAGAGTGTTTTCTTTCCTCTTCTGATCGTCGCGGCATATGCGCCCGGCGGTATTAGAGTGTTCTCTTTCCTCTTTTTATCGTCGCGGCATATGCGCACGACGATATTAGAGTGTTCTTTCCTCTTCGTATCACTTTGGCATATGCGCCAGTGATAGTAGAGTGTACTTTTCCTCTTCTTATCGCCGCGGCATATGCGCCGGACGATATTAGAGTGTTCTTTTCTCTTTATATCACCTTGGCATATGCGCCAGGTGGTAGTAAAATGTTTCTTGTCCTCTCCTTATCGCCTCGATAGCTGTGCCAGGTGATAGTAGAGTGTTTCTTGTCCTCTCCTTATCGCCTTGGCAGCTGCGCCAGGTGGTAGTTGAGTGTTCCTTTGGTAATCATGATCTTTGATATGATTGTTGTTTTTAATGGCAAGTGTGTTCCCTCGCCACTTTTGTCACTCTTTCCTTAATATGATATTATCCTTTATACTCGATTGTTTGTATGTTCCTCTTCTTAGAGAGATATACATCAGCTGATTACTCCATGTTATATATGATTTCATTTTACCTAAAGAGATTTTACTTGTATTTTGGTTACTCATGGCCACGACGATTTGTCCTCTACCATGTGGTAACTAAGATATAAGACTAAGATTTCTTAGATGATGAATTACTTACCTCTCTATTTTTCTCACATCACCACGCACGTGTGCGTTGGGGGATTGTCGAGTCTTCGCTTTGTCCTATTGACAGACCTATGGTCGGGTAGGAACCTTGCTATTTCGGGGCCTATGGCCGAGCGAGGGTGCTCCCTTTCTTCACCGACAGACCTATGGTCGGGTGATTGTCCTCTTTTCTGCTTTATTCTACCGACAGACCTATGGTCGGGTAGAGACTTCGCTGTTTCGGGGCCTATGGCCGAGCGGAGGTGTTTTCTTTCCTTCCCTTCACCGACAGACCTATGGTCGGGTGATTGTTGAGCTTACCTTTATTCTACCGACAGACCTATGGTCGGGTAGAGACTTTGCTGTTTCGGGGCCTATGGCCGAGCAAAGGTGGATCCTTCCTCTTCATTCTATCGCCAGACCCATGGCCGGATAGATGTTGAGCTTCCCGTTTTGTCCCATCGACAGACTTATGGTCGGGTGGACATCGGGCTTTTGGTTGGTTACCCGACAGAGTCCCTGGGGGGTACACTTCACCACCTCTTCATTCCCCCTGTTTCCTTTTTACCTGTTAGGGGGTTGTTGAGTTTTCGCTTTATCTTACCGACAGACCTATGGTCGGGTAGGAACCTTGCTGTTTCGGGGCCTATGGCCGAGCGAGGGTGCTTTCCTCTTCACCGACAGACCTATGGTCGGGTGACTGTTCCTCTACCGACAGACCTATGGTCGGGTAGGAACCTCGCTGTTTCGGGGCCTATGGCCGAGCGAGTGTACTTCTGTTTCTCTTCACCGCCAGACCGATGGTCGGGTGACCTTTCTCTTACCGACAGACCTATGGTCGGGTAGGAATCTCGCTGTTTCGGGGCCTATGGCCGAGCGAGACTACTTCTTTTCCTTTTCACCGGCAGACCTATGGTCGGGTGACTGTTCTTCTACCGACAGACCTATGGTCGGGTAGGAATCTCGCTGTTTCGGGGCCTATGGCCGAGCGAGATTGCTTCTTTTCCTTTTCACCGGCAGACCTATGGTCGGGTGACTGCTTTTCTACTGACAGACCTATGGTCGAGTAGAAACTTCGCTGTTTCGGGGCCTATGGCCGAGCGGAGGTGCTTTCTTTGTCCCTTTCGTATCACCGTCAGACCTATGGTCGGGTGATCGTTGATCTTTTCCCCTCACCCTCTGACTTGTGTTTAAATGATTGTTGAATTCCCTTCTCCTCGCATTATATTAGACATGTGATTTGGATGATTGTTGAATTCCATTTGGTCCTTTGTGATTTTACTTCGATTGGGCTCATGTGAGCATGAGATTTCCTTCTTCTATTCTGCCACTTTGGTTGGGCAGATAGTTGAGCTGCTTTCTTTGACTCTCTCATTGTTGATCTAGTTCTGCTTCTTGACCCTAGAGTTGTATCTTCCTAGAGTTAGGAAGGTCAACGCCAACACGTACGGTTCACTTGTTGTTCGCCGCACCTGTTGGGGGTCCGTTTGTTGACCTCATTTTTCGCTCGAGCACATTTGATCGACGCAATTGTTCCTCGTCGAGTTCAATTTGACCCGAATCGATTTCAATTTGAGTTCAATTTGATTTGATCAAATCGATCGAACTCAACCCGATTTTAAATCGAGCCGATTTGAACCGGATTCGCATCCAAACCTAGCTCAAATTAGCCCAAATTAATTTTGAATAAATTCCAATTGACTTTTGGCTTGGTTTGAATCAATTCCTAAATTGAGAAATCGCCTCAACGGTCCGATCTCCCCGAATCCTAACCCTGTCGTTACTGCGATGCTCGGGTGCGTGAGACGCTCATTTTAGGAATAATTCAGTCATTGATCGACGGAGAACAGCAGGGCAGAGCACGGTTTGGTGTTTGGAAGCGAAATCGAATGGAGGAAGCAGCGGGATTACCTCCTAAGCCCGCGATTCTCCCAGGGGTTCGTTCCTTCCGACTCTCATTCTCTCTGGCTCACAGAGACTCGTCGCCCCCTCCCTCTCTGGTTCTCCCTGGTGTTCGCAAAATCCAGCCAAGGCCGACGCCCTAGCTTCTCCCCTCTCGGCTTCGCACGGCCCAGGACTGAACCCGACGAGCTCCCGACGCCACACGCTTGGACCGAGCCCGTCGCCTGCCCCCCCTCTTGGCCAACCGATCTCCTCCAAGCTGCGGATCGCAAGGGGATCGGGATTCCCCTCTCTGCCATGCCTCTTCGGTCGAAGCCTGAGGAGTCGAAAAGCTTCTCCACTCGATCCCTCTCTCTGGATTCCAGCCGTGAAGCCTAGGCGGATCCCCTCCCGTCTCCATCTCTCCCTATTGTTCGCAGATGCAAAGAGGCCGAGCCCCTCTCCCAATTTCCCTCTACTTCGGAACCCGACGCCTCACTTCCATCCAAAGCCGAGCCCAAGGTCCATCCGTCCTCTAGGACAGAGGCCAATGCCGTTTGGACTGACCTCGATCGCCCTCTAGTTGACCCGACTTCGCCTCCACGTCAAAACCCGACCCCTGGACCGAGCCTAACTCATCCTCCTTGCAAGGTGAGTAATCTCCCTTCTTCTCCTTCTTCTTCTTTCTTCTTTATCTGATTTCCTCTTACTGCATCTACTTGATTCCATTGCCTTTATGATGAAAAGAGTAATGGTGTTGAGTTTCTTGGTGAAATCTGAGAATAAAATTCTCTCTACTCCCTTTTTCTATGAGTTTGCTTCCATGACTTCTTGCTGAAGTGGTTTGTCATGTGAATCACGTGACTCTTGTATAAAACTACTTAGAGAATGCAAATCTTGTAGGTGTGCAAATTGAATCTCTATGCTAGTTTCTTTTATGTGATTTCATGAGCATTGCATATCAAGTGTTTGTTTAAATGCCACTAGAGGAGATTTGGGATGCTTTGATTCAAGTAGAGATTATATTTTGGTCATAACTCATAACTTTTAGTTGCACTAGTATTTTATAGACAGTGGCTATCTCATGCGAGAGATTATGATGTTATTTGAGTTCCCCTTTGTTTATGCTCATTGTCTCCACCTCTCATTTACATCACATTGAGAGCATCTTTCACTTGATATGAGGTTTAATGTGGCATGAAAGCTTATATGCTTGGAAGTGTTAAATATTTGTGTTGGGATCAATCCTCATATGGTGCAAGAGCTTTTGATTTAATTATAGTCGTTGGGGCTTTGTCTTTTATGGTGATAGAATGGTGGTTTAGAGAAAATCTAAGATTTCTAAACAGTTGTATAGATTAATTGATAGAACTAAAGCTCTTACTTAGCCTTGAATGTTTATGAATGTTTAAGCTTTCAATATTGTGTATGTGGCATATTTCATACATTTCGGAATCCCATTTATGAGTTAAAGATTCATTGTTCTATAAATCTTGGCATTGGTATATACATGTTCCCTTTAAATATTGAAATGTGTTGCTCCATGGATTTAAGAGCTTGTGAATGGCTTATATGTGAAGATTATTTTGATTAGATAAAGGAACGAGGATAAAATTCTCATGGTCACCTTTAGCTCTCTTGATCTCTAGTAGGAGCTTTCATTCTTGATGCTAAGTTTTATGAACTTTGCATAGTTGACGTTGCCACCATGTGTTGATCTATGTCATTTGAGAATGATCAATGGGTTTATATATAAATTTTGTACTTGAAACATGTTATATAATTCGACAAATCATGAGGAGCCATGTTACTTCTTTACTTGAATATGTATGCTAAATGTATGCTTTGTTGCTTACTGGGAAATGGTAAAGGCTTTTCTTTAAAAGAAATACATATGGCAAGCAAGCATAGTTGTATACTGTTTTCGTATTCACATGAGTTATGGTAAAGAGAAGTATTCCAAAGCTAAAAGAATGAAGAGCTTGCCTACTTGTGTGCATCACCAATGGTAGCTTGTGGTAATCATGTCATAAATGCTTTACTTCATGTACGACCATAACATTCCAAGTTGTATATTCTTGAAATAAAATGTCATGGATGAATTTGATATGCTGGAACCTTTATGCTTATATCCACGATTTGTTTGCAATAGAATATCTCAAGTATTCCTAGAAAAAAAAAGTGATGTTTTTCTAGTGATTTGTTTATGGAAGCAAGGGGTGGCCTAGCATATGAACTATTATAGATTATCTGTTTGCGAGCTTTCTTGGAAGCTTTGAGGGCGTATAGCATAAAAATATATTTTTGTTAGAAGGCAACCATGGATTTCATAGTTATGTAATTGATGTTGTTGGAAATATGTCTACTTTGTGCGGTGGGCTTGTTGAAGCTTCTTCTATTGAGTTTTTTTTTTTTTTTTTTTTTTTTTTTTTTTTTTTTTATATCTGTTGTGGAAGGCTTGGTTAATGCATAGGTGTTGGAGTTTTATTTCTTATAATGATGGCATGATAATCTAATGATAACCTAGAGCTTCTATATTTGTAGTCAACCTATGGAGTTGAGGTTTATGTTTATCTTTGAAATGTTTAAGCCCTTAATTTTCTTGTGCAATGACATCGTGTAAAGATAACTGCAGTTTTTGTGATTTGATTTGAGTCCAAAACTATTTTTGTAAACGAACAAGTGCAGATTTTGTTATTTTTTTTTTTAAGTTCCAAACTGCTGTTAGAAACTAGTAAGTGCAGATTTTGCCTGTTTTGAGGTTCCAAGTTGCTGTTGGAAACAAGTATATGCAGTTTTTCATTGGTTTTGAGGTGCCGAGCTGTTTTGGTAACATGTCTTATGCAGCTTTCCTTATTGTTTTGAGTTCCAAATTGTTTTGAGGGCGAATTACATGTAGATTTCTCGCTGTTTTGTGCTCCAAGTTTTTTTTTAAAAAATATAAAAAAATGATGATGATGATGCTTTGGAAGGTTTTAGGAACTATTTTTGCCTTGAAGAGTTTCGTGAATGTATTTATGGTTATAAGTTTTGCGAATTGTGTTACATCAAGAGGCTTTATCGATGGATTTTTGTGAATGTTTTGTGATGAAGGCTTTACAACGAGAGGTTGCATACAGCTTTCTTGTTGGAAAGCTTTGTGGTTTTCTACCCCACACCAAATTTAAAAAGAAAAGCACTTGATAGTAATTTTTGTGTCAAAAGAGTTTTGGTTAGATGATTTGTATATTGTTTTCCATATCATTTAGTTTGGGAGTTTCATAAGCGAATTTTTGGGATTTGGAGTTTTGTGGTCAATTTTGGATTGAAAGACTCTTTAATGTCTTTGTTTTAGGATGAGTGATCTTGTTTATGTGGGTGATCTTTCTTATTTGAATTAGCTTTCTTTTACTAATTCTTGCTTCTAAAATTGAGATTTGGATGAATATGGTAGATAGGAAGAGGTGTTGTTTTAGTTCTAGTTTTGGGAACTTGAGTTTCTCTTGTTGCTTTGAGTTTGGTAGGGAATGATTTGTATAGTCGAGTCGGGTCTATATCAAGTGCTTTATTTGGAGTGGGAACAGTAAAGGGCATTATTAATGTTGTTTTAGGGTACACTTGACTTCACAGAAGTGTGTCCAAAACAACAATGCCTACATTCCATTTTATTTCTAATTTTCATTCTTTTTCTTTCTACTGCTTTGCTATAGATTCTTAAGTTTAGCGATACATGTACGAGAGTCCTAGGGTTAGAAAACAAAACCTCCTTTTATCCCTACAACTTTAGTGACACATAAGGACAAAAATTAAGGACCGAGTCTTAGAAAAATATAGACTTAGGGTGCATGCCCCTTATAGGATAGAGACATTAAAATCAAACTTAGTGACACGTCTTCCTAGGTTCTAGTTTTCTTAATCCACTAATAATCAACCAACCAATCTTAATCTAATTCTTAAAATTTATTAAAAAAATACTTAATCCTTAATCAACTTATAATTTACATTTATAATTGTTGAATTCTAAATCTAAAACATACATCTAAATCAAGCTTAACAAATCTAATAATAAATCCTTAACCAATCTAAGGTTTAAAAGCTGTAGACTAAAATTAGGAGATTAAACATAAACTAAAACTTCTTAGGATAATAGACTCCTAAATATCAAATCTTAGATTAATCTTATAAAAATCAATCAACAAATCCCTTAATACATAACAACCGCTCCAAAAGTGAAGTTTATTGGATGGACTACTCCGGGCTGCGGGGCTAAGTGTCCTAAGGAGGCTGGTTCCTCGAGCCTGGTGGCACAACGCCACGAATGAATCTAATGGAGCGTCAAAATATAAAACTAATTTTTCTAATTGGCTTAATTCAAACCTTAATTGATAATAAATCACTTAATCTACATTTCTTTTCTAATTTATAACCAACTAATAATTGAACAAAGTTGATTACCACTGGGTAACCCAGGCCTACGAGGCTATTAAGTTAGCCCCAAGGAGGGTGAAATAAACCTCACGGCCTCGGTGTGAAACAAAGGTGATAATCAATCAAATCCTAAAATACAATCTCTAAAATCAATCCTAAACTACTAATATTTAAACTTGAATTAAAATCTCTCCTTTGCCTTTTAACAAATCAAAATACAAATAATTTCAACTAAATCATCCTACATAGGATCTATCCAAAACTACACAGCCCACACACACGTTAGATTTGTTTGGGTTAGGACACGACTTCTAGCCCTAGGTTAGGCTGACATTTTCTTTTGCTGTTCAGTGTTTACTACATGCACATATTCTATAGATGCTTTCTTTATATATTTCCTGTCAGTTATATTATTTTATTTACATGCATTTCTTTTCTGAACGGCATCTACGCTCATTTGTATATTTCTCTCTTATCTTATATTGCGAGGTACATCGGAGCTTGATGATCGGGAATTAAACAGGAGCATTCGCTTTGGAACTTTTAAGTGGCCGCGCCACAATCTGGACTTGCTTGCTTTTAGCTTTTAAGTGGCAGCGCCACAGTCAGGTATAACCTCTGCAACTTGTAAAGCAAATTTCTTATAATTATATATCGGAACTGCTACACTCCACACACAATTTGTTGATAGGTATTCTAGCATGTGTAGGTAGCCAGCCATAGGGTAGTTCACTAACGAAGCTTTGGCCCTATAGGTCAAAGCTTGCCCCCCTTCTGTGAGCCCTAGAGACCATTAGGGTCATTTAGGCCTGTAGAGTAGGCCACCTATTATGCCGGTTGGCATCGTTGTTTTCCCACACGAAGTGGGCATCGTTGTTTTTCTGCTAGGACTTTGGCCTCTTCTGGCTTTTGGGTACGATACCCCCCCCTTTTTTTTCTTTCTTTCTGTGAGCCCTAGAGACCATTAGGGTCATTTAGGCCTGTAGAGTAGGCCACCTACTAGTGCCATTGGGCACCGTTGTTTTCCCACACGAAGTGGGCATGACTCTGATGATTTTCTGTGCGGGTATCTTGCCTGAAGGATACCCTTAGGGTGTGTTTATTTACTTTTTATGTACTTTGAATGTCATGCATACGTTCTTACACACTTTTCTTCACAATACACTTTACCTACATACATGCATTGCATTAGTGGACCTAAGGATCTTTCTTATTTATGCATCTTTTCATGCATCATACAACGATAGGTCTATTTGTCTGCATATTGTAGAGTCGTTGATTTAAGTCTTCTGAACTATTAATCCTTGATTCCTTAGGATAGACCCTTCCCATCTTGCATACATATAGGACGGTTGGTTGTGTTTAGGATTTTAGCTGGCTTCCTTTTCAGGCAAGGAATAAGTCCAGATTGCATTAGCTAGGTCGTAGGTGTTAATATCGTATGTACGGTGTTACATCTTCTATAGATTTAGGATCTAAGGTGAGTGGTACAGGTGTACCACTATACACCTTAATGGTGGGTAAGTTCTCCATTCTGCCGGAGACTATAAATCCTACCCATCCGCGTCACACAGATGACGCCACTTCCTTCATTCTCTCGTGCATGTTTGAATGTTTGGCCTCTTTCTTTCCTCCAATTTTCTCTTCTTCAGGCCGGCCGGATGTTGACTGAACCTCGTGTGCTGATCGAGCCAAGTTGGGACATTCCCCTTTGATTAGGAAAACCTAGAAATCCCCTTGCACTAAACCCATCAGAGAAGATAATCTAACATCCTTAATCGAGAGTCTTCTTAGATCGAGGTCTAAGATGTAATTAACTACGGGGGCTTGCGCCCGTAGGAAACCGATCCCCACAATCAAATAAACCTCATTCGAGCTGATGTATCGAATGGGGGAAATCTCGTGAATTTAGGGTTATAGATATTATTATCCATCGAGGTGCGTAGGTGAAAACCCGCTATCCTCTATGGCTAATCGTATCTATAACTCCATCTGCTCTTCCATCGGCCTGCTTGTGCCGAGTGTAAAGGCCTACGACCATTTTGTCCTACGGGATAGTGTGATCGTACCCTTTGCATTCGAACCACACGAGCGGAATCCTTTCGGAGACCCACACCATTATTTGTGGATTTAGTTTGTTTGTTTGTTGAGTTTGACACTAATGTCTTGTTTTGAGAGTTTTTACACTTGTGTTAGTGTTTTATTTGCTTGTTCTGTGCTTGTAGCTTTTTTCTTACTACAACAGTTCAGTACTTTTCATATTTTCTTAACATTTCCTGCTTTTCAGTTCTTTGTTTTACTTGCAGTAGTTAGATTTATTATTTTCTGTATTGATTCAATTTATTTGCAATGCGCTGATCTTTATTTGTTTGTTTGCAGGAGCTCGTACATGAGAACTTCGTAGAGCTCGGAGATTAGTTTGTTTTGTTGGAGAGTTTCGGTTATGGTTATAGGGAGTTTTGTATATGAATTTGTGAATTTTTGTTTGAGTTGCTATTGAGATTTGAGTCAAGTAGTTTTTTTCTGAGTTGAATTATTTTGTTTGAAGATTTGTTTATATTGTTGAGTTGTTATGTGTTGATCAGTGTGAACATAAGTTGAATGATGGAAACACTAATTTTCTTGCAATATGCCTGCAATACTATAGATTGATTGTACTCCAAGCAGAGACACCCCTTTTTTTTTCTTATTGAAATATTGAGTTGATTTAATCACCACAGTGCGCACAGGTATGTTAACTCCACGTGCGAGAATATTTGTGGTGCAAAGAACATGAAGATCATTTTTTTTTCTTGGAAAAAGACCTTCAACAAGATTCTGATCCTTCAGATAAAGTCCACCATTGTGATTGCCAACACCACATAATGCATGATTGTATTTGTTTATCACCACAAGATACAAAAGCTTCCTTTAACTTTTTTTTTTTTTTCTTTTGCTCTTTTGATCTTTCGAATGGATTTGAATGTCCAAGGCTTGATACAATATAAGAGATGTGTTGTGCCACTTCTTGTGTTTCTTTTTGAATTGAACAAAATATAATTGTAATTTATATGTTTTTTTTTTTATTGCATAAGGATAATAATAATAATAAAAATAAAGTTTCAGAGACATTTTTTTTTTATAAGAAGTCATTCTTAGCCAGAGCAATGTTTTCTCACTCCCGATTGGAAACGATATGTTCATATTTACATTGGGAAGAAATCATTGAGAAAAGCATTGATTTTATAATGGATTAAAGTACCCAAAACTAAACATGGAACAAAATGAGAAGGCAACTTCAATACAGATCTCATAGTACATGAGTCCATAGATGCTCTCATCTTCCCAAAAATCCCTTTCTTTCTTCTCTCTTTTTTTTTTTATATAACGGATGGCTTCAAATGTGATTTTTTTTTTTGTTAAAAATCAAATTGACATTGCTCATTCATATATAAAAATCTGATTTATATAAAATTTTTATATGAATAAAACTATCCCAATTTGTCTAAAAAAAAAATGATATATATATATATATATATATCTGATTATGCAAAAATTTGATTTATATATATATATATATATATATATATCCGAGCACATGTAATTTATTTGATTCAATCCGTAGATTAAATGCTCTTTAATTTTTTTTTTTTTTTTTTTAAAAAAATTTAGAGATCCGTGATTTTTTTTTTCTTCAAAATTCACTAAGTTTTGGAATTTTCAAGAAAAATTTTGACAGCCTCCCGGCGTCACCTCCCCACCGAGGGAGAAATCGGGACGGCATTTGCCAATATTTTCTTCCCGGTCGGACCTAAGGTCGACGACACGAGGCCTTGAATTTAAAACCATCTCGGTCGGATCTAAGATCGACGACACGAGGTCTTTAATTTGAAATCATCTCGGCCGGATCTAAGATCGACGACACGAGGTCTTCAATTTAAAATCATCTCGGCCGGATCTAAGATCGACGACACGAGGTCTTGAATTTGAAACCATCTCGATCGGACTTAAAGTCGACGATGCGAGGTCTTCTTTCATTTCTTATCTGATGCTCATACAAATATTTTGTTAAAAAATATTATATTTAAAATAATGTAATTGGACATTGAAGTAATTGCTTTACATTTTCTTCACAAAATAAAACAACGTTGCTTGAATTTACTTTGACGGGAATTTACTGAAGCATTTTTTTTTCTTAATCCTATTTATTGAAGTAAAAAAAAAGTTACTGAAGTAATATCTTTTAACATATCTAAAAGATATACTTACTGAAGTTCAATAATTGGATGTACTTTTACAAAATTACTGAAGTAAATTTTGCAAAGTTACATGAGTAACTCTATTAGGTCATTTGGGGAATAAAGCTTTGAGTCATTATATTGATTAAAAAAAAATCAGTTGTAAATAACTGTTTTAGGCTTTAAATGAGAAACGTATTGGATTGAAAGAGGAATCTCAAGCGGAACAGAGATAGGGATATCAGAGTCAGAAATTAGGCGGACAGAGTCTAGCATAGGAACTTGAAAAAAATTGAATTCGCACGAAGCAGTGCGGCTTGTGGATTTCGGCCATTGGAGACGGCAGCATAGGGACTTTACCGTATCAAACAAAAAACACAAGAAGGCTCGTCCAGTCTCAAAAGTAAGGAAGAAGGAAGAAGAAGTTGATTTTCCCGTGCGTGAGAGGTGGCGAGATTTTACCTGTGTGTGAAATTTGAAACGTCGGACGAAACAAGTGGAGGCGAGAATTATTTCTCGTGTGGAGTTTCACCAGAGAAGAGGCTGAAAGTAGATTGGTAAGAAGTTTTTTCTTAGAACAATTCCCTTTTTATTGAATAGTTTGCAAAAGTCAGTTTTTTTTTTTTTTTGAAACGAATCATTGCATCGCTTTGGCCATGTGGGGTCGGAGAGGGCGGCGAAACAAATTTTGTGAAGCAATGCTACTTTTCGATGACGATGATGATTTTTTTATTATTATTATAAAATTTTTTTTTTTTAATTTAGTCAACAAATTGCCTCCCAACGAAGTTGTTGTGTGATTTCCACGCAAGGAATTCGTTGCAACAATCGATTATGTGGTTTTCATTGTTCCTTTCTTTCCACTTTTTTTTATCTTTTCAGGCCAAGATGCTTAACTGGAGAAGATCATTGTCATTGTCCAGAACTGAGCCTTCAGAAGAAGACATTTGGAAGGAAATTGATGCATACGATCTTTCACAATCGGCTTCAGTTTCAGATCGTTTGTATTGGCATAGGGAGATGCTTGCTTTGATTCGGACTTACCTGTTGGACATGACCCCACAGATTGGATTATCACATACAGATTGCGATGTACTGATGGTGTTTCTTTAGACCGTATCATTGAGGGACTGAGTTATGGGGATCAGGATATTCTGCAACCAGCAGCTGACCTTGCAGAGCCCACAGGTGTTGTCAAATTGCTCAGCTATCAGTTGCTACATCATGAGATTGAGGAGCCACATCGTGATCCTATGTTTGGTAGTCAAGTTCAGGCTTTGACGGGTTATGTCAGGTGGGCCCGTTACACACTTCAAAGGCATCAGGAGGTATTGAAGCAAGCGGGGGTATATGAAGCCATTTATATTTCCTTATTTGATTATAGCCGTCTTTCTTCTTCATGGCTTCAAAGTATTATTGAGCATTGGGATAGTGCCACAAATACTTTTTGGGTTGGACCCAATGAGATGACAATTACACTCTGGGATTTATGTATCATTTCTGGTTTACCAATTTTAGGAATTCCATATGAAGAGTGTATTCCTATTGATTATGACTTGTTTAGCCGCCGACCAGCAGGGCAGCAGAGGAGAGGTGAGTTTGTTTACTCAGTGGGGCTTCACGAGAGTTTGAGGCACTACCATAATCTTTATCAGCATAGGAGGCGAGGTCGTAGTCGCAGAGGTACTATTTCTTTAGATGCATGGATTGAAAGCTTTTTAGACCCATCAGCACTTATTACATAATTTGGGCGGATTCAAGATCCTTTTGACCGGAGACCACACGATACAGAGCAGTATTCAAAGGATCTTTTTGAGCCAGGCTCGGCAGATGGATTGCATCATATTTCAGCCAGAAGATATTCAGATGATGTGATCTTAGTGTCTTTTATTGCTACGTGGCTCTGTTATTTCGTCTTCCCTAGCCATAGTAGAGTCTTTCGACCCAGTACGCTTCTGATGGCTAGTTTGATAGCGAGTGGGAGGAGAATCTCGCTAGCCCCTGCAGTTCTTGCGCAGATTTATCATAGTTTGGGGCAGATTTGTGCTACATATGGTCGTAGTCAGTGCAGTGTTGAGATTCCTTGGCACTACCTTCACGGATGGATACATGTAAATGTTGCAGGTGCTTTTAGTTGTTCAGAGTTACCAGGTTACTTTACAGAGAGTTGCTTTCCTTCTTTGCTCCAATTAGCCAGAGCGACATCTTCCACAGATAGAGCTCAGATTCGTATGTTTATGTTTGCACCTCTACGGATGACTGATCGTTACAGATTGATTTATAGATCTCCACTTGGTTCTTTACCTATGCAGTGCTTTGGTGTACCTCTAGTAGATTCCCAGTCTGAGAAGAGGACTCCCACTTTACTTTCCAGGTCAGGCTATATACCGATCGCTTCATATTTCATTAGTTTGAGACCTGGTTGGATTTGCTACAGACGGCATGGTTCAGTGATATTGGAGGGATATAATCCCAATCGGGCAGCGAGGCAATTTGGACTTGTTCAGGCCACACCATTGGACGGATTACCAGTTGTTCCTGGGATAGTCGACACACGTCAATTGGGCTCTCTTCCATTGTCAGTACGTTTGGAGGCAGCTTCGATGACTTGGGCTTTTTTACTTCGACTTGGGACAGGTTCGCGGTTCTATATTCCACATATGGATGCTCCGACAGGCATTTCACACTTACGATTGGCTTGGATTCGGCACACATTTTCTTCCTTCATTGAGATGGGCATTCGGGTATATAGAAGAAAAGTTAGAAGACAAAGACCATCAGAGTACCCTTCAGTGCCTCAAAGTCATACTACTGTACATAAGGAGACTTCGAAACTTGATGATAAAAAGAGGAAGAGGAGCCCTGAGCCTACTTTCAGACATGGTGGCCCAGGTATGTGATGTATATTCTTTTTTTTTATATATATATATGATTTTATCTTTCTTGCATACTAATATGCAAATATTGCAGTTGTTAAAGATAGACCGATTTCTCCTCCTACCGATAGAGGTCACCCTAGGCATCGATTTTCAAATGATGTTCCAGGTTAAATCTTCCTTCTTAATTAACCTATATTTATCTCATCATTTTTCTCTTGCATTTAGATTTTCACAATGCATTTTTTTTTATAGTGTCCAAACACATCTCAGCTGACCTGCCAAGTTCTCCTATTTTGGTGCCGGATACTTTACCTACTCCTCCAAGCTTCCCTTTTTCTGCTTTCTCAATAGACCAAAGTACTGCTTTGAAACCAATCCCAGATATTGACCTATATTAATTAATTATTTATTTTATTTTATTTTTCAATTCTTCAATATGTTTATCTTTCAGATGTTGAGCTCATGGATGCAGAGCCTGAATTTACACTAGATATTTTGGATGAGGATGGTCATTTGGCTATTGAATGTACACCTGATGATGCTGAAGGTAAATATATACATATATTTATCTACTTGTTCATTTCATTAATCAACATTCTCCTTTTCATTCATCATTTTTTCTTTTGATATATGTAGGTGAACGCTTATCATCTTCTCAGTCTACACACAGTGATTCTACACAGATGTTATTTGAGGATGCTGCTGATGACACTATTACAGAGTTAGCTATTTCACCTTCTCCTTTATCTGATTTGACTTGGGTGATCGTAGATGATGTGCTAGAAAGCTCCTCATCAAGTGTTACTGCCCACTTAGGTGATTATTATTCATCAGGATCATCAGATGAGATCCACCTTTCAGGTATTTATTATATATATATATTTTTAAATTCTTTTAAAGTTATATCTTTCTTCTTTTATTCGTCTTTATTCTCTCTCTTTTTTTTTTATAACTCTACCTGTACTTTACATTCAGGTTCAGTCCTGGCTTGCTTTATGTCTAGGATACCTTCTCGAGCTCGCAGATATTTTGGTCAGCAACTATTGAGTAGAGCTCATCACATTGTCACTGCTCTGCGGCACCTACTACTAGGAGTGGATCTTGATGATTTGCCATTTCCAGATTTAGCCAATTTCTGTGTTGAAGCTTCTCTACTTTTAGACTGTGCTGCAGCTTCTGGACTTCGAGATACTGCTTTAGAGACATGGGAGTACCTTTGTCGTGTTGTTGCTTTCGGACTGTACCAATTACACTTTGTCCCTGAGGAGTTAGCAGTTGGAGTTCCTGACGGTTTAGAGGATGCAGTGAGAGCTGCTTGGGAAAAGATGAAGAGGATTAGTGTGGATCGTGACTTTGGCCTTCAGGCTTTGAGGCGTTGCCAACGAGATATTTCAGCGGAGCAACTCGAGCTTTTAGAGATATTAGCAGAGCTCAGGGCTTTGAGGCAGCGAGGGATGGTTCTTTTGGAGAGGCGACGAGATCTTCGAGCTGCAGCTACTTGTACTGAGGAGGAATTTACTTGGATAGCTGCTGAGGTTGAGAGACTAGAGCAAGATTTGTCATCATCCACCGAGGAGTTCGACTCGTTGCGTCATCAGTTGGAGACCACTCAGGCTAGGCAGATGATGCTACAGGATCGCATGTTCAGAATTAGACAGCAGATAGGAAGCCTTCAATTCAGCCTTCGATAGATTCTCTGGCTTCACTCTGGTACGAACAAGTGTATTTATTTTTTTATTTACGCATGCATTTTATACATTTTTATTTTATTTTATTTTATTGGGATGTCTTAGACTTTTAGTCTTTTATATTTGATAGACTGTGACTCAACCTTTAGGTTTATGAGCATATAAGATTTCAAAGTTCAGCCCTTAGGCTTGTTGAACTTTATTGATTTAGCTCGACTCTTAGGTTTATGAGCTTAGAAGATTTTGAAGGTTCGGCTTCTAGGCTTATTGAACTTTGTGGATTTAGCTCGACCCTTAGGTTTAATGAGCATAAGAGATTTTAAAGTTCAGCCCTTAAGCTTCTTGAACTTTGTGGATTTTATCTCAACCCTTAAGTTTATGAGCATATAAAATTTCAAAGTTCGACCCTTAAGCTTATTGAACTTTGTGGATTTAGCTCGACCCTTAGGTTTATTGAGCATAGGAGATTTCAAAGTTCGGCCCTTAGGCTTATTAAACTTTGTGGATTTAGCTCGACCCTTAGGTTTATTGAGCATAAGAGATTTTAAAGTTCAGCCCTTAAGCTTCTTGAACTTTGTGGATTTAGCTCGACCCTTAGGTTTATGAGCATAGAAAATTTCAAAGTTCGGCCCTTAAGCTTATTGAACTTTGTGGATTTAGCTCGACCCTTAGGTTTATTGAGCATAGGAGATTTCAAAGTTCGGCCCTTAGGCTTATTAAACATCATGGGTTTAGCTCGACCCTTAGGTTTATGAGCATAAAAAATTTCAAAGTTCGGCCCTTAAGCTTATTGAACTTTGTGGATTTAGCTCGACCCTTAGGTTTATTGAGCATAGAAGATTTTCATAACTTCTTTATTTTTATTTGGTAAAGAGGATAAAATTACCTCTTGACTTTTTAGGAGGGGATTGAATTTATCTTATGCATTACAAGAGGTAATATAAAAATTGCCTCCTGTCTTTTAGGAGGAGAGTGAATTTTATTTCTCTCATTATAGGAGAATATAAAAATTGCCTCCTGTCTTTCAGGAGGAGAGTGGATTTTATTTCTCTCATTATAGGAGAATATAAAAATTGCCTCCTGTCTTTCAGGAGGGGAGTGAATATTATTTTGCTCTTTATAGATGAGATATAAAAAATTGCCTCCTGTCTTTCAGGAGGGAATTTGGAAGACTTCTGCCTAGTATGCATATTTTTATACATAACATTCTTTTATGTATGGTATTTCTTTAGATATTGACCATTAATTGGTGGCATAGGTCTTTGACCATTTAGGTCTATAAGTTGATAGGCACCTCCTTCATACACTATTTCAATGATGAAGGGTCCTTCCCATATTGGATCAAATTTACCGCCGAGGCGACGATGAGGGATTATAGGTCTTCGACGAACTAGAACAAGTTCACCTTTTTTGAAGCTTCTAGGACGAACCATTCTATCATGGGCCCTAGTCATTCTTATTTTATAGGATTCTAAACTTTGCTGAGCCTGGAGTCGAACTTCGTCAAGGGCTTCAAGTTCTTCAAGTCGTAGAAGATCATTTTCTTCTTTAGTTAATTCATATTGAACAGCAATACGAAGAGATGGCAGCTCGACCTCGAGGGGTAATATTGCCTCGGTTCCAAAAACTAGTGAGTATGGGGTGGCCTGCGTTGCAGTTTTATAAGTGGTACGATATGCCCAGAGAGCTTCTGTCAATTTATCGTGCCACTCTCTCTTATTTTTAGAGAGAATTTTCTTGAGCAGTTTAACCAAAGTTTTGTTAAATGCTTCGGCCAAACCATTGGCTCTTGGGTTATATATCGATGAATAACGCCAGTCTATTTTATGACGTTCTATAAATTGATAAATTTTAGTACTTTTAAAGGCGGTGCCATTGTCTGATATAATTCGACGAGGTACTCCAAAACGATAGACAATGTTATCTCGGAAGAATTTCATCACATTGTCCGCTTTAACTTCTCGTAAGGGAATTGCTTCAGCCCATTTTGAGAAATAGTCAGTGGCTGCTAAGATGAACCGATGTCCTAAAGAAGATGGTGGTTCTATAGGACCTATTATATCAGTACCCCAGCTTTCAAATGGCCATGATGCTACTGTAGGGTGTAGTGGATTCGGAGGTCGATGCATGATATCTCCATGCACTTGACATTGATGGCACTTTTTAGCATGGTCGATGCAATCTTGAACCATACTTGGCCAATAGTATCCCATACGTTTGATTTTGATTTTCATTTTGGGTCCAGATTGGTGTGCACCACACAATCCTTCATGAACTTCACTTATAACTTTTTGGGATTCATCGGGACCTAAACATCGTAGCCACATTTGATCAAATGATCTACGATATAATGTATCATTCACAAAAGCATATCTTAGTGCTCTTCGTGATATTTGAGAAGCTGTGGATTTATTTTCGGGTAATCTTCCGTCTTTGAAATATTTGATGAATGGATCTCTCCAATCATTTTCATCAGATATAGCCAAGCTCTCTCGCATTTCTTCTCCTTTATCATCTTGTATGATTGCGGGAGTTAATGCATGTCTGTTTTGAATAGTTATGAGAATTGGATCCTTATGTGGATTTGCTAGTTCTTTAGCTAGCTTTGCTAGCGCATCGGCTTTGCCATTTTCGCTACGTGTAATCCTTGTGAGAGTTACCTCAGGAATTTGTCGTAGGAGTTTTAGAGCGTACTCATAATAAGAGATTAACTCAGGCTTATTGATTTTGAAAGCACCTATTATTTGTTTGATTATGAGTTGAGAATCTCCATATATATGGATCTTCTCAATCTTCATATTAATTGCCAACTCAAGGCCTGCAATTAAGGCTTCGTATTCAGCCTCATTATTAGTGCGAGGCTCTGTTAAGCTATAGGAATATCGGAGTATTCCTTTTTGTGGTGTAATGAATATAAGGCCGATGCCTACTTGGATTATTGGGAATTTAGGTGGCTTGGATGGTTTTATTGATGAAGCTCCATCGAAATAGAGCTCCCATTCTTGCAGATTTTCTTTTTCTTCCACTTCAAGTGTTTGCTCATCTGGCAATTCATCGTTGAGTGGAGAACCTGCAGGTAGAGGATGGGCTGCTAGAAAATCAGCTAGAGCCTGTCCTTTCACAGCTTTTTGTGACATATATGTTATGTCAAATTGCATTAGCAAGACAGTCCATTTAGCTAGACGACCAGTGAGAGTGGGTCTAGTCATTAGAAATTTTAATGGATCAACTTTAGATATTAAAGTGATTTTATGTGATAACATATAATGCCGCAGTTTTTGAGTGGCAAAGATCAATGCTAAGCATTGTTTTTCAATTGGTGAATATTTAGATTCTGCCCCTATTAATCATCGACTGATATAATAAAGAGCATTTTCTTTGCCATCTTCATTTGTTTGTGCTAGCAATGCTCCGAGTGATTCTTCAAGAGCAGCTGTATATAGGATTAGGGGTTTCCCTGCGATTGGGGCAGCAAGGATTGGAGGATTCAATAGATATTGTTTTATACTATTAAATGCCTCCTGACAAGCATCGTCCCACACGAAAGGAGTATCTTTCTTCATCAATCGTGAAAAGGGTTGGCATCTACCCGAGAGATTAGATATAAATCTTCGGATATATGCCAATCTTCCTTGTAAAGAACGAAGTTGTCTTAGAGTTTTTGGAGGTGGCATTTCCACTATTGCTTGAATTTTGTCAGGATCAATTTCAATCCCTCTATGGCGTACAATAAATCCGAGAAATTTACCGGATGACACACCAAAAGCGCATTTAAGCGGATTCATTTTCAAATTGAATTTGCGAATTCTTTCGAATACAATTTTGAGATCATTTACATGTTCATGTTGATTTTTGCTTTTTACAACCAAATCATCCACATAACATTCTACATGCTTATGGATAAGATCATCAAAGATTCGAGTCATCGCTCTTTGGTAAGTAGCTCTAGTATTCTTCAAACCGAATGGCATTACTTTATAGCAATATATGCCAATGGGAGTTCGAAATGAGGTATGTTTTTCATCCTCCGGATCCATTTTGATTTGATTATAACCCGATGATCCATCCATAAATGAGAACATGTCATGATTCGAAGTGTTATCGACCATAAGTTCTGCATTGGGCAGTGGAAAATCATCTTTTGGGCATGCTTTGTTCAAATCCCGGTAGTCTATACAGACACAAATTTGACCATTCTTCTTCTTCACTGGAACGATATTAGCGATCCAGTTAGCATACTTCTCTTCTCGAATAAAACCAGCTTCAATAAGCTTCTTGGTTTCAGCAATGACTTGTTCTTCAATTTCAAGTCGCATTCGCCTAGGTGCTTGCTTAACAGGCGGTATTTTTATATCAATGGAGAGTTTATGCACTGCCACCTCTGGTGATAAACCAGGCATTTCAGTGTATTTCCATGCGAAACAGTCTTTATATTCGAGAAGTAACATTCTTAGCTCCTCTGCCTTGTCTTGCGCGAGATCAGAGCTGATGAATGTAGGTTTTGGATCTTTTTCAGTACCCAAGTTTATTTCTTTGAGCTCATCCACAGTAGCTTGGCCACCTTCTTCAAATTCTTTTGGAGCTTCTTTTAGATCTACTATTAGATCTTCAATTTGATTTTCAGACTCTGACAGTCTCTCCTCCTTGTCTGTAACATTATAGGAGGTTGCATATGTAAGACGTGGATGTTGAGGGTATTCAAGATAATGATAGGATGATGCTCGTGTGAGGTGTGAATGTCGAGCATATCCAAGTCCCCAGGTTGTTGACAAGCCTTGACCAACAGGTCTTTGTGCATGCTCATTGTGCCAGAGTTCTCTAAAATAATGAGCTCGTTTGTTTGTTTGCACGAAAAAGATTCTTCTTTCTATCAGCCTTCTCATAATGGGTGAAGGGTATTGAGGAATAATTATCCACATATCTTCATTTTCCCATTCATCTTCATTTTCTATTTCATGAGTAATATGTTGCGTTATCACTTTTGATTCATAGAAAATGGATCCACGTTCATTGAGACCTCTTTTGGGAGGGACATAAAAAGTTTTTAACATTTCTATGTTTGTATTTGGCGAGGTAGTCAATGTTTTGGAATGTGCCGCCGGCATTGGCACTATTTTGATGATATCTGTAGATATTTGTTCTTCAGACACCCTTATCATTGAAATTGATACTTTTTGCAATTTCTTAGATATGGAACTGGGTCCTGGGTCCCCTTCTTCCTGAGATTCTGTAGTACCCTTGGGCTGATACACAAATTCTTCTTCTCCTTCGATGGTCGGTTTACTTGAACACCGTACCTTGTTTGTGTGATTAGCTTCGTAATCAAAAGGGACAGTTGATAGTTTATTCTTTCTTTTCCCTATGATCAAGGGTTTGAAAGTTGTAGAGATATCGTCCTCTTCGGAATCACTACCGAGATGAGGCACTGAGCAAATTTGTTTCGATTGATTCTTGTTTTTATCTTTTAACATTTTCTTGTCCAGTGTAAGAGACTGAATTTTTGGAAGCTCATTGCCTTTTGGCTTTTGAGTTATAAAGTACTTGGCGTCATCGTAGATTTTGACTTCGTGCACCAAGAATGGTTGTTCATCACCATCAATGCAATATTCTTCATTATCTCGAATGTATTTCATGCATTGATGAAGTGTTGAAGGCACTATACCATACTCGTGGAGCCATGGTCTTCCAAGAAGTGCTTTGTATGATGTGTTGGCATCAATGATATGAAATGTTGCCTCTGTATTAAGTTCCCCAAAGTTCAAAGGCAAAACTAAAGATCCCAGGGTTCTTTGCCCTTGTTCATTGAATCCTTGCAGAAACACTGTGCTTTTATTTAAATATTGTACGTCCAGGGCTAGTCCTTTGAGCGTTCTGAGACTCATTAGATTAACAGAAGAACCTGGATCAATCAAAATTCTATTTATTTCAATATTGTTACTCTCCGCTGTAACATATAATGGTCGATTATGATCTGCAGTTCCCAGGAGCATATCATTATCACAGAAAGTGATTGTAGCAGTATTTTGCGTATGTAAGGCTTCTTTCAAATTTTGCTCAGCAAAGAACGCCTCGTATTGCTCAGGATTTTGCAAAGCTTTAATGAGTGTTTCCCGAAGATTTTTAGACATCAGAAGCGCGTCGTAGACACTCAACAGTGCAGGTAGTTTGCGGAGATGAGATAATATGTTGTAATCCACATTTGAACTAGTCACCTTGGGATTAGGAGGCTCTTGTGGAATAACAGCTTCATTGAGTTGGATATTCTTCTCATTATCCTTTGTTTTCTTTTGAGGTGGAGGAACCTGCTTTCCACTTCTCAGCTGAATTTGTGTCACCTCTGAAGATGATCTAGCTTCAGCTTGAGAATTCTTTGAGATTTTCAAATCATCAACTTCCTCGGAGTCTGAGCCGCTTCCGAGTTTTGGACATTTTTCTTTAGGCATGTTCTTTCCCTTATGATCACTTTCTTCATTGGGAAAATATAAGTCTTCATCTGAGTCGGTGAAAGGTGCTGCTGTATGATGTACTTCCTTAGAAGAAATTTTTGTGTCAGCTTTATAGATAGCAAGAGGTGCATTGCGTCCTCTTGCAGCCCTTCCACCTCGTTGATTTATGACTCGGCAAGTCTCAATTGGAATACTCTCTTCCTTTTCTGACTCCGAGTCAAGAAACAAATCAGTCATATATTCCTCTAACTTAACAGGACGCCTTAGAGGTTGCTGATATTCATCGATGGAGTCGATGTATTTTTGTATTACAGAGTTCTGCTTTGTTAATTTCTTCTTCTTTCTTTTCTGAGATTTTGATCCAGGCTTACGCTTATCCTTTTGGTCTTTGAAATATTTTGAAGGTTTCTTTTTACTCGAACTGGGCCCTCCTGTCACTGGTTTTTTCGAAGAAAGAAGTTTTGGATCAACTTCCAATTCTAATGCACTCTTACGACGAATGCCTTCAATGGCCAGTAAGACATTCATCATTTGTTTAGTTTTCTTTGAGATAAAGGTCTCCCAACCACCTTCATCTTCTTGGGGTGCTTTCCCTTTCTCATTCTCAGTGCTTTGATAGGGTGTAGAGGAGATAACATTGGTTTTCTCCCTTTTAGGATTGACAAGAACACTATTAGAAAGTGTAAGTTCACCATTCTGATAATTTCTTTCAACCCAATCTTTGAAGATGAAACAATCTTCGATTGGGTGACTTATGATCCTATGATACGGACAGTAATTTGGATCATCTGTCATGCCAGCCTGTTCGGGTCGGCGAGATTCTGGCAACTGAAGGCCGATTTTTAGGGCTTGCCTAAAAATCTTTCCCGTACACTCTTTTTTGAAAGAATACGGCTTGTTAATTTTCTCCTGTAAAGTAGGAGGTCTTTGTCTTTCTTTTATTTGTTTCAGCATCTTCGACGGATTCATTGAATCTTCTTTTTCATTTTTCTCTGAGGAAGATGGGAATGTGGTATTCACCTCACTTCTTTTTGGATCAAAGATTTTGATTTGTTTCCCTTTTCCTGATGGATTATTATTATAATTGAAGCTAGTACTTCTAGGTCTGGGTAACCTTTCAAATTTGGCTACACGATCAAGTAACTCCTGAAATGTATTGATTGTAGCCATCGCCAGATATGGAGCCATATAATCATCTATGTTTCCAAGTAACAGCTCAACAGCATGCTTCTCAGTGAGCTGTTGCTCGCATTTCATGCTAAGATTTCTCCATCTGGTTATGTACTTGGTGACTGATTCTTCTCTTTTCCTTTTCTCAAGAGCGAGGTCAGCGATAGTCACCTTCTTTGTTGCACTGGCAAATCGTTTGATGAAGATTGTCTCTAGTTCGGCGAATGTTCTCACTGAGTCATTGGGTAACTCAGCATACCATTCAAAAGCTGTACCTGTTAAACTACTGACAAACTGGCGTAGTAACAGAGCATCATTGCCTCCTGTATTTCCACAGGTAGCTTTGAATTGTGCCAGATGTTGACGAGGATTTGCAGTACCATCAAACAAATTGAATTTTGGCACTATATACCCCTTTGGATACTTTTCTTGGTCATATTCCACCGGATACGGACGACCTGTCCCAACCAAAGCTTCAGCAGCCTCAGAAGCAATAACTGCTTTCACTTTTTGACTGATAAGGTTTTCAATTTGAGCTTTGCTGACCATTTCACCTTCTTTAGAGGTAATCAGTATTGGCTCCTCTAACTCCTCAAATTTTCTGTCATGAGTGAGCACTACATCAGGAGTAATTTGAACATTTCCTTGAGTATTTGCTACAGGTGGTTGGTTAGTTGTAGCCATCATGCCCAGTTGTCCAAACAACTGTTTCATCATATTACTCATTTCATCAAGACGAGTATTTAAATGATGAATTTCTAGATCTTTCCTTTGTTGCATAGATTGCATTTCCAATTGCAACTTCTTTAGAACTTCTTCTGCTTCTCCCTCCTCAACTTCTTCTGGTTGTGGAATTCTATTCACAGATGCTGCTTGTTCTTGGTCATCTCGTAGTTGTTCTTCATTTTGCAAATTCAACGCTGCACTTCTACGAGTATGCCGCTGATTAGCTCGATCAGGTATATGATCAACCATCCGGACAACTTCAACGTCCATGGGACCAATGCCCTCTTCCACTTCTTCATCATCGTCATAATAATTATCATCTTCTTCCAACTCATGATCTTTTCCAAGTTGGGACCGCCGCTTCCAGTGTATGACTGGAGAGTCGGGGGATTCTTTATAGACTTGACAGCTTTCTTCTTTTGTTTTAATCACATCAACAGAAGTCTCCTTATTAGGGGATAACTTCTGGACATGAGATTTAAGTCGCTCTTTATAAATTTCATTATCATGATCATCCTTCTGAGCTCGAGGATATGTGGGTCTTTTGGGAACCCAAACTTGCTGTCTCCTTGGAGTTACATAACGATGACCACCAGTATCGGAATGTAACCTTGAATGGGCAGATCTATGATACCAGTGTTGGGGCCTTCGTTCATCATATCTTCTGTTATAATCTCTTATATATAAATTATCAGAAGGCTCTCCCAACTGTTTTCTTCCATAATACGGGTATCGACCCATATTAGGACAAAATTCTCTTGGCTTTTGGTGGTATGGAGGACGTCTAAACTCCTCTCTATAAGGTCTTGTTGAGAATTTATTATTCTGAGGATGAATCATATTTGAGGAAATAACTTCAGTAACAGATTTCCTCAGTCTTCGTTGTAGATTTCTATCTTTAACAGTCTTTAGTATTTTGTATATCTTGGAAGAGGCAGATTCTTCCTTCTTGGGTGGTTGTGGATGTTGACGTGAAGTCTCCCAGAAAGACTTCTTCAAGTGACCCTTATCATCATTCCTTTTTACCCATTTTAACGGCTCAAAGCCGTTATTAACTGGTACATTCGCTTCTAACTGTGGTGATGATTCTTGAAGGGTCTCAGGCACCCAGCCATTAGCTCGTAAGCGAGCATTAGCCTTTCTTCTGGTTTTCCTGGAAAGTTTAGTACTTGCTTCAGGAACTTCAGCATTATATTCTTCAGGCACTTCATCCTGGATTATATTCTGACTGGTTGTATTCATGCCAACAGATTGCAACTTGGGATCATAAACTTTCTTTTGAAATACTGGAGCAGTAGTAGGTGACATAGAGAGCCTTGAAAATACAGAGGCCCTCTTAGGAGCCTTCTCATCAACAGCTTCAGAAGTAGGCTTCTTAGCAACACCTTTGGCAGTAGGTACGCTAATAGGATTCTCGGGAAGGAACTGTTCAAACTGCATGACTTCGGAAATAGTTCCGAATTGAATAGTTGCTCCAGCATAGCCTGTGTTCAGAATAGCTTGAGGGAACTGCACTCTGGTTCCCTCACCCAGTTTCACAGTCATGAAGGACTTTGCAGGCGTCATGTTATCAACCTGTCAACAGAACTTACAGGGATTAGAGTCAACCTGAATTCTGTTGGAAAAGAAAACGCAGAATTGCATTGAATAAACATCTATATTTTTTTTTAATAGATGTTTCATTATTTGAGACTAAATTTGAATTATATTTTCATCCAAAGATGGAGAGAAAAGTAATCCCCAGCGGAGTCGCCAGAAATCTGTTGGCTCAAAAAAAATGGCACGAGTGCGCGAATCCCGCTTTGCAGCTGTAGGATTCCATTTCCCTTAAGTCAGATTGAAATTAACCAGATTTCCCCTGAGGATAGTGTCAGGGTTTATAGATCTGGGGTTCTTACTTCCTATGAGCGCAAGCGCCCATAGTTAATTACCCCTCTTACAACGTAAGAGAGAACTCTCGATTAAGGATGAAATAAATTTTAGATATTTTTAGTCTCAATTGTGGGGAAGATGAAGGTAAACCCGATCAAGATCCCATGGTTCCGTCGTCCCGGGTATACCGTAGATTTCAGTCTACCAACACTAACAATCATTGACCGTAGTGTCCAGGGAATCTGATTAGCAGCCATGGGTTGCCTCCTCTCAGGGATCCCGAGTAGACTGAAGTGGCTAGATGTTGATTTTAGCTTTAATTTAATTTGAGTTGGGGTTTACTACTTCTTTAGAAGTTGCCCGTTAATTTGTTTAGTTTGGGGCTTACGACTCCATTAGGAGTTGCCCGGATAGTTTGTTTAGTTTGGGGCTTACGACTCCCATTAGGAGTTGCCCGTAGAATTTTGGTTGGATAGGTCTTATGGCTTCCTTAGAAGTTGCCTAACGGTGGGTCTTACGACCTAGCCCTGTAAGCTAAGCGGCCCGAGTTGTGGGTCTTACAACCTAGTTCTTTTAGACTAGGATGCCCGAGGTGAGGGGTCTAGGTTTGTATTATCACCTAGACGCTTATCTCAGATGTCGGACTTACGACTTCTATTAGACGTTGCCGGGGTTTTAATTGGGTTTAGGGGTTAGGTCAATTTCTACCTAAAACTTTTCCCATATGATCGGGCTTACTGCTTTCCTACGAAAGTTGCCGGGTAGCGGGTCTTACAACCAAGTCCTTATAAACAAGGCTGCCCATAGGATTTGAATTAGATTTGATATAGGTCTTATTATTTCCCTTAGGAAATTGCCTGAAAAGTGGGTCTTACAGCTTAAACTCTTAGATTAAGATGCCCGTATGATTTAAATTTAGGTTGGGATTTACAACTTTCGTAGAAAGTAACCCAAGTGTTGGGACTTATAGCTTTCGTAGAAAGTAGCCCGAGTGTTGGGACTTATAGCTTTCGTAGAAAGTAGCCCGTTAGTGGGTCTTACAACCTGATTCTTATAAATCAGACTGCCCATTATTTGTGGATTTAGTTTGTTTGTTTGTTGAGTTTGACACTAATGTCTTGTTTTGAGAGTTTTTACACTTGTGTTAGTGTTTTATTTGCTTGTTCTGTGCTTGTAGCTTTTTTCTTACTACAACAGTTCAGTACTTTTCATATTTTCTTAACATTTCCTGCTTTTCAGTTCTTTGTTTTACTTGCAGTAGTTAGATTTATTATTTTCTGTATTGATTCAATTTATTTGCAATGCGCTGATCTTTATTTGTTTGTTTGCAGGAGCTCGTACATGAGAACTTCGTAGAGCTCGGAGATTAGTTTGTTTTGTTGGAGAGTTTCGGTTATGGTTATAGGGAGTTTTGTATATGAATTTGTGAATTTTTGTTTGAGTTGCTATTGAGATTTGAGTCAAGTAGTTTTTTTCTGAGTTGAATTATTTTGTTTGAAGATTTGTTTATATTGTTGAGTTGTTATGTGTTGATCAGTGTGAACATAAGTTGAATGATGGAAACACTAATTTTCTTGCAATATGCCTGCAATACTATAGATTGATTGTACTCCAAGCAGAGACACCCCTTTTTTTTCTTATTGAAATATTGAGTTGATTTAATCACCACAGTGCGCACAGGTATGTTAACTCCACGTGCGAGAATATTTGTGGTGCAAAGAACATGAAGATCATTTTTTTTTCTTGGAAAAAGACCTTCAACAAGATTCTGATCCTTCAGATAAAGTCCACCATTGTGATTGCCAACACCACATAATGCATGATTGTATTTGTTTATCACCACAAGATACAAAAGCTTCCTTTAACTTTTTTTTTTTTTTCTTTTGCTCTTTTGATCTTTCGAATGGATTTGAATGTCCAAGGCTTGATACAATATAAGAGATGTGTTGTGCCACTTCTTGTGTTTCTTTTTGAATTGAACAAAATATAATTGTAATTTATATGTTTTTTTTTTTATTGCATAAGGATAATAATAATAATAAAAATAAAGTTTCAGAGACATTTTTTTTTATAAGAAGTCATTCTTAGCCAGAGCAATGTTTTCTCACTCCCGATTGGAAACGATATGTTCATATTTACATTGGGAAGAAATCATTGAGAAAAGCATTGATTTTATAATGGATTAAAGTACCCAAAACTAAACATGGAACAAAATGAGAAGGCAACTTCAATACAGATCTCATAGTACATGAGTCCATAGATGCTCTCATCTTCCCAAAAATCCCTTTCTTTCTTCTCTCTTTTTTTTTTTATATAACGGATGGCTTCAAATGTGATTTTTTTTTTTTTGTTAAAAATCAAATTGACATTGCTCATTCATATATAAAAATCTGATTTATATAAAATTTTTATATGAATAAAACTATCCCAATTTGTCTAAAAAAAATATGATATATATATATATATAAATCTGATTATGCAAAAATTTGATTTATATATATATATATATATATATATATCCGAGCACATGTAATTTATTTGATTCAATCCGTAGATTAAATGCTCTTTAATTTTTTTTTTTTTTTTTAAAAAAAATTTAGAGATCCGTGATTTTTTTTTTTCTTCAAAATTCACTAAGTTTTGGAATTTCCAAGAAAAATTTTGACAGCCTCCCGGCGTCACCTCCCCACCGAGGGAGAAATCGGGACGGCATTTGCCAATATTTTCTTCCCGGTCGGACCTAAGGTCGACGACACGAGGCCTTGAATTTAAAACCATCTTGGTCGGATCTAAGATCGACGACACGAGGTCTTCAATTTGAAATCATCTCGGCCGGATCTAAGATCGACGACACGAGGTCTTCAATTTAAAATCATCTCGGCCGGATCTAAGATCGACGACACGAGGTCTTGAATTTGAAACCATCTCGATCGGACTTAAAGTCGACGATGCGAGGTCTTCTTTCATTTCTTATCTGATGCTCATACAAATATTTTGTTAAAAAATATTATATTTAAAATAATGTAATTGGACATTGAAGTAATTGCTTTACATTTTCTTCACAAAATAAAACAACGTTGCTTGAATTTACTTTGACGGGAATTTACTGAAGCATTTTTTTTTCTTAATCCTATTTATTGAAGTAAAAAAAAAGTTACTGAAGTAATATCTTTTAACATATCTAAAAGATATACTTACTGAAGTTCAATAATTGGATGTACTTTTACAAAATTACTGAAGTAAATTTTGCAAAGTTACATGAGTAACTCTATTAGGTCATTTGGGGAATAAAGCTTTGAGTCATTATATTGATTAAAAAAAAATCAGTTGTAAATAACTGTTTTAGGCTTTAAATGAGAAACGTATTGGATTGAAAGAGGAATCTCAAGCGGAACAGAGATAGGGATATCAGAGTCAGAAATTAGGCGGACAGAGTCTAGCATAGGAACTTGAAAAAAATTGAATTCGCACGAAGCAGTGCGGCTTGTGGATTTCGGCCATTGGAGACGGCAGCATAGGGACTTTACCGTATCAAACAAAAAACACAAGAAGGCTCGTCCAGTCTCAAAAGTAAGGAAGAAGGAAGAAGAAGTTGATTTTCCCGTGCGTGAGAGGTGGCGAGATTTTACCTGTGTGTGAAATTTGAAACGTCGGACGAAACAAGTGGAGGCGAGAATTATTTCTCGTGTGGAGTTTCACCAGAGAAGAGGCTGAAAGTAGATTGGTAAGAAGTTTTTTCTTAGAACAATTCCCTTTTTATTGAATAGTTTGCAAAAGTCAGATTTTTTTTTTTTTGAAACGAATCATTGCATCGCTTTGGCCATGTGGGGTCGGAGAGGGCGGCGAAACAAATTTTGTGAAGCAATGCTACTTTTCGATGACGATGATGATTTTTTTTTTATTATTATAAAAATTTTTTTTTTTTAATTTAGTCAACAAATTGCCTCCCAACGAAGTTGTTGTGTGATTTCCACGCAAGGAATTCGTTGCAACAATCGATTATGTGGTTTTCATTGTTCCTTTCTTTCCACTTTTTTTTATCTTTTCAGGCCAAGATGCTTAACTGGAGAAGATCATTGTCATTGTCCAGAACTGAGCCTTCAGAAGAAGACATTTGGAAGGAAATTGATGCATACGATCTTTCACAATCGGCTTCAGTTTCAGATCGTTTGTATTGGCATAGGGAGATGCTTGCTTTGATTCGGACTTACCTGTTGGACATGACCCCACAGATTGGATTATCACATACAGATTGCGATGTACTAATGGTGTTTCTTTAGACCGTATCATTGAAGGACTGAGTTATGGGGATCAGGATATTCTGCAACCAGCAGCTGACCTTGCAGAGCCCACAGGTGTTGTCAAATTGCTCAGCTATCAGTTGCTACATCATGAGATTGAGGAGCCACATCGTGATCCTATGTTTGGTAGTCAAGTTCAGGCTTTGACGGGTTATGTCAGGTGGGCCCGTTACACACTTCAAAGGCATCAGGAGGTATTGAAGCAAGCGGGGGTATATGAAGCCATTTATATTTCCTTATTTGATTATAGCCGTCTTTCTTCTTCATGGCTTCAAAGTATTATTGAGCATTGGGATAGTGCCACAAATACTTTTTGGGTTGGACCCAATGAGATGACAATTACACTCTGGGATTTATGTACCATTTCTGGTTTACCAATTTTAGGAATTCCATATGAAGAGTGTATTCCTATTGATTATGACTTGTTTAGCCGCCGACCAGCAGGGCAGCAGAGGAGAGGTGAGTTTGTTTACTCAGTGGGGCTTCACGAGAGTTTGAGGCACTACCATAATCTTTATCAGCATAGGAGGCGAGGTCGTAGTCGCAGAGGTACTATTTCTTTAGATGCATGGATTGAAAGCTTTTTAGACCCATCAGCACTTATTACAGAATTTGGGCGGATTCAAGATCCTTTTGACCGGAGACCACACGATACAGAGCAGTATTCAAAGGATCTTTTTGAGCCAGGCTCGGCAGATGGATTGCTTTTGTTTCCTAGCATTTTACTAACAATAATTTTGACCATTGCATATACTTATTTATTGCTTTTGTTTCCTAGGTGTGAAGATAAAGATATTCTTTAAGTTGTGTGAAACGCCCTAGAGATGGTTTGACATAGGTATTTGCAAGAGTATTCCAAGACTCGTGCAATATCTGAGATGAAGCAATAAATAAAATCATGTATGGAGAGATGGAGCCGGCAATAGCATTAAGAATAAGTTGAACATGTCGAATCCATAATGAGTTGGCAGGATTTGAAACATTGCCATCACTTATAATTAGGGGTGGATTTAAAGTGGGGGCCAGGGGGCACGGGCGCCCACTAACCCAGTGAAAGCTCAAATTATTTAAAACATAGTGTTTATTTTTTACTAAGGCCCATGAGAGGCCCATGAAAGGCCCACATCTATTTACTTTACTAACTCAGGCTCATGAAAGGCCCACATATATTTACTTTAATTTAATACTTTTGTCACGACCCGGCTCGGTTAGCTCGCAAGTGCGAGGCAAGAACAGAGGTCGGACATGAGTGGTATCAGAGCAATCTAAGCAATATATAGCACAAGCACCTTATATCTACTCTAAGCTATAGGATCATCATATTGGTTCTTTCATAAAAATCAATATTCTTACATCCTTTGCTCTGATACCACTCTTTGTCACGACCCGGCCCGGGTCGTGACAACTATAATTACCATCGAGATAACTCAAAATAATAGGGTTGCCTAGTCCAAAAACTCATGCTTTGAAAGGCAACACCCTTATCCAATAGCCCAAAAAATCTTTCATTGACACTTTTTATTGTATTTTAGTTAATTTTGTATTAACATGTATATCAATACTTTAGCGAATTTTATTTACTTCACATAAGTTTGTAATTAATAATTTTATTCAAAAGTACTATATTAGAAAAACATGTATATATGTATGTTATAAATTTCTTTTTTATAAAACCAACATCTCAACTTTTTAAGTGAAATTATATAATTATAGATTTTTACAATTAATAGAATATAGAATATAGAAAATAATAATTTATTAAAGAAAATATGTATATTTTTTATAGATCAAGATATTATTTCACTATGAGATATTAAATTTAAAGGAATCAAATCACCCAAAAAAATTTAAAGCATTTTAAAAAATATTAAATTTGAGCCTCCACAAATTAAAATTTCTAGATCCGCCCGTGCTTGCAGTTAAGGATTTTTATGGACAGGGATAAGATCCATCAATGAATCCCAAAAGATTACACTCAATAAAAATGGTATGAAATCGAAATCACCATGATAAGTAGTTGGATGGGGTGAGTTTAATTTGCATATTGGTATTGATGGAGATGAGGGATTGAGATATGAGCACTTGGGTTGAAGGAGATAGTGGAGGAAGAGCCAACCATGGAAGAATAAGGGAAAAAAATCAAATTAAGATTAGTGGCTCTCATACCATATAAGAGATTATAATTCAGAAGAATTAGTTCATTTTATACAAAAGAGCTTGTACAATATTTATAGATATAAAACTTATATAATAAAAGAACTTACATTTACACATAAATTGAATGAGCATTCACAGCTAAATTGATTAAAAATTTAATGTGGTAAGTATTAAATGGAATATAATCAAACACAATAAAAGTAATTTATGATATTCCTAATATATATATATATATATATATATATATATATATATATATATATATATATATATATATATATATATATATATATATATATAAGCAGTATATAATATTATGTATTCAGTATATATAGTGCTAGAAAATTTACTATGATAGGAAGAGAGAGTATCATTATATAATATAGTTTTAAAAGCATCTTTGTGAAGACAATATTCTTTATGTGGAAACCCATAAAGAGAAAAATTAATGTGGCTTGACAGCTAGTTGAAATTATATAACTAGTGTATATTTTAGGTTATAAATGATGCCCTTCTTTACAATTGGGATAAGTGTTGATATAATATAATAAAATGAAATGTGGATGATGGCTTTTATAATGGAAGTTGGAAGAGTATTGAGGCTTTGGAGTTATCTTCAATGATCATTGATGGTATACTTGATTGTTATGAATAGAGAAGGGGAGACAAAAGACCATGAAGTTTAGCATAAGCCTTCTATCAACATTAGGTATAAGCATTGGTGGTGATGGTGAGTGATGTCAAAGTTGGTGAATGGACATTATTGTTAGTAATGTTGTGGTTGATGTTGATGGTTGGTAACTGACAGTTTAGTGATAGCAAACATTAATATTATTAAAAACGGAGGGTGATGAAATTAGCATACATCATTATTGGTGTTGACAACATTAATTGGGCCTATTGTTGACGACTTACGTTGGAGTTTTTTTTAGAGAAAATGGGTGACAAAATTGGTGGGCATCTACATTGGTGTTGATGGTGTGCATTGAAGTTATTAGTGATGATGGTAACAAAGTATAGGGCATTAGCGTTGGTGTCAATAACATGCATCATTTTTTATTAGCAATAGTGTGCGTCAACATTGCTATGAGGAAGGTAATAGCGATAGGAATAAGTTATTCAAACAATGGCAGTTGAATAATCTCAATAAGAGACAAGGCCGAGTGATGATAATTGATGGTGGTGATTGTCAATGTTGATCATTTTACTGGGCTTTGAATTTATTTAGATCTTTGAGCTTTCTCCCTTTTTAGGTCCAAGCCTAACTCCAAGTCCCCATTTACCTCCCCTTCATGTGAATAATGATTATTTATTTATATAATTTTTAAAGTAAACTATTTTTCTATTTTTAGCCAAAATTGTCAAGCATTCCATCAAACATCATGTATTGATTCCCAATTTGATCATATGTTGTTTCGTATGTATTTGAACTCAATGTATTAATGTTTAAATATTTTTTAAATTTTAAATAAAATTATCAGATCTTTAATAAATTGGTTAGTCCTATTAAAGTAAGGTAATAAGTTTGCTTTCAATCACCTTGCATAGGCAAGTGTTAAAGTCCACAAGGCCTATCATATAATAATTAATTGGCCCACCACAAATAGTCCAAATGGGCTTCACTTTGGTAGCCCAATAATAAAGGCCGAATTCAAACCAGTAAAAAAATAATCCCAAAACCTAAGTCATAAAATTTAACTGAGCTTATTTTTAAGTCATAGGGAACACTGATTAATCAATGATAATTAACTGGATTAATGAATTAATTATTTATTAATGCCATGCCATTACAAATGTCAAAGTTTGTAATTATTTTCATTTGACTCACAAATTATTTTCTCTTATTTTTAGACTTATTATAATATTATAATAACTAAGAAATAAAAGTGCTATCATTCAAAATAAATATGAAAATCATATTTACCTACAAAATTTATTTTTATGATTAAATAAATAAAATACAAAATCTTTTTAAATTTTTTAATTTGAATATAACATTTGTAATTTATGAAAATCAAAATATCTCATTTTAATCGATCTATATATCCTATACAAATTTTGATGAGTTATAATCCCTTTTTTTGAATAATTTATTAATTAAATGTGTTGGTAATCATAATTATAGATATCAATGATGATATTTTCATTAATAAAATAATTAAATATTGAAAAAAAAAGCTCTAGGCATTTTAAATAAGAGTAGCTTATAGTTTCAATCATATTTATCTACTAATTTTCAAAATTTTAAAAATAAAATCATAATATAAAATGATTTTGTTGAAGGGTTCAAATGAAAAAATAAAATGGACATATGTCTCTATAGTAATTTAATTTTTACAAAACTACCCTCAAATTATATTGCTATGATTAAACATAACTTTAAATAAGATCATTGTTAATCATTTTTAAAAATTGTAAATTAAAACAAATATAATGAATTTCAATATCATCGTGAATCTATTTTTATGACAAAAAATATATAATATAATTTATTATTTAATTTCTATTAAACTAAAGATCATTTTCCTTAATTTTTTATGTAACAAATATTTATTTATTGCAACTCCGAAGGTACAATTGTAATATATTTTCACATAATAATGTCAATTAATGTATGTTTTTGAGCTTATTGAAAAATATGTAAAATCTTCTATTGGAAACTTTGCTTTCAAGCATTAATTTTGCGCAATACATTGCTGGCTTTTTGTGTATTTTGGCATCTTCTTCTCACTCTACCACTACGAAAATATTATTTACTTTTTATTTTTGTAAGAGGATAAAACAATTGTATTATTTGCAATGATCGATATAGGCTTAAAGATTCTTCAATTGAAGTGGGCCAATAGCAAATTATTGAGCCATGTGCTATCAAATTAAATTTTGGTAAATATTGTAAATGTGTAACTTTTATGTGTAACTTTGTATATAAAATTTATGAGATCTTTGAACAATCAATCATTTGCTCAATTTTCTAATAAATATCCAACTAATTTGGTTGTATTATTTTCATTCTCCTATGTATAGCACAAGATTAATTGTTGATATAAGTAGATGATTTGAAGGTTAATATGTTTGAACTTTAACCGAATATTGTTAAAATATGTTTCTCTTTGAATCTCTATCTCGCTCCACTCATATTTTAATCGACGTTATCTGATCCACTTAGATCTTGCTATATATAGTTATTCAAATATTAAAAAAAAAAAAACTTATCAATTTTTGTCGAAGCTGGTTTTAAACTTATTTATCTGATTGCAGTTCACTTGGTGGTTCTCTTATACATCTAAATGAACAAATCATAGACAAAAGGATGATGAAATCTGCAAATTTTGAAGTGCCAAATTTTGAAGTTCTATTGAGAGAGAGTGTGTGTGTGCGCGCGTGTATTTATTTTAGTTACATCTCCTAAGCTATATATGATTTAATTTGGTTGGGATGCCAACTAAATATTTAATGCTTGTTTTTATACCAAGTTAACATACTAACCCTCATAAAGATGTCATTTTGGCTATATGTATTTTCTCAATGGGTCAATCACTATAGTTTTATATCATAAATTTTGCTCAAATTCAATTATTGAGTTCATCTAATCAACCATATGGAGGTGTTGTTAGTCAAACCAAAATCAATATCTAGGGATAGTTAATTAATCTAAGATTAAAATATGATAATTAGTATGGTGACTTATTATTAAATTACATATATTAGAATTATATAACTTTAATACTAAATAATTAAATGACTTAATTAATCTTGATGATATTGTATCATACAAACATGTAGTTCTTCCAATTGGACGTAGTCTTCTAATCTTATCCTAAGTATATATTTTGTTAATACTTTTATTAAAATTAATTTTATAAATAGATTCTACATTTTATATAACAATATTACAATATAATTTTAAATTATGAAAGATATTATAATAAAAATCTAAAGTGCTTAACTTAACTTCAAATTGTTTGTGATAGCCTTTGGATTTCAAGCATAATGTCATATCATTGTATTTTATGAAGCCTTGAAAAGTAATGGGCAATATTCTAATTTAAATTTAAATATGAATTTTTAAATAATTAATTATTGATATATTATATTTTTTTCTAAAATAAATAATTTAATGAATTAAAAACCCCATCTAAACATTTGATCTAACCAAATATAATACCTTTATTCATCTATAATTATTGATGAGATATCATACCAAATTGCTTAAGTCACCATCAACTTGAGCCATCTCCAAAAAATATAAATATTTTTTTGCTTGTTTTTCTAATTGAAGATTCCATTTATGTAGACCTCACTCTCATAAAATAGCATATTGATTACTCTTATTTTATAGTATTTTCTTAATCCAAATAACAAAAGATTTAAATTCAAACTACTAATATTAAAATGCCCTTCTAATTGGCATTAACTACATCGATCAATGACTTAGTGGCTTCTTAATTTCCATAATTTACTATAAATATTACAAAGTTTCTTGAGGTTTCATTTTTAAATAAATTTATTTTTCTCTTCATTGTGCAAAGAAGGGGAGTTTTGGGGCATAATTATAAAATTAAAATAAAATTAAGAGGTCATATTTATTAAAACTAAATCAACATAAATAATGAGCTTTCTTTAGCAATATATTTATTTAAAGATTAAGGCTTAGTTTGGGACAGCTTTTTTCATGCTTTCTAAAATAGCTTCTTAGTACAAAAATTTCGTGAATTAGAAATTTTTGTACAGGAAAGTCATTTTAGAAAGTAGCAAAAAAACTGTCCCAAGCAAAGCCTAAGTCAAATAAAAAAATTATAATGAGTGATAATATTTATAGCGTACGACAAAAAACAACAACAAGCCGTTATCACACTACATAGGATCGATTATATGAACCATTATTTCTCCATTATTTTTTTATTAATGGTCAAATTCTCATTTAAATATAATAAAACATATCATTTCTAATATTTTCTATTTAAGTTTTTTTTACATTTACTTATGTCTCTTAACATAGAATAGAACTAATATATCTACTCTTCTAATAAGTCCATCGGAAGGCCAATATTTTATGTGACCAAACTATTTAAGGCCTATCACTAAAGGCAAATTATTAGGTCCGGTCACCGGACCTATTTTTAAGTCCGGACATCCAATAAAAATTTGCCGCGTGGATTGCGCTTTGAATCAAAAAAAACGCAGTCAAAAGCTCATGTAAAGAGCAGGTAAAGTGCAGGTAAAGCACATGAAAAACACATGTAAAGTGCAGTCAAAGAAACACAGTCAAAACGTAGTCAAAACACATTTCATGTGACAAGTTTTTAGTGGATGTCGGGATCTAGAAATATGTCTGGTGTCCGGACCTAATAATTTGCCGTCACTGGAGCTAGCTACTTGAACCTTTGTGTGTAAAATCTATAACCTATTATTTTAAAAAGAAGGTTATACCTATAATAGTAAACATTGGAGCATACTTTTATGATTTTTTATCATCATTTAAAAAATAATAATAATTATCAGCCAAATTAAATATTAAAATTTGTCTTAAATCTATCCTAATTTTACAGATAATAACGGCTGTTCCAAAGTGATTATTTAAAAAAGATATTAATAAATCAATTATAGTCAACACTTGAGGTGGGCCCCACCAATTAAAAAATCGAACCGAACCAATTAAAAAACCGGCTCAGGGCTGAATTATTTCAGAAACAAAGATAAATAAATAAGAGAGAGAGAGAGAGAAACGGACGAGGATAAATCCAAGCTCGAGACAACGCAACGGCCGCCACCCCGTGCTGACGGCCATAAATTGACGCCGTCTATGACACGGCAGCCTGCTGGATTTTCTACTTGCAGATGTGGACGACTTTTATATAATATACAGTAAAATAGCACGTAATATTTTTATGTTTTTGCCCCCACTAACATATAATTATTGTTGTTTTCCTTTAGACACAATACCTAACCTTGAATGTGTTGCTCATTTGGAAATTTTTTAATTCAGTATAATAAAATTAAATTGTCTTATCAAAGTTTTATTTCAGATCATATTAATTGTAAATTAATAAAATCATGCTATGATAATTACAAATTAATTGCAATTATAATTAAACTATGAAATTATAACATCTAAGCTTTTTTTCAAAGTGTTGCATGTTAAAAAATTTAAGTCAGTAGAGTGTATGTTTCACGCTTTAGCAGTGTACAAATATTTGACATGAACTAATGAAAGTAGTAAGATTAGAAAATTTTTACGTGAAAAATGAAAAAATCACTCAGCTTAGCCCAGTTGCAAAATTTACTATATAGTAAGTGATATAAAGATCATTCTTTCTTCACCGTTGAAGAAAAGGAAGAGTACATAATTAAGTATTCATAAGACAGTTAATCTCTAATAATCGTGTCTTATTTTTTCCAATAGGGATTATAGATGTCCATAGATGAACTTTTATACACAACAACATAGTTTGATTCTTCTAATAGTGATTTTAAATGCTCACATATGGATGTTTACACCTAAAGCAATGTTAAGTCTTGTTAGTACTATGGAGAGAGTAAATATTTTTATAATAGTGGTGATCAGCAGTTATAGCTGGTGGTCGACAACGACGAAGATAGCTAGAAAATGTTAGAGAGTTCTCTCTTGTTCTCTCTTTTTCCTCTTCTCCTCTCATGTGAAGAATGATATAAATTTTTGTGAGTGACGTACATGTTCAGAAAATTTAGAGAAATTATAGAAAAAAGTTGGAGTGCTTTCCATCAACGACCCATATTGATACCTTTGATTAAAGAGTTTTTATCAAACATTTAAGTTCCTTAATGATGTCAAAATTAATTGATCTTAGGCTTGTTGGATTTGTCTCATCGATATGCTCGATTATTATAAGCATGCCATGTTTGGATTTTATTTGATTATCTAATTAATACTTTGAAGCTTCTAAATATGCTTCAACCCCATGATTCGAGCTCATTTGGACTCAGATTGGACCGATTTTAACTTTATTTGGCAATTCTTTTATCGAGACGTCCAATTTGACAATAAGTTTGATGAAATCGGACTTTGGATGGACCCAAATTTAATTTTGAAAACTTTCAATTTAAACATGCCTCAAGATTCGTGCTAGATCAAGGTGATTTTTGGTGACGTATCCCATAACAAAGAAAATTCTTTAATTGTATATTTAAACAATATTTATTATTCCATAATCCAATTTCTCTAAGTTAATAAAAAAATTATTATATTATATATTTCAAAATCAGAAAGCACGAATGTCTACACTACTAATAAACATCATTTTTATCATGTCAAATTTAATGCATAAACTTCATTTCATCTACTAAATAAGACCACCAAATTAATGAAATAAAATTAGTCGAATTAAATTTCAATTAATCTATCAATTTTATTTTGGCCGTCTGATTGAAATGGTAATTAATTTGACCAAGAGATTAAACAATTAAACCATATATCTCATATAGTTATGAGGATTATCATTATTGAAAAAAAGGAGAGTGAATTGTGGATAGAGTTTAATATGCAAAGATTGTCATTTTGCTAAATTACAAAAGATCAATAAAATATTAAAATTCATAATAAAAATCTAAGAAGAATTTGCACATATCATCAAAATCATTAATATTTACAAATAGAATACCTATTAAAAATATATATATGAATTAACTATCAACTGTTCATTTGCGTGTAACATGTTGATGTTTTATTATAAAATTAAATATTTAGATAAATATTTAACTAATAGAATAAGAAGATGATGATTCAATAATTAGTATAAAGATTTGACTATTATACAATAAACTGCTCCTAAAATATTCAAATTGCAAGCATCTGAACAATAAATCAAAGGCCTCACCAAGTCTCTCTCTCCCCCCTATAATAAGTGATCCTAGCTCATTAGGTAAAATGAATATTGATTAATATTTTATTTCATAAAAAATTAGATTTAATTTATTTTTTAATCCATGTGTCTAATAATTAATATGACTCGATTATAAAAAGAGAATGACCAATCGCACTGCAGGCGTGGTTGTGCAGGCTGCAAATGAGCTCAGCACGGCCACAGGTGCGCATGCCCGGACACGACTCACGCGAGTATGGGACGCTATCTAGTGGGGCAAGGGCGACTCCATTCTGAACTTGACCTTGTTCTATAAACGGGTCAGAATCTTGAATTTGAACTCGACTCGTATGGCAAACGGGTTGACCCGAACAAAACCTGGAATTTTTCAGGTCGGAATCTGGCTAGGTTTCGGGTAGGGTCAAATATTGACACCCCTTAATTTGAGTGGTTAAACCCTAAACTAAAAATATTTAGATGCTAAATTCACAAATACCATCAATTTTAAATACAATACCATTATGATCAATTCCCTTTTATATTATAAGTTAGACTTAACTTACATGATATGAACTTATGTCATCATAGCACTCTCATATAAACATATTACTCAACTTCAATCTCTTTCTTTCTTGTCAAACATCAACTCCTTGCAAGGACATCAAGGCAAGGATCTCCATTACCTTAGGGATCAATCCACCTAAATCTAAAGACACCATGTTTTATGGGCTTTTTCTAGTTAAAATGTCACAAGCTCTATCAAAAAATGCCCGCATCATATATTCCTGCTTTACTACTTTGCTTTTCAGATAATAATCAAAATATCATTTGAATACTTCTTTTTCATTGTTTTAAAGAAAAACTTCTATGATATAAAACAATTTTTTGTAACCAGAATGACCAAGTTATTTTCCTGGCGTAGGATTTTAACTCTATTGATGTGTATATTCTAGCCCGCAGCAGTGTTTTTTTAAAGATTTGAGTAGGGTTGTCATAACGGGTCAACGGGTTGGGTTTGGGCACAACCCGAATTGATCCGGATCCAAACGGGTTGACTCTATCCCAACCCGATTTTACAAACGAGTCAGAAATTTCAACCCGAATCTAACCCGAGCGAGTTACCGAATTGACACGACCAGACCCACGAACGGGTAATGCAGGCGAGGATTGCGAACCCGAATGCATGAGCACTGTCTCAGCTGAGTCTAAACTCCGAATGCGCGAGCGTTGAGGGATTGCCCGGACTATGATTAGATTGAGTTTTCTATAATATAATGATAAAAAAGAGACTAATCTCACTATAACACCTACTTATTTTGAGCTTAAACTATTTAGGCACATCTCTAATAAAATCCTAACTAATTTGGTCAATTATATTATTATAATAACTCTTTTTTCCCTCCTTCCAACTCACTTCCGCAGCAGCTATCTCTCTCTTCCATTTCCCCAATCCTGGAACCCCGAATCCCTTCCATCATGCTCCAAAGCCTCCTCCCCCAATCCCCGATCAATCCCACCACCACCTCGTCCTCCGAAGCTGCTCCGGCCACCTCGAAGCGTTCCTCCTCCCCGTCCTCCTCCGACGACCCCCGCCCCCTCAAACACCCCAACCTCGACATCTCAACAGCCCCACCCGCAGCCGACTCGCCGGAGATCGAATCCCGTGGACTCCGTCTTCTCAGCCTCCTTCTCCAATGCGCCGAATCCGTAGCCATCGATAATCTCTCCGACGCCCTAACTCTCCTTCCAGAAATCACCTCCCTCTCCTCCCCCTTCGGCTCCTCCCCCGAACGAGTCGCGGCTTATTTCTCCGACGCCCTCCGCGCCCGCATCCTCTCCTCCTACCTCTCTTCATACTCGCCGCTTCCTCTCAAAACACTAACCGTAACCCACCGCATCCCCCGCTCCTTCCATCTCCTCAACTCCCTCACCCCTCTCATTAAATTCTCCCACTTCACCTCCAACCAGGCCATCTTCCAATCCATCCACTCCTTCTCCCGTCTCCACATCGTCGATTTCGACATTATGCAGGGCCTTCAATGGCCGGGTCTCTTCCACATCCTCGCATCTCGTCCTCGTCCCATCGAATCCATTCGAATCACCGGAATTGGCCCTGATTCCGATCTCCTCGAAGCCACTGGCCGTCGATTAGCCGATTTTGCCGCTTCCCTCAACCTCCCCTTTCAATTCACCCCGCTAGAAGGCAAGATCGCTGACCTCGCAACCGATTTTACTCCTTTCCGCCACCGCGACCCTGCCGAAGCCACCGTCGTTCACTGGACTCAGCATTGTCTCTACGACGTCACCGGATCAGATCTCGCAGCCGCACAATTCTTATTGTCCCTCCGCCCCCGTCTCTTCACCGTCGTCGAACAGGATCTGGGCCGTGGCAGCTGCGGCGGATTCCTTGGCAGGTTTGTCGAAGCACTGCATTACTACTCTGCTCTGTTTGACGCGATTGGGGATGGAGGAGGTGGCGGGGAAGAGAGATGGGAAGTGGAGAGAGGCGTTTTGGGTGGGGAGATAAGAAACATAGTGGCGGTAGGTGGGCCGAAGAGGACCGGGGAGGTGAGGGTGGAAAGATGGGGGGATGAGCTCCGGCGAGTCGGTTTCCGGCCAGTATCGCTCGCCGGATGTCCGGCTGCTCAGGCGAGCTTGCTTTTAGGCATGGTGCCGTGGAAAGGGTACACGTTGGCGGAGGAAGGAGGGAGATTGAAATTGGGATGGAAGGATCTATCCCTTCTTACAGCGTCGGCGTGGCGGCCGGCAAACTCCACCGGAGAAGAAGAGGAAGATGGAGTGGAGGAGGAATGGGATAGGAATGAGCGAGCCTCCTTGTGAAAAAAAAAAAAATAAAAAAAACCTAAAAATAAAATATGATTTTAATTTTTCCTATTACATTATTTTTGCTTTTTCTTTTTTTCTTGGGAAATTTACAAACATGCCACTTTATAACATCTTATTTACATATTTAACACCTAAAATTTTAATATTACATGCATACCACTCTATATTATTTTAATATCAAATATACCACTCAAATTTCTTTCCTACCACTCATATATTTCATTTCTATCACTCATATTTGATATGAAAATGAACTATGAGTGGTATATATGTAATATTAAAGTTTTAAATGTTAAATATGTAAATAGAGTAGTTTAAAGTGGTATGTATGTAAATCTCCCTTTTTTTCTTATGTATTTACTATGTCATCAAATTTTATCGGATCAATTTGGATAATTGAAAGGTAATTTAAAAGATTTTTAACTATCATTATTACACAATAACATCAAATTTTTACGTATGGTGAATTTAATTATAATTATTTATAATTTTAATATAAAAATATTTATAATTGCATTAATTTTAAAAATTAATTAGAATTATTTATAATTTTAAAAATATTTATAATGAACGTAAATTCACGCAATTTCTATTGTTTAAATTCAAATAAAAAAAAATAAATATATTTTGTTAAGGACTTAGGGCACAAAGTTCATTAATTATATTTTGTATTTTTGTTAATGATTCTGGCATGGAATCCAGCGGGAGAATAACTGGAGAAATGATTTGATGAGTATATAAATATGCCAGGAGTCAATTCTTGATTGGTTGTGTGTACCTTCATAATGCACGTAGCTTCGCAAAAGCTCGGCCAGAGTTTTTTAATTAAAGCTTTATGGAGCATGAGAAAGCCATCCCTTGAGATTTTATCTAGGACAGTTTTTTTATTGATTTTTAATAAGCAATAAAAAGTCTTCTCAAATAAAAATTAAGATTTTGTTTGGGAGGACTTCTTTATTATTTCTTAAAGCAGCTTTTTAGTAAAAAAATTTAACTTTTATCTTAAAAATCTGCTTTAAGAAGCAGTAAAAAAGCCGCCCCAAACAAAGCCTAATGCTTCATGCGGGACGATTTTTAATACAAAAATAAAAAAATTTGTACTAAAACTCCGTTTTAAAAAGCAATAAAAAGCCATCCCAAACGAAGCCTAAGATTTCGTTTGGGACGACTTTTTAACTGCTTCTTGAAGCAGTTTTCTAGTACAAAAATTAAAATTTTTGTTATGGAAAGCTGCTTTAAGAAGCTGAAAAAAAGCCGTCCCAAATGAAGCCTAAGGCTTTGTTTGGGACGGCTTTTTTGTTGCTTCTTAAAGCAGCTTTTTAGTATAAAAAATTTAATTATTGAACTAGAAAGCTGCTTTAAGAAGCAGCAAGAAAGCCGTCCCAAACGAAGCCTAAGGCTTTGTTTGGGACGACTTTCTTATTATTTTTTAAAGCATCTTTCTTGTAAAAAAAAAATTAACTTTTATAAAAAAAAAACTGCTTTAAGAAGTAGTAAAAAAGTCGCCCCAAACTAAGCCTAAAGGTTCGTGCAGGACGGTTTTCTTATTGCTTCTTAAAATAAATTTTTAGTACAAAATTTTAATTGATAGAAGAAGGATGAGGTGGAGTTAAATAAAAAGTTGATTTAAGAAGCAAGTAAGAAAGCCGTCCCAAATGAAACTTAAGGCTATGTAAATTTGGATTGGTAGCTCCAGGCTTTAAAAATTGTGTCCAGCAATGCAAATGAGTCGAGTCAAGTTTTAGTTCTATGGAGCTCAAGCTCGACACGCCTAATATATAAGGGGCTACAACTCGAGCTTACTTGAATTTTTAAATTTTGGTTCGAGTTTGGCTCGTTAGTTCGAGCTCCTACAAGATGCTCGAATTCGGCTCGATAAATTGAACTGAAATATAATTTTTGTAAAGGTTTTTAATAAACCCCGAATTGTGCCTTTGCTATAATTTCTTTATTTGAGGTTGCTGCTCTATAATGAGTTTATGTTTTGGGAAAGGTGGGGCCTTTTTTTTTTTTTTGCGAGGTGGCTATGAAGTTTCTATTCTGCAAGAGAAGTCAATTAACTATTATTATTTTAATTGGGGCTTTTTAAATAGGTTTTTTTTATGTTATAGGCTGCAGGTTTTTTGTTTAATATATTGTGATTGCGGTGCAGCAGATTTCTGACTGTAATCGGTTCCTTTAGATTGTGTTTCTGAAGAACTCTGCCTTTCTTTGTTTATAATTTTTAGATTGCCTTTCTGAAGAACTTCGCTCGGTACTGTGGCTCGATACTGTTCGATACCGTGGCTCGATATAGTTGACGTGACGCATTCTGATTAGTCTCCAGACGGCGATCTGTGTCTGATCTCCGCACATAATACTTTCTCCTATGTTGCAACATAAAGTTATATTCTAAGAAATGATTCATTTTATATCCAAGATTACCCCTCTTATACCTCACATGAGTGACGATCCGCCCTGACCTAAAGCTGTCTCAAACGAAACCTTAGTGATGATCTATGAAGCTCAAATCCAATGATTCAAATATTAAATTTTACTTTTTTGCCATATTACCTCATAGTGATGATCTATCATTGTAGACATTCGGCATCTAAAAAAGATGAGAAAGAACAAACAGAAAAAAATGATGGATGATGAAGACATGAACACATCAAGAAATGAAAGCAATATAACTTCTCATTATTAAAGCACCAAAATTTCTTCAGGAAAAGAACAAACTTTTTTTTCATAGATTCCTTTTGGCCCCACACTTTTCATCTATTTTCACTTTGAATTGAATTTTATTTTATTTTTCTCTGATCTACCTTTTCCCCAACAGTGCTTTTGGTTTTGTATTTGTTCTTTTGCTCCTTCAACAGTTGAAATCTTTTGTTGGGATGTATTTGGCTATCCTCTTTTTAGCCTCTTGTCTAATTCTCTTTTTGCCTCCTCAATGATCATAAAATAAACAAAATATCAAAATTTTTGTATGTTGAGGTCCCGCAATTCCCGCTCCAACAACCATTATTGAATTACGATTCAGTTTAAAATGGGACATCGATCACTTTATTTAACAAACATTCTGCAAAAATAAGAGATCTAACTTAGGCTGAAGATAGATTTTAAGGACATTTTCCTAATTTTCAATATTATATATAAGTGAAATTATTCTGTGCGGTTCGGAGGCAATTCAGAACGCGCCACGTCTCCTGTTTGTTGTGTACCGTGGTTGTGTAATGGGTGAGGTGGCGCATTTTGATTCGCCTCCAGATAGTCCGGTGTCCGCACATAATAATTTCTCTATATATAGACCATAATGTCAAGTTTTTCGTAGAAAACCATAACCAAATATTCTTTCAACTTTATATATTTTAAATATTATTTATAAAAATAAAGTCTAATCATAAACTCTCATAATTAAAATTCATTTTTAGCTAGATGAAGGCAAAATTTAAAAATGAAAAACTACTAACATTTAACATTCATCAATAAATAAAAAATAAAAAATAAAGAGATTATCTCCAATGTTGAAATCCCTTGCCTCAAATCAAATTAACATTAAATAAATTTTATTTTTTTTATTTTAAATTTAATTTAGTTGAAGTAGTTTTCTTTCTTTCTTTTTTTCTTCTTTTTAACATTTTAATGGTTATTCTGAAATGGGCCTGCAGGTCTAACCTTTAGCCTCTGGGTATTATGCAATAATTTGCTAGAAGGCCCAGTTTAGAACGCTACGGGGCCCAAATGGGGCCTCTATTTCAATAACAGCTTTAGTTATGACTAATGATTGCAAGCGTTGAAGGTTGGAGACATATTTATAATATCTTAGTGGCTAAACCACTTAAAAAATATAATGCTACATAAATAAATATAAAGAGTTAAATATTAAATATGTAAATACATAAAAATTTAGTGATTTATATGTAAATTTCCTCTCATATAATATATATTGTGAAAATTATAATTGAAGTTAATTTTTTATGTAGTAGTTTTTTTTTTTTCATGCATTCTTTTAGATTTTATTTTATAATATTTTATATATGTCCTTTTTTATGTTAAAAATAAATTCTAGATAATACTTTAGTAAAGTGCATTTGCTTTGTTTTTTTTTTTTAATGAAAATGCATATGAATTAATTTGATTTTAACAATTATGCCAATTTTAAATTCATTGAGGCCCAAAACCTCTAATTTAAGTATTATTGTTCTCAAATAATTGGTATAAAGTTATTGAGAATTTTATGAATAAAAATTTTAAGCTTATTGATAATTGTTTAAACTATTTAATTATTGATCATTATATATATTTACGCAAAGAAACAACTTGTTCTGTACGTACGTGATCTTTAGTATCATGATAAGTATGCTATACAAAATTAAGATAACGTGTAATTTTTAATAATGTATAAAAATAGGTAAAAATTTTGCGAAACACAAAACTATAACATATAACGGGTTGATGGTCAACAGAAAATATTAAAGGTGTTGGACAACAGTGGGAAATCATTTTATTATTATTATTATTATAGAAGGGGACATCAAGTAAAAAGAAAATGAGCTTCAAATGTTAGTTATTAACATGCATTAGGCAACGATCAACCAAAAATGTTGAAATTTTGTTGATAGCTAACATTTGACTTAGTTTTTTCTCGCGATAGGAGGGGAGATCAAGCGATTAAGAAATCATACATAAAGCATTGTTCATAAGCTGACAATACTGTGGACCTCCGAAAGAGCACTGCGCAAACGGGTCAATTAGAAGGGACAGATTGGATCGTGCATACGACTAACCATTGAGGATAGAGGCTTTCACCAACACACCTCGATGGGTAGTAATATACATGACCAAATCACGGGTTTCCCCCATCCGATGCAAGAGCTCGAATGGGGTTTAGTAGATTGTGGGGACCAAGTTTCCCACGGGCGCAAGCCCCCGTGGTTAATTACATCCCAGGCCGGAGCCTGAGAAAACTCTCGATTAAGGATCATACATTATCCTCTCCTAAATTGGGATCGGCACAAGGGTATAGACTAGGAAATCCTACTCAAAGGGAAGAAAGATCCGAAGGGGCTGAATCAACATGCGTGGCTCATACCAGTATTCGGAGGCTCTAGGGTACTAAAGAGAAACTGTAAAAAGAAAGATCAAGCACTCAATCACATGCGTGAGAGAAGGATGGAGGTGGCGTCATCCTGTAACGCGGATAAGTAGGATTTAGGGTCCCTGAAAAGAAAGGACCTACCTACTATTTAAGGCTTACTACGAGACCGAATGTAGTAGCCTCGAATCTTAAATCTAGTTTGAACTTAGTGTTCGACACACACTAAGACCAGTGTCCTAGCTAATGTGATGCAAAGATCTGGACTTATCCCGGCCTGGATTGGGGGAGCCAGTTAACCACCTAGTCGCTTCAAAACCATGCTATCAGATCAATTATGAAAGATGGGTAGGAGGTACAGTTTATTGGAAATAGGACCGGCATCTAGAGGATTTCCTAGGTGGTCCTGGACTTATGTTGGGTGAATACCCCTAACTAATGCAATTAAATTTTAATTAAATTGATTTCTAATGCAATGCATGCTAATTGAATTGTCAGCTCATGAATGCTATAGAACTTTAAAAACAGGCTTATAAAAATAAATTTTTAGAAAAGACTGAGTCTCCCTAGGTCCGGCACTTCATCCTCATAGGCCAGATTATCCGGACTCTACCCGCAGGCAGGGAGATGTCTTATAACAAAGAAAGAAGAAATGCAGTAATATGCATGCGACCCCGGACGATTCCGGCAGTTCCCTAGGTGCGTTAAGTTTCTATGTTATTTAAAACTTAAATATTAAATTTTGGTTATGAGTATAAGAGATTTTTGGAGTCCTTAAAGAGCCTAATACGATCCAGGCGAAAACAAAAGCGGCATGCAAGAAAGAAACCTAAGAAAAACATGCACTTTCTACTGCGCAACCAGGTAAACACATCAATATAAATCAAACTAATCAAGTAAATGTCCATAGGCCAACTGCCATTTAATTACAACCCATGATATGCAGAAAAGTAAAGTGGCCGGGCACCACTGCCAACAACCCGGATTTCTAAGCCTATGACAGACGCCAACAACTTTGAGTGGGATATTGGGTCTTCAATCTTCAGCCTTCTGGATATCTTCTCCTTGGACTTCTTGGATCTCTCCTCCTTGGGCTCCTTGGAAATCTCCTCTTTGGACTCCTTGGATCCGTCGTGGCTTGAATATCCAAACGAAGAGACAATTTCCCCCAGTAGGGGTGTATTGCCTTTTCTCTTTAGATATCTAAAGCCATCCAGCTCGATCTTCCAAATGGAAGAAGACTCTCCCCTTGGGGATGCCTTCTTCTTTTAGAATTCGAGCTGGATAAGAATATCCCAACTCAATAGTTGTTTTCACAACTCTTAACAATTATTACATATAAATTACATGAATTGAAAGCAGTAAATCTAAGAATCCCTGCAAGGTTATCCTAGTAAAAATCATCCCAAGCAATTTATATGGAAATGAAAATGCTAACACCATTGACCCTGTGCCAAGCCATGCTCTTAATTATGAGGGCTAAGCAGCTCCATCTGTGCAGTTATAATTATTAATTTTAGCCCTCATTTTTATTTAGGGGGAGCTGAGCAAGCACCTGCATAAAATATTATTAGAAATAATCATAATGCTCCCCCTTTTTATTGGCTTGAGCATGGCCACCTGCACGGAAGAACATTATATATATAGCGTTCCTAACCTAGGAGTAAATCTAGCGCTCACATCCAGAGTGCAGAGAAAGTAAGCAAACACACCAATCATTTTTCAAACAGCATGCAATAAAAATCACGGAAAGCTCCGGCACACAGCAGAAAAATAAAACCCAACGGCCTAATCTAGATCTAGAAGTGGTGCCCTAGCAAACCATTCTATGTGTGAGTGAGGCTTGTGTAGTTTGGATAGGTCCTAGGCAGGGTAGTTAGTTAAAATTATCTAAAGTTTAAGTCTGTTGAAGGCCAGAAAAGGAAATTTTTGTTGAAATTCAAATATTAATGAATTGGGGTGCATTTTAGTTAATATAGTTTGTTGATCAATTTTAGGAACTTAGGGTTATGATATTTGAAGTTAAAGTTATATTAGCCAATTTTGGAAAGTTCCGGGTCCTCCTAGGAACTAGACTAAGGGTCCAAAAGGTCACTATAGTCAAAAGGCTAAGTCTGGATCTCCTATCACCTTAGGAAAATACTAGACCTTAATACGAGTAGTTAGACAGGTAGTAGGCTGAAATCGGAGTTTCCTATCCAAAGTTATGAATTTTCTAATTTTCGGGCCCTAAACTATAGGCTAAGGTTGACCAAAAAGTTGACTTTCTACTCTGGGTCATTTTCTGGAAACCTAAGATTTTCAATAAATACTAGGCCCTAATTGGAGTCTAATGCAAGTGAGTTTACCTAATTTGGAATTTTCTACAATTAGTTATGGATTTCTAAAGATCGGGTAATTAAGGGAATTTTCTAAATTAACTAAGGAAGGGCCTTTTTTACTGTTTTGCTCCAAACAAGCTCCAAACTGATTGGAATCACCCCCAAATGTCAGGAATGACCAGAGAAAGTGATCCCCAGTGTTTGGGGAAAATTTGGGATTTTTAATAATTTTTAATATTTTATTAGGGGCAAAACGGTAATTTCCACCTATGGTCAAATTAGGGGACAACCTGAAGTAAAACTAGGGAGCTCTATTTATCTAAGGTCAAGGATTAGGTTCTGGTCAGTTTGAGGTATTATGGGTAATTTTCTGACCTAATATGTAATTACTGTAATTTTCGGAAGGTCTCAGGGCCTTATTTAACCAGCTAATTAGGGTTAGTTAATTAAGGGCTCTAAAAGCTCCTAAAAATTCCTAGAAAATTCTTAGGGGTTTATGATGTCACTAAGTTTAAATGTTGAGGTTTTGGTGTCAATCAGTGATCTATCCTAGCTCCTAGAAAACTTCTAAGTTCGCTAGACGGGTCCTTAATTATTGTCCTTAAGGTGTCACTACGTTATGTGGGTTTAAACTGAAGTTCATACTAACCCTCAAGGTAGTAAATGCATGGAGTACATAAACAAAATAAACACGCCATGTCCTTAAATCTAGGAGAGCCTAGACTAAGTGCTTGTGGTGCGACGACCTACACATGCAATCTACGAAAGATAAAAAGTAAAGACACCTAAAGAAAGGATTAGTGAATGATTGGGACTCAACCATTCACTAACCCACTCCCCCATGACTGCTCTTCATATCCAGAATCCATGTCTAAAATTTCATGAAGCAAGTCTCCCAAGGTTAAGAGATTTAATATATAAGTAGTTTCAAAGTAGTTTAAAAATACTTAAATATATATATACATAAATTTTGGAAATTAAGATAATTAAAAATAGGTTGGATTATAGTAAATAGGTATATGGGCGACTCGCTGACCACTCAATCGAGGCTTCGAAACGATTTGAAAGTAGATTGTATCTTGAAAATAGCTATTATACCAATTAAATAATAATTTAATAATCAAATATTACTTCAAGATAGAAATCTGCCAAAACAGCCAAAATCAGGGGCTGGAAATGGTTTCACAACATAAAGCTCGTCTTTCTGAAAAGAACGAGGGGTTATACGTCAAAATCCGACTTAAAACGACGAAAATACGAATTTCCGAAGTTTAAACACAATAAAATAATATTTTTAGAATAGTGTCATTTCACTGTTTTAGACATATCAGAAAATTTAAATAGAATTTTCACCCAAAAGTGGTTTCAAACTGTACAGAATTTCAGATACACCCAAAACAAGGTGCTGTGCACAAAAATCCGACTCAAAATGAGAAAGTTACGCAATTTCGAAGTTCAAAGATAATAATTGAATAGTTTTAACATAATGCTGTTTACTGTTTTCAAAAATAATCGCAGACAGACCCAAAAATTTCAAGTAACACTAGTTCCAGAATGTGCAGAATCTAAATATGTTCAAAACAAGTCGCTGTGCGTTAAAATCGCACAAAAAACGAGAAAGATACAGCTTTTCGAAGTTTAAAGGACATTAAAGGCTAATTTCGAAATAATTTTTAGAAGAAATAATTAAAATAATAATAATAATAATAATAATAATAATAATAACAAATAATAGGCTAGTATTTCAAAATAACAGTAATTATAACAAATAACTATAACAAAATAATTAAATAATAATATAATAACAAAATATATTAAAATAATAATAATTTAAATAATAATAAAAATAGGATTTTTTTTTTACTGTTTAATAACTAATTAAAAATATATCTATCATTTTTATAAAAAAATTTTTTTATAGTGTAGAGGACGAAAATACGATCAATTCGAGGTATTGTGCGTCAAAAACGGATAAAAAATGAATTTTCGGCGAATTTTGAAAGAAATCAGGCTTAAAAATAGCTTTAATATTAATTAATAATTAATTAAACGGCGGTGGCTGTGGGCGTGAAAAGTGGTGCACGCGGGTTCGTCCCGCGGTTTCGGCGCAATCATTGCCAATGATTGCGCCGCCGCGCAATCATTGGCAATGATTGCCGCGGCGCGGGAATCAGCGCCGATCCACTTATCCGAGTCAGCGGGGCGTCGCGACCGTCGGATCGGCGCGGCTTGGTTGGGCGGCTGGGATGTCGCCACGTGGAAGGCGGGACCGCGGAAAGGAACCGCGCGGTCAGGCTAGACCGCGGATCAGATCGATCCGCGCCGTTGATCACGCGATCAACGGTCCAGCAGATGCCTGGCTCCAGCTTGCGGCGAACCGAAACCCTAAATCAAAAATTGCTTCGTTCTCTCTCGATACTCCACTAAATTTCATAAAATTTTAGACTCGGTATCTAGACACGAACAGAAATCATGGGGACGTGATATCTTGATCTAAAACGCAGTATGTAAGATGCTATTTAACTCGAAGTGTTCTAACTAGGGTTCGCAATTTTACCGAAAATACTCGATGAAATCGAGAGATCTCTGGCTTGTTGCACTTGTAGACTGTCCACGCTCCTAGTTGCAGAAGGAACCACGAGCTCTCGACGTCTGGATCAACGGGAAAACTCCTTGGAAGTTTCACGCTCTCGGGTCGCCGGAAAACTCGTCGCCGGCGGCTTGAGACGGCCGAGATCCGATTGGGGATGAAGTTGGAAGTCTCTAGGAATCCTCACAAGAAATCTCAGAGCAAGAGGAGACCTAGAGCACGAGCAAGAAGAAAAAAAGCCCTTTCCTAAACCTAATTTTTGCTATTTAAAGGCTCTACCATATCATGAACGGTTGGGATTGAATCCACCTGCAATTAGGAGGGAAATTAGAGCTATTTAGGCCGTGGTTTCAATTTTAAACCCAAGGGAATTGAATTCGAGCATTAAATGGGCCTTAATTTGGCTCTAAATAGGTGATAATGACCTATCAATGATTAGATTTGACCAAGTCAACATTTGACCTGGTCAAATCAGTCAATTAGGTCAATGAGATTAGAGGATTGAGCCATGAAAGTGATTGGATTTGATTTAGGCTTTAAAAGGGCTTAATGGGTCAATTTGGTCAACCCTGGTTGACTTGGTCAACCGGGTTGACTCAGGGTCCAAGCTCGGGCTCAACAGACTCGACTCGACCCACTGAACCCAATGGGGAGGGCCATAAAGTCTGGCTTGGTCAAGTTGACCAAGTCAACTGTTCAGGCTCAAATCTGGGCAAAATCGAGGTCAACAAATACCAAATTACATGCAAAAAACTTGGTCATTCTCATTATATGAAGAGATTTAACATTTGAGAAAACATAAATGCAACATTTGCATGCATAGGGCAATGATTGTCGTAGAAAGTTGGACAATGATGGAAAAGTTAATTCGATTGTTCTCCTAATATGACAAGAGATTGTGTGACGACGAAGATAAATATTGCACATTAAATTTGAGTCATTAATAACATTAAAGCTATGGTCGACGAAGAATGTCAGAAGTTCAAAAATACTATAATATTAGCTTAGTTATTCTCTTAATAAAATGATAGATAGGATTACGGAAAATAAAAAGAATGTTTGTGAATAATGAATATTAGCTTTGTAATCATTTAAGACTAGCGGTTACTGTAGTCGCAATTTTGATATAAGTCTAGAACAAGTAACTAGGAAGATGGATGTTAGTGACTAAAAAATATAAATCATTAGTAGGTGTTTGATGATGATGATTGTCGATGTTAGTTGGTGATCGATATTATTGGACATATGATGGAAAGTGTTAATTTTGGCTGATGGCTGACATCATTGTTTGAGGGATAATGATTAGTATCAAACAATAAATGATGATGAACACTAATGAGCATTCAACTACTAGCATTAGGCAATAGATGATGGCAAGCATTGATGTTGATAAGCGATTGATGTAAGTTAGCAGGTATATGCATATAAATTATTCATAATCATGAATTTTTTTTAATCTTTTTATAAATATATAGAAATATTTTATGTTTTGATATTTTATGAGTGAGAATTATGGTGATTTTTATCGAAATATTGAACGCTCAATCAAAAGATCCTTATATGACATTTTGTTGTTTCATATATTATTTGAATACTTAGGTGCCTTTGGGGGTTTATTTTCATGACATATTAAGTGTTGCAATCTTCAAATGCCTGTGGCAATCCTCGAATACCTGCAAGGAAAACAGAGCAAGAACAAAAAACAATCCAACGCTAGAAAAATCATGAAACCTATATATTCATGTGTATGTACTAATTCCTTAATAAACGAAGTATAAAATGATCAAAAAATGTCTTCTCCCTAGCCATTCTCAGCTATATCTAATTTCTAGAATACTGAAATTTTGCTATATTTAAAATTGATAAAAATAAAGCTAGTGGGTAGCGTAATAACTAAAAATATTAATGCATAGTGGATGTCAGAAGTCGTTAAGATGGCATAAGATGTCTTGCATATCCTCAAGGCAATCGTGCACTGCATCAGTCTTCCCCGCTTCAGAAGAGCTCGACTCCGACGAGCTAATGCTCAAAATGGCATCATCGGGGGAGAATATACCCAAATATCTGAAACATTGAAGGTTGATGACATATTGAAATATGCTGGTAAGGCAACGGTGTAGGCATTATCGTTGATCTTTGCAGTGATAGGTATTGGTCCAATTTTTCGGCACATCAATTTTGAATGGGTTCATGGTGGAAACCTCTCTTTCCGTAGACGTACCATGACAAAGTCCTCGATGTTGAAGAGTCGCTGTCGGCGGCGACGATCAACGATTTCCTTGTACCGTTGATTTGCCCTCAAAATTTGTTGTCGAACCTCCGCCAACATGTCAGCATAATTTTCGGTGAAGGACGTAGCAGTAGGAGATTTACACTTGGGCAAGATGACAACATCTAGAGCTATGTTTGGTGCTTTAGTGTAAACAATATTAAAATGAGTTTTACCTGTTGAGTGATTGGTCATTGAATTGAAAGCAAATTCAGCTATACTCAACATATCTTCCCATTGTTTTGGATGATCTTGTACCAGGCATCGTAGCATGTTGCCTAAGGTGCGGTTGATGACCTCCGTCTGTCCATCCATTTGTGGATGATATGCTAAACTAAGGCGAATGTCAGTGCCCAATCGTTTCCAAAGTTCGCGCAAAAAATGACTTAAATTTTACGTTGCGGTCCGACGTGAGGCTTCTAGGGACACCATGTATGAGAACAATTTCGTTAAAGAAAAGGTGAGCAATATTCATAGCATTCAAAGTTTTCTTACAGGGGAGGAAATGGACCATCTTGGAGAATCTATCGACGACGACCATGATTGAGTCATTGCCTCATCGTGTTCTTGGCAGTCCGCTAGTCCCAAAACAAAATCCAAGCTAAGATCTTCCCAAATTGAGTCGGGAACTAGAAGGGGCATAAAAATACCATTAATTTGAGCTCCTCCTTTATACATTTGGCAAATTGAACAACTATCAACCAAATAAATCACATCGCGACCCAACCTTGGCAAAAAAAAATCAAGACTAAATATGATTCAATGTGTTGTCGAGCTCCACATGTGCTGTTAGACAACCCTATAGGCTTCCCTTATCAGAAATTGCCGCCAAGAAGTGACAGGGACACATAGCAAATTGTGCTTAAATAAATATTTATACCTCACAAAATAGCCTTATGTAGGTTTTTCTCCCTAACATGACTTCCAAACATCCTTGAAATCAGGGTTCGTTTCATATAATTCTTTGAGACATATAAGTCCGACTGTCTCCATTTGTAGACCCGTGAGTAGGATACTCTTCCTACTGAGAGCATCAACCACACGATTATACACTCCGGGCTTGTGCCAGAACGTGAAGGAGAATCTCTGTATGAACATAAGCCACCTGACATGCATTTGGTTTATGGATTTTTGACTATTGAGCTACTACAAAGCTTTGTTGTCGCTGCATAGCACAAAGTCTTGGTGTAGCAAATACAATTTTCACTATTTTAATGAGCGAATGATAGCATAGAGCTCCTGCTCGTAGGCAGACCATTTTGTCGAGCATCGCTTAATTTTAATGAGCGAATGCCGCGGCTTGGTTGGGCGGCTGGGATGTCGCCACGTAGAAGGCGGGACCGTGGAAAGGAACCGCGCGGTCAGGCTAGACCGCGGATCAGATCGATCCGCGCCGTTGATCACGCGATCAACGGTCCAGCGGATGCCTGGCTCCAGCTTGCGGCGAACCGAAACCCTAAATCAAAAATTGCTTCGTTCTCTCTCGATACTCCACTAAATTTCATGAAATTTTAGACTCGGTATCTAGACACGAACAGAAATCATGGGGACGTGATATCTTGATCTAAAACGCAGTATGTAAGATGCTATTTAACTCGAAGTGTTCTAACTAGGGTTCGCAATTTTACCGAAAATACTCGATGAAATCGAGAGATCTCTGGCTTGTTGCACTTATAGACTGTCCACGCTCCTAGTTGCAGAAGGAACCACGAGCTCTCGACGTCTGGATCAATGGGAAAACTCCTTGGAAGTTTCACGCTCTCGAGTCGCCAGAGAACTCGTCGCCGGCGGCTTGAGACGGCCGAGATCCGATTGGGGATGAAGTTGGAAGTCTCTAGGAATCCTCACAAGAAATCTCAGAGCAAGAGGAGACCTAGAGCACGAGCAAGAAGAAAAAAAGCCCTTTCCTAAACCTAATTTTTGCTATTTAAAGGCTCTACCATATCATGAACGGTTGGGATTGAATCCACCTGCAATAGGAGGGAAATTAGAGCTATTTAGGCCGTGGTTTCAATTTGAAACCCAAGGGAATTGAATTCGAGCATTAAATGGGCCTTAATTTGGCTCTAAATAGGTGATAATGACCTATCAATGACTAGATTTGACCAAGTCAACATTTGACCTGGTCAAATCAGTCAATTAGGTCAATGAGATTAGAGGATTGAGCCATGAAAGTGATTGGATTTGATTTAGGCTTTAAAAGGGCTTAATGGGTCAATTTGGTCAACCCTGGTTGACTTGGTCAACCGGGTTGACTCAGGGTCCAAGCTCGGGCTCAACAGACTCGACTCGACCCACTGAACCCAATGGGGAGGGCCATAAAGTCTGGCTTGGTCAAGTTGACCAAGTCAATTGTTCAGGCTCAAATCTGGGCAAAATCGAGGTCAACAAATACCAAATTACATGCAAAAAACTTGGTCATTCTCATTATATGAAGAGATTTAACATTTGAGAAAACATAAATGCAACATTTGCATGCATAGGGCAATGATTGTCGTAGAAAGTTGGGCAATGATGAAAAAGTTAATTCGATTGTTCTCCTAATATGACAAGAGATTGTGTGACGACGAAGATAAATATTGCACATTAAATTTGAGTCATTAATAACATTAAAGCTATGGTCGACGAAGAATGTCAGAAGTTCAAAAATACTATAATATTAGCTTAGTTATTCTCTTAATAAAATGATAGATAGGATTACGGAAAATAAAAAGAATGTTTGTGAATAATGAATATTAGCTTTGTAATCATTTAAGACTAGCGGTTACTGTAGTCGCAATTTTGATATAAGTCTAGAACAAGTAACTAGGAAGATGGATGTTAGTGACTAAAAAATATAAATCATTAGTAGGTGTTTGATGATGATGATTGTCGATGTTAGTTGGTGATCGATATTATTGGACATATGATGGAAAGTGTTAATTTTGGCTGATGGCTGACATCATTGTTTGAGGGATAATGATTAGTATCAAACAATAAATGATGATGAACACTAATGAGCATTCAACTACTAGCATTAGGCAATAGATGATGGCAAGCATTGATGTTGATAAGCGATTGATGTAAGTTAGCAGGTATATGCATATAAATTATTCATAATCATGAATTTTTTTTAATCTTTTTATAAATATATAGAAATATTTTATGTTTTGATATTTTATGAGTGAGAATTATGGTGATTTTTATCGAAATATTGAACGCTCAATCAAAAGATCCTTATATGACATTTTGTTGTTTCATATATTATTTGAATACTTAGGTGCCTTTGGGGGTTTATTTTCATGACATATTAAGTGTTGCAATCTTCAAATGCCTGTGGCAATCCTCGAATACCTGCAAGGAAAACAGAGCAAGAACAAAGAACAATCCAACGCCAGAAAAATCATGAAATCTATATATTCATGTGTATGTAATAATTCCTTAATAAACGAAGTATAAAATGATCAAAAAATGTCTTCTCCCTAGCCATTCTCAGCTATATCTAATTTCTAGAATACTGAAATTTTGCTATATTTAAAATTGATAAAAATAAAGCTAGTGGGTAGCGTAATAACTAAAAATATTAATGCATAGTGGATGTCAGAAGTCGTTAAGATGGCATAAGATGTCTTGCATATCCTCAAGGCAATCGTGCACTGCATCAGTCTTCCCCGCTTCAGAAGAGCTCGACTCCGACGAGCTAATGCTCAAAATGGCATCATCGGGGGAGAATATACCCAAATATCTGAAACATTGAAGGTTGATGACATATTGAAATATGCTGGTAAGGCAACGGTGTAGGCATTATCGTTGATCTTTGCAGTGATAGGTATTGGTCCAATTTTTCGGCACATCAATTTTGAATGGGTTCATGGTGGAAACCTCTCTTTCCGTAGACGTACCATGACAAAGTCCTTGATGTTGAAGAGTCGCTGTCGGCGGCGACGATCAACGATTTCCTTGTACCGTTGATTTGCCCTCAAAATTTGTTGTCGAACCTCCGCCAACATGTCAGCATAATTTTCGGTGAAGGACGTAGCAGTAGGAGATTTACACTTGGGCAATATGACAACATCTAGAGCTATGTTTGGTGCTTTAGTGTAAACAATATTAAAATGAGTTTTACCTGTTGAGTGATTGGTCATTGAATTGAAAGCAAATTCAGCTATACTCAACATATCTTCCCATTGTTTTGGATGATCTTGTACCAGGCATCGTAGCATGTTGCCTAAGGTGCGGTTGATGACCTCCGTCTGTCCATCCATTTGTGGATGATATGCTAAACTAAGGCGAATGTCAGTGCCCAATCGTTTCCAAAGTTCGCGCAAAAAATGACTTAAATTTTACGTCGCGGTCCGACGTGAGGCTTCTAGGGACACCATGTATGAGAACAATTTCGTTAAAGAAAAGGTGAGCAATATTCATAGCATTCAAAGTTTTCTTACAGGGGAGGAAATGGACCATCTTGGAGAATCTATCGACGACGACCATGATTGAGTCATTGCCTCATCGTGTTCTTGGCAGTCCGCTAGTCCCAAAACAAAATCCAAGCTAAGATCTTCCCAAATTGAGTCGGGAACTAGAAGGGGCATAAAAATACCATTAATTTGAGCTCCTCCTTTATACATTTGGCAAATTGAACAACTATCAACCAAATGAATCACATCGCGACCCAACCTTGGCAAAAAAAAATCAAGACTAAATATGATTCAATGTGTTGTCGAGCTCCACATGTGCTGTTAGACCACCCTATAGGCTTCCCTTATCAGAAATTGCCGCCAAGAAGTGACAGGGACACATAGCAAATTGTGCTTAAATAAATATTTATACCTCACAAAATAGCCTTATGTAGGTTTTTCTCCCTGACATGACTTCCAAACATCCTTGAAATCAGGGTTCGTTTCATATAATTCTTTGAGACATATAAGTCCGACTGTCTCCATTTGTAGACCCGTGAGTAGGATACTCTTCCTACTGAGAGCATCAACCACACGATTATACACTCTGGGCTTGTGCCAGAACGTGAAGGAGAATCTCTGTATGAACATAAGCCACCTGACATGCATTTGGTTTATGGATTTTTGACTATTGAGCTACTACAAAGCTTTGTTGTCGCTGCATAGCACAAAGTCTTGGTGTAGCAAATACAATTTTCACTATTTTAATGAGCGAATGATAGCATAGAGCTCCTGCTCGTAGGCAGACCATTTTGTCGAGCATCGCTTAATTTTTCACTGAAGAATACTACAGGCTTGCCATCTTGTGAGAGTATGGCACCGATCCCAATAGCTGAGGCATCAGTTTCTACCACAAACACCTTGTCGAAATTAGGTAGTGCTAAAATAGGGGCCGAAATTAAAGCTTGTTTGATGTCTTCAAAACTTTGTTGTTGGGCATCGCCCCAATGGAATGTCTTTTCCTTTAGATAATCAGTCACCGGTGCCATTAAGATGTTGAAACCTCAAATAAATTTCTGATAGAAATTTGTCATTCCGTGGAAACTCCTTACTTCGAAAAAGGATGTGGGTGGTGGCCAGTCACAAACGATAATGATTTTCTGTGGATCCATGTGTACGCCATCTGCAGCAATAATAAATCCAAGGAAATGTACCTTAGGAATGACTATTTCACATTTTAGAAGATTGAGAAATAATATTTATTGTTTAAGAATATCAAAGAGAGCTTGTAAGTGTTTTAAGTGGTTATCCCAACAGTTACTGTAAACTAATATATCGTCAAAGTAGACAATGCAGAATTTTCCTAAATAAGGCTTTAAGATTTCATTCATCATTCTCATGAAGGTGGATGGAGCATTGCATAGACCAAAGGGCATAACCTTCCACTCATACAAGCCTTGTGGTGTCTTGAACACTGTCTTCCATTCATCCCCGGGGCATATGCAAATTTGGTGGTAGCCGCTTTGCAAATCAAGCTTAGAGAAAATGGAGGAACCCGTGAGTCTATAGTTCTTCAATATGGGTCACCAAAAATCTACATTTTACTATGATTTTATTGATAGATCGACTATCGACACACATCCACCAAGTTCTGTCCTTCTTTGGCACTAACAACATCGGTACATCGCACTGACTCAAACTTGTATGTATGAATTGTTGTTTCAATAAATCATCAATTAGCTCTTAAAGAATGAGCCGCTCTTTGGGATTAAGCCTATAATGAGGCATATTCGACAAAATGGCACCAAGCACTATATCTATTTGGTGTTGTATGCTCTGAAGTGGTGGCAATTCCTCGGGCAATTTATCAGGAGTAATCTCACTATACTGCTAGAGTAAATTTTGAATCTCACTGTGCCATTGAGCTGGAGGGAGTCCAGTGCGCTGTTTGGTCACCAGTAAAGCATATAAGAGAACTGGTTCTCTCTAACAATGAAGAAGTCCTTCTCTCATGACTATTTGTACAGCGACCTGTCGAAATTGATTAGGTAGATGAGACTTTGCTTCAGTTAAGCTGGGGTAGCAACCGGAGAGGACGTCCCCTCCATTCAAAAGAATATACATTAGCTCGGCAGTCATACATTGCTCCAACATCAAATTGCCATGGCCTTCCCAAGATTAAATGGCAAACATCCATGTCCAGGACGTTGCATAAAACTTTACATACATATTGTTTACCTATAGAAAAGGTCACCCGACACGACTCGGAAACCATAATTCCTATCCCCCTTTTGACCCAATTTATTTTATACGGGTGAGAATTCTTGATAGTACTCAACTGTAAACTTTGCACCACGGCTCTAAAAACCACATTTTCAGTACATCCATTGTCAATAAAGAGATCACGCACTTTGCCGCCTATAGTGCAGCGAGTTTTAAAAATGGAATGACGTTGAGAATTTATATTCTACCGAGGGGCTAATAACAATTTTTTCAACACACACACACTAGTGCTTCACCTTCATCAGCAGGAACATCTTCCGAGTCACACTCTTAGTTTAACTCTTCGTTAATATGTTCTCCTTCTTTGCATTCGGCCAAATTGACTTGCTATCTTTACGGACACTCATTTGACTTGTGTCATGATTGAAAACAACGGAAGCATTTGAGTGTCGACGGCTTGGCGCAGGGATTTTCTTTGGCCATAAATTTTTTTTTTGGTTGAGCCCGGAGATCTGAGGGATTGTGGCTTGGGGTAGGAGTCTACACTGACGGCTCAACATTTTGGGATGTTTTAATTATTAGATTGCTTCCTTTACGAGACACAACAAGCTCCTGCCAATGACGCCGATTATAAGGGGTTTTGGTTTGTATGTTATGTTGCATCTCTATCTTCATAGCAAAATTCATAGCTTGAGCCATCAACATATGGAATTCAATTCCAATCGATCTTGAATGCTGTCTTTTAACCCGCCAATGTACTGTGCCACTAAATGATTAGCGGACTCATTAAGATTGTTTCTAGCCGACAATCTATTGAATTCCTCTGTGTAATCGCTCACGGACCTCGAACCTTAGGTGCAAAGTTGATACCTCATGTATAGTATATGCTCGTAATCTATAGGCAAAAATTGAGCTCGCAATAGCTACTTCATGCAATTCCAACTCCCGACCTTCCCCTTGCCCACTCTTTGTCTCATATGTAAAATTTGCACCCACCAAGCGCTAGCACCGCCCTATAATCGACAAGCAACATATTGCACTTGTTTATCCGGACTAACTTCCATGTACTCAAAGAAGTTTTCCACTGTTTTTCCCAATCCAAATAATATTTTATATGCATACGACCATCAAAATAAGGAATATCAAGTTTAGCATTGAATTCACCTGGCTGAAAACGGGGAAGTATTGGTCTTCGATATCTTTGGAAATCCAAATGTTGCATGTTGCCTTCATCAATATTTGCAGATTCTATCAAATCTGTTTCTATGTGGAATTGCATCTCCTCCTCAGAATCTGAAAATTCATGCATATTTGCGGGAGTGCGACGGGAACGGTATGGCCGCATCCAAGCCCCTTCGCCGCATTGGCCTGATTCCATGCGGTTCAACTTGCGGTGGCTGCTGCTGTGGTTGTTTCGCATGGATGAGATTGAACTCGTGGTGAATCTCCACGGTAAGCCTCTGCATGTCGGCCGATAACTCCTCCAATCGACGATTAAAATTATCCTGGTTTGCCCAAAGCGCATCAAGACTCTGCACTTCATCGGTGATAGGTTCTTTGCCGCGATCCATCATTTCCTTCCCAAGAGAGGCTCTGATACCAACCTATTGCAATCTTCAAATGCTTGTGGCAATCCTCAAATACCTGCAAGGAAAACAGAGCAAGAATAAAGAACAATCCAACGTCGAAAAAAATCCCTGAAATCTATATGTTCAGATGTTTGTACTAATTCCTTAGTAAACGAAGTATAAAATGATAAAAAACTGTCTTCTCCCCAATCATTCTCGGCTATATCTAATTTCTAGAAGACTGAAATTTTGTTATATTTAAAATTGATAAAAATAAAGCTAGTGGGTAACGTGATAACTGAAAATAGTAATGCATAGTGGATGTCAGAAGTCGTTAGGATGGCATAAGATGTCTCGCGTCTCCTCAAGGCAATCGTGCACTGCATCATTAAAAGTATAAAGTAAATCAAAATGAAGGATTTTTGAAATTTTAGGCATTCGATTATAAATAAAATAAAAGTTATTTATTGATAAATTTTTAATCCCCCTCAATTCAACTTGATGTGTCCGGATTTGCCCCGAGTGAGTTTGCAAATCGTTGCATCGTTAGACTATCACATTTGACCACTTGCTCACTCCCTTGCTTATATCATCTCCAATCGAAAAACTAATTTTTCACTCCAAAATGCAGTAATTCATATCCAATCGACTCTATTTCTTAACACAAAAAAGATTATTCCATGTATATTCTTTCTCAACAAAAAATGCTAGCCTTTCTCCCCTCCACTTTCTCTGTTTCAACCAAAAATGCATTTGTGAATAGTACGATGCCAATATTGTTGCAACTTGAGTATATGAGTTTATGCTTTTGATAATAACAAATATTGTGGCTCACTTTCTATTGTCTACCTGTATTTGCAATATATTTTTCTTTCTGTGTTTACTAATATTTCAGGATTATAGTGCACCTTACAAGGCTCAAGTTTTGGCAGAACATGTTCTATTTGTAATTTTCATTAATGTATTTCTTGGTTCAAAAGGGTGTTTGCTTACTTGTAACCTTGCTCACTTATTTCTATTTTAGAGTTCTCTATTTTTGCTCACATCGTCCGGGATGATTCAAACATCAGCCTGGACGATCAACTGGAAATAGAAATCCTAATTAGGGCATCCTGGTTAAAATAACTGTCTTTAAGCTCATCGTCCTGGACAATATTTGAATCGGCTGGGACGATAGACTCAAATCAGAAAGAATCAGCTGCCAAATCTATTTAGGTATTATTTATTTTTAGACATTATCCTGGATGATGTAACACAATTATATCTAAATTAATTTGATAATTAAGAAAAGCAATTAAGGCTTGATTGATATAATCACATCATCTTGGACAATTGCAGGATCGGCCGAGACGATCAGTTAAAAAATCTTAGTTGTTCCTGGACGATCACATATCAGACAGCTTCTATTCAGGGCGATGCTCTGGACGATATGTGCTAATTTGAACTAATCGTACAGGATGATATACTATCGGCCTGAACGATATGAACAAAAATCTTCTAATCGTCACAAATCATCATAACTGATTGAGCTTAATTTGCACTGATCGTACATGACAATATTCATATCATCCTGGACGATAATGTCGGTTTGTTACAATTAAGAGCTCATTTGGAGCTCTTCTATTTAAGCTTTGACAAGGAACTTTGTAAGTGTCTTTGACAGCTATTGAAAATTCATTCTTCTAGATGAAATTTGAAGAGAGAGCTTGAAAGGAAGAGATGAAAGGGTGGTGTTTGAGAGAGGAAGAATATCCTTGGAGGGAGTTTCAAGGGAGTGTGGAGGGGGTTCCACATGGTTGCTCCGACGAGCTTGTACCTTAGTACCATCGGATTCAAGGCTCATCTTGAGGAAAGTTTTGGGAAGAAGAATATCTCTTTGGTGTCAAAGGGCCTGTCTACTCCGTCGCACCAGGGAAGGTGGAAGTGATTTTGTAAGGGCTTCTCCGCCCTGCTGTGGGGGCTAAAGGAGAGGCACTGTGGTTAGTGCAATACTCGGAGGGTGCCTCCGAGGAGTGGACGTACGTCAAGGTTTGACCGAACTACTATAAATCTGGTGTGTTCTTTCTTTTTATTGCTTCCGTATTTAATTTTCGCACTTTGATTTCTATGGTGAATCTTAGTTTTGTATGTGATTGTGTTTTTAGTTAAAGAAGTTTTAATATCCAATTCACCCCCCTCTTGATTAGCCTTGAGACTAGTTTATAAGGGCTTAACATCCCTAACAAACTTTCTAGTGCCATTAGAGCACTTTCAAATATTAACGTCAGATTGTTCATGAACGAGAGAACGACACACCTTTTGCCGTTCGATTGAAGATACCCTTAATCATAGCTTACCGCCAGTTCCTGCGACATTAACGATCTCATAACACCTCTACCCCCAAAACCTCTATTGTGAGACCTACACACAATGACAACCATCACCATGATTTACATCCTTCCCCATAACATCGCTAACTCTAAAAAGCTCAATCCCTTCTCACAACACTTCACAACCTATGGCTCTTCACATGATATCTCTCTATCATCAACCTTGGAAAGGCATCCTTGCTGAACTTGCGACCCTCCAACATCACTAGCATGTCTCTGTTACAATGTCTTCGATTAGTTTAATTTAATTCTTGTAATTTATATCTATCTCAATTCAACTGAAATGTAAAAAATGATTTCCTAAATTTATTTTACACTAAGAGGTTATTTGGTTTCCTAAAAGACAAATGCAATGTAACAAAAATGCAATATAAATGAAATACTTTGGAGTTATTTAGATGATGGTAAAGAAATGTATGATATTACATTTTTATTTGGTTTGAAATAAATAAGTGCAACATAACATGCAAAAAAGTTAGTGGTTGGTAGTCGATATTGACGGCGATGTGGCCAATGATAGTGGTCGGTATAGTTGATGGATGGCCGGCAGTGATGGGTGGCCGACAGTAGTGGTGGTCCCTGGTGATGATGGTCAATGGTGGTGGCGAATGGTAGTGGCTGGTGATGGCAGGCTATGGCTGGTGAGTACGATTGTAATAAAAAAAGAAAATTCAGTGGATGTTTGAGGCTTAGATAAATTCATAATTATATTCAAGAGTATTGATCCAAGCTCATTTGCACACAAATTTATGCTCATTAGATGAAGCCTTTGAATATTAAGACAAAGCGCTTCACTCTCTTACAACGATCATTACAACGACGTCATCTTCGTCGTCCTCCGCCTTCCCATCAAAGCAGAAGTTAACCCTAAAACCACAAAACCCTAACCCTCAGCTGATACCTCTACTCAGTCCTGATATCCGCTATGGACGAGGACGAGCTCCAAAGCCTAACCCTAAACCCCACCCCTCCCAATGATCCACCTCCACCTCCTCCTCCCTCCATCCTTCCCATTCCCCCTCCAATTGCGCCATTACCCGTTCCCCGCTCTCGCACCGCCACCGCGGTCGCCTCAGATTCCGACCGTGAAGGCTCCCTCCCCCCTCCCCGCACCGACGACTATGAAATTTCCGATGAGAGTCGCCTCGCCCGGGAGCGCCATGAGAAGGCCGTGCAGGATCTCCTCATGAAGCGCCGCGCTTTCGCCATGGCTGTTCCCACGAACGACGTCTCAGTCCGCGCCCGCCTTCGCAGGCTTGGCGAACCTGTCACACTATTTGGAGAGCGCGAGATGGAGCGCCGTGACCGGCTCCGTGAAATCATGCTCAAGTTAGACAGTGAGGGACAGCTTGAGCGCCTTCTGAAGGCGCATGAGGAGGAGCAGCAGGCAATCACAGTGCCTGCGGAGGATGAGGGGCCGCAGGTGTACCCATTTTTTACTGAGGGGACTCAAGATCTTTTAGATGCGAGGATGAAGATTGCAAAGTATTCGTTAGTTAGGGCCGCAGCGAGATTAGAGAGGGCGAGGCGGAGGAGAAATGATCCAGATGAGGATGAAGAGGCCGAGTCCATGGAGGTTGTGAGGCAGGCTGGGGAGTTAGTGCTTGAGTGTAGTGAGATTGGTGACGATCGTCCGCTAACCGGTTGTTCGTTCTCGCATGATGGAACTCTTCTTGCCACATGGTATTTTTCTATAACATTTAGTACTGGTTTTGATCTAGTTGATGTGTCTAATCTTTGGAATCTATTTTGCAACAAATTTGAAGATTAATTACTGCTACTATTCCATTGATTTGCTTTCCAATATATAGTTCTCATCGCAAAAATATCCCTTAATTAAGATAATTAAATTCAAATGATGACAAATAATTACATGGAAACAAATACATCTAATGATGGATGCCAATCTTCCTGAAATTGAGAGAATTATAAATTCTGAAGGACTCTGAAGATTTGCAGGAAGTAAATGCTGTAATGTTTATTTCTTAATATGCCCACAAGTTAGCTTCGATTGTATATGACAATCTTGGACCATAGTAGAAGAAAATGTGCTCGAGTAAATGGTTTGGCGATCACATTTGTAATTTGATCTGCGGAAGGAACATCAACAACACAGGGATTGCCTTTTTGAAATTTCTTGTGAACAAAAGGATAATCAAATGCCAAATGTTTCATTTGGGAGTGAGTGATTGCGTTGGAACTTAGATAGGTGACACCACAATTGTTGTAGTAAATTATTGATGTATGTACTAAGCACATGCCAGGTTCAGAAAATAGAGAGGTAAGCCAAGTGAGTTTGGCGGAGGTAGATGCAAAATTCAATATATAACTGATCAATGCTCCGTTGTTTCTCAGAATTTCAATAGATGATGTTGAGGCTTAGGTAAACTATCTAAGTGCCAATGGAGGTAGCATAATAACAAGTGTATCTCAATCAACATTGCAGAATGCATGGAGTTGAAGAGGTGGGGGTGAATTATGATAAAGTGTAATGCAATGATCAATTTTGCTTGTCTTTTGATTGTGTACCAATTATTGATTGTTGGTTGATGCATGAATTGAGATAACTTGTAGTTAGTTTAGGCAATGCCGGGATGAGTGCTGACAAGATATTGCAACGGTTGGGTCGGAGAGGGAGGAACCTAAGGAAAACATGAAGACAAGACTGGTGGCCATAAGATTGATGATAGATTTTACGTCTTCTATGTGAGTTTTTTTAACTAGATTGAAGGTGTATTGCTTTTGAGAAAGAAAGATAACTTGAGAGTGAGTGAAGACTCACTTTAACCCAAGGAAGAAGATCACCGGTCCTAGGTCTTTGAGAGAAAATTGCTTTTTTAAGATTTTAATGAATTATTGGGTAACCTTTGAATTACCACCCATGATAATAACATCATCAACATACATGAGAAGTTAGATAGTGTGACCACATACATGTATTGAGGATAAAAAGAGATTTTTCATTGAGAGAGTTTGCGATGCTACTTGCTAGAAATTAATGATGCTCGTTTTACAATGTTCATGGTGTTTTTTTTTTCAGTTCATAGAGAGCCTTGCTGAGTTTTTAGAGAGGATGTGAATTGTCCTTGTCAACAAACCTACGTGGCTAAGCTATATTGGCTTGTCGGTGAGAGTGCCTTGGAGAAAGGTATTGCTTAGTTCTAGTTTGGGAATAGACCAATTTAGATAGACAATGATATGCGAACAAGTCTTATAATAGCATGCTTTATAATGGGGTAGTGATGCGACCAAAAAAACACAAACAAATTAAAGATTGCAAAAACAACTAAACGTCTTCCTTAAAACATAAACATAATAAACTTACAACTATATAACTTATATTAATTTAGAGAAGGATATAAGTGAGGTGGAAACAATGGATAGAGAAGAAGAGGTTAGAAGTCCAAGATGAAATATAAAAGGAGAAGTGGAAAGGAAACTTAGCTTGCAAGCTAAAAAACCCGCAGGTTTTTGTTCAAAAAATTCTTCACAAAACCACCTTCTACAACAACAAAACCAGCCCCTATTTATAATAAAAAAAAAGGAAAAGAGCATTGATTACATATAGTTAATGAACCACACAAATAGCCAATAAGAACTCCTTAAAACCCGCAACCAATAGGGACCGAGAGGGCAGAAGCTATGGAGGGAAACCGAAGCAAAATCAGCAACCAATGCGTGGGCAAAACGAAGCATCAACACGACAACCAAAGAGACAGCTTTTGGGAATTAATAATCAGCATAGGGAACACCAAACAGTACCTAGGGAATACCAAACAACACTTTTCCTAAACTCCCTTCAAAAACCCTTCCAAAACTGCTCTGTTGGCGATTGGTGTGATCGGTGTACCGTGTACAGGAGAGGCAGATGTTTCCGCCTTGGTTCCGCCTAGGCCGGTCCTTACGGGACCGGATGGACCAGTCTAACACATTCCTCCAATTATTCAAAAGGTTTGTGCAAAGATGTTAACGGGCAATTACTCTATAAGGTGTTTTTGGGTCTGCACGCCCTGTATATTAGTTTTTACCTTCGATATTTACTCATTACTAGTATTCTTCTAGAATCTGGGTACATTGTTGTGTTCCCATGATTGTTTTTGATGAAATTGATAAGATTACCAGACAACTTCATTGGATTGAGAGGCCTAATATGTCTTTACGATTGTTTGCTTTAGGTGATTTTATTTGGTTGCATCATATTTGGGTTGGGTATTTGAAATTTATATGCTAGATGTGCAACTTTGCTGTTGAATTTGCAGACACATGACTGAGGTTTGATGCACTTTTTTTTTTTCATTTTTGGCCTTCTAGATAGGAAATGAAAAAGAAAGGAACGAGACATGTCAGTGATGGGGAAAACGTAAGGCAACCAGTTTTCATGTGATTGCTTAATTTCGATGATATTTTGAAGGAGGATGGATCTAGTGGGGCAAAAATGTTTCTATGAGATTGCTTTAGAATTATTATTAGAAGCACCATCCAAGGTTGTGTGCGCTATTACTATACCTATTGCCGAATTATTTACTATAGGAACAAAGGATTCAAATTGTTTTACTATGATATTGGCCGAGTTGGTCTATGATTAGTCAAGATGTTCTCCCAACCCAAATTTATGAACCAAGGAATTAGATTTATCCAATCAATATTAGAACCCTAAACAATCCCTAAACAATATTAGAGCCCTAAACTTTTTATATGCCATATTTCTGGTATTAGCTATTTTGCACCATACATATCAATAGCACAGAATAGCATACTCTATAGTGCAAAGTGTAGCACGACATACCCCTGAGCCTTGCCATTTTCATGGACAATCATGGAGGATTAAAATTGCGCACACTATTTATGGCATGCAGGGAAAATAACATATATCCTTGATAGATAGTTATTTTAATTTATACAATTTATGATTTGAAATTAATATTAGTTTTGTTTATAATTTAATTCTTATATTTTATTTTAATTTGCAATATTAGGGTAGGGCATGATTTATGAATTTGCCTTAAGCTCTGATCTTGCTAAAGAAGACTGCTCTTAGCTTTGACATATGGTCTCTCGCTTTCAAAGCAACTCATAAAGCTTACAAGATTTGGTTCACTCACATAAGTGGTGAGGCTTGCGTCTCTTGGCTATAAAGTTTTCACCTCTCTTGCCTTGAACGAAGGCTTTGACATACGCGCTAATCTCACCTTGTATGAACGCTACGATGGTCTATTTGCTCTGTCTTTGACACATGAGCTTTCTAAGACTTCGACGAAGGAAAAGGTTTATCGGCATCAACATTCTTGCTGCTCTTGCCTTGCAAGAAGGCTTCGACCGTCTAAGTATCTCATAGCTCTTGCCTTGCACAAAGGCTAAAACACTCTTTCTGCTTAGCCTTTGACGCACGAAGCTTCCAAGGCTTTCGCTTGACATTAAGTTTTTTGATTGTTTATTCGTATCCTCTTTTTGTTGGTTTAAGTTGTATCATGGGTTCTTTTTTTTGCTTATTTTGTTTATTGTAGGTTGTGTATTTTAATATTATTTCATATTTAGTTGTATTTTTATCCATATCTTTTAATATTTTATGTGATATTTAAAATAGTATGCGCTATGCCATATATTATGAGTTATGGCTCTAAAAGGACCTTTTCGTTATAGTGCGTTATTTGTCATTTCAACACTTATATGTGTGCTTGGTTGGTTGCTTTTTTTAGTTCTAATTTCGTACTTTTATTAATACTGGATATTCATTGCTTCATCTATTTAATTTGCCTCTTTAGATTATTTTTCTTGGTGATATGGCTTTTACAGTTGTCGTTATTTATGATTCCAGTATTCTGAACTTTGATTTTACTCTGCAAAGATCCAGGAGACTGACTATCCTTAACATTTTTTTGGGTATTTGGTTATATAGTGCTTGGAGTGGAATCACTAAAATATGGAGAATGCCTCAAGTATCCAAGCAGGCAACCTTGAAAGGTCACACAGAGCGTGCAACTGATGTGGTATTTTCTCCTGTGGATGATATTTTAGCAACTGCATCAGCTGATAGAACTGCAAAACTATGGAAAAGTGATGGATCTCTTTTGAAATCTTTTGATGGCCATCTAGACCGGCTTGGCCGAATTGCATTTCATCCATCTGGAAAATACCTTGGAACTGCCAGTTTTGATAAGACATGGAGACTCTGGGACATTGAAGCTGGAACAGAGTTGCTTCTCCAAGAAGGTCATAGTCGAAGCGTCTACGCCGTATGCTTCCATCCTGACGGATCTCTAGCTGCATCATGTGGCCTCGATTCGCTTGTTCGTGTGTGGGATCTCCGCACAGGAAGAAGCATTCTTTCCATGGAAGGCCATGTTAAGCCAGTTATGTTGTGCCTTTACTTCTCCTTTTCATCAAGCATTTAGCCGCCTAATATTCATTTTTAACTTAACAGGTTCTAGGAATCTGCTTCTCTCCTAACGGATTTCGTTTAGCAAGTGGTGCAGAAGATAATACTTGCCGTATATGGGATCTGAGGAAGAGAAAATGTGAATATACAATTCCAGCGCATTCAAACCTTGTTTCTCAAGTCAAGTATGAACCTCAAGAAGGTTATTTTCTGGCAACTGCTTCATTTGATACAAAGGCAGTGGTATGTTTTCCTGTGCATTTATTTTCTCTCTTGCAGATAAGTTCTTCAATCTATTGCCTATTTTCATTTTTTTTTTGTTTCTCCTTAACCATTTTTCAGGTCTGGTCGGCTCAAGATTTTAAGCCTATTAAGACTCTCTCTGGCCATGAATCAAAGGTTACTGGATTAGATATTACAGCAGGTGAGCTGCACCTTTTTTTTTAGTTTTCTAGTGATATTTGTGAGGATTTTAAGAATCTGCTTGGTTTGCATGAGAAATTTAGTGGACAAAACTATTTCATAGTGAAGTACTTATATATTCCAATAGAAAAAATATTCAAAATGGTCCATTGACTGTTTATAAAAGATCAAAATAGTCCCATTATGAAATTATGAAAATATTTTGATTCCTTTTTTTTTTTTTAATTCTAATATCTTTGATAGAATTAATTTCTTATGAATCACATCCAAACCAAACATTATTTCCTTTCCTAATAACTCAAAATCAAACAAAGCTCTTATGACCTTTTTTTTTCCTCAATGTAGATGGACAGCACATTGCAACAGTAGCACATGACCGCACCATCAAGATCTGGTCCAGTAGAAGTAATGGAAAACCAAAGGCTATGGACATCGAATAAGTTTCAAACTAAAAGCAGAGTTGAATTATATGATCATCCTCTGTTTGTTTCATCAAAGCTATCATGCCATTAGGTGTGGTGGCCAAGGCTGAGATCTCTCTTTTATTCCAACACAATTTGTATGTTGTACATTGCTGATTTTAACATTCCAACTTCTCAATTGATGTTATTAGAAACGCTTGCCAATTTGATGCTGAAAGATCATTAACATAGTATTTGTTGCGTACTAAAAAAACTTGGAGGTAAAATAATTTAATATTTCAGATTGTACAAAGGTTCGTCTTTTTTTTTATATATATATTTAGGTCAATTAAGACAGACGCACAAATACATCGCATATACAAGATTCGAATTCAAAACCTCTTAATTCATAAGTTGTCAAATGATCTACAACTAAGAAGAAGAATTCACATATGAGCTGATTGGAAGAAGACCTTGTGCTATGTCCCAGAAATGTCAAATAAGATTTATTAATTCTATTAATTGAGTGTTATATGATTTAAATGATAAAATTTAAATGTTAAACATATAAATCTTAATACTTGGAATGGTATATATGTAAATCCCCAAATAAATTAATAAACTTTAAAATTGTATTTAATTAAAAAATTTAGTACATATATTTTTAATTATTATTTGTTGTAGATCGTTATATCAAATTATAAAGGATAAATCAACAGTCATCCGCTTTCTTGCTAAAAGCCCAGAGTAATAAGCCCTTGCGGTTGCCGGAGGTCTCGCATGCTTCTTTTGTAAACCCCTCCTTAGGAGTTATCCAGAGCTCTTCAAGAAATCATCTCCAGGCGTCTAGGATCATCGGCGATGCTGACGAGGGTATTTGAGCTTTGAGAATCATTTCGTTGCTCAAGCCCTAGATTTCGATACCTTGCACTCGAACGTTCTCGTTGTTCGCTACTCACCAGAGGTAGCAGATCCATTTATCCTTCTAATCTCGCCATATGTATTTCCTTTCGTGATTGTTATACGTGAAAGTTTTGTATCAGACTAATGATTTTAAGGTTTGAAGCTTTTTTCTTGCTCGTCTTCCAGTGATTGCGTTAATCTGAGCTAGAAGTGTCCGAGGAAATTTATTTCTAAATGTGCTTGCTCTATTTTACTGAACGCTATATGTATTTCCTTTCGTGTAGGTTGCCTTTCATCTTCTCTTTCCGTCGTTGCTGTTCGGCTTCGTTGTTTCGCAGAAGGTGTAGAGATTGCACGCGTCGCTTCTTTGGCTCCTTCGTGGCTGTTCGACTTCGCTCCTTCGACGACTTTACCTTCCTGTCGGAACGGAAGTTACGACATTTTGATCGGAAGCAGCAACGGGAGCTCGCTGGCTGTGAAGTTAACTTTCTACCTTTCGCGCGCTTCTTCGGCCAAATCCCATAAATCCGCCGAACCGAGGGATTTAGTAAATCCGGGATTTAAGCCGTAAATTCTTAAATCCGGTATTTAACGCGCTCACAAAAACCGTTTGGCTGGATTTAGCGTAAAGCCGACTTAAATCCCGCAGTAAATCCGATACCAAACAGCGCTTAAGGTTTGAAGCTTTTTTCTTTTCTCGTCTTCCAGGCTATCCTGATTGCGTTAATCTTAGCATAAAGTGCTCTATTTTACTGAACAGGCATGTAGTTTGTTTAGAGCTATCATTCGCTCATTTTCCTAGAGGTTTCCAATATAGCATCAATAGAAGTTCTATTTGGGCTATAGTTATAGTTCACCTATAGAAATTATTTAATTCTTGAGTTATTACTTTATGGTGGTAGGTTGAGTTTCACAGAAATTGTGATTTTCATTGCAGTTTTGCATAGGTTCAATTTGCTTTGGTTGATCATCGATGTAGAATTTTGCTGATGTATGTAGAGGTTCAGTATTGTGATACTTGTGTGCAGAATGACGAAGGCCTTCCTGAAACAAATCAAAATGTTTGTTTTGGTTTTGGTCTGCAGTTTTTAATTTTTGTATTGGTTTCAGATAAAATTATGTTAAAATCAAAGCCAAATCGGGCACTTGTACTGGAAACTAAGATCTATTCCATCTATTTGTTGCTATTAACTTTACCTTTTTCTGTTGCCATCATTCCATTTAAACCATACTGTGCAATTATACTCGAAACTATGATCTATTCCATCTATTTGTTGATATTCACTTTTCCTTTATGTTTTGCCATCATATTCACCCATCCTTATTAGTTTGTATTGGAACTTGATATTAAGCAACACTACTGAAGTAAAATGATGAGGACATCGAAGATCAACGGCTACGATCGTGTCTATTTATTTTTATGTATTTTATTTGTTGTTTGTACTTTTCCATTTCTACCCTCACTTGAGGGCTTTGTTTTATGTTTGCCCTAGGGGCAATTGTGTCTTTTATTTTCCCTCATGTATTTGACTATTTAAGCCCTCCCCTTCCTCTTGGAAAAGGGATGATGATTGCTAATGAAAATTTTGATTTTGGATCTCTTTGTGAGTTCTAGAGTTCTCTTTGTGAGTTCTCAAGTGAGGAAAGCCTAGGAGAGGCTCAAAGCAATACCCGCCAGTCGTTGGAAGCGTCCTCGACTCGTGGTTTATTTATCTTATTGTTTTCTTCTCCAACTCTTGTTTTCCTCCTCCCCACGCCAAGCCCTACCCGAGATCCCTTCATCCACTGCTTTACCCACTAGCTTCCTCCACTACAACCCAAGCTCCATCAAGAAATCCCCAAACCCGACGGCAAGCCCCCTCTTCCTCCTTTTGGCCGCCGGCCACCACCTTGCCCCAAGCCATGATGAAGATGTCAATCATCATAATGACTCCTTGATTGTGGTCTAGCAATAAAGAAAGGAGTTAATGAATTTTGAAATTCAAAATTTGAAATTAAAAAATTTTCCTTATTTGCAAAGTCTAAATAAGGAAGTTTTTTCGAATTCAAAATTCGAACGAAATTTAATTGGATGACTCATTATTTTCCCTCCCACATTTTGATTTCAAATTTCCCATAAATGCTTTCCTAATTTGGCTCCCCTAATTTAGGAATAGAATTAAGTTCAAATTCAAATTTGAATTTCAAATTATTCTTAAATTATCATCCCATAAATTAAGAGAAACCTCCAAATAATTTAAATCTGAAATTAATTTCAGATTTAACTATTCAATCCTCTTAATTACTTGGGCCCACCTCATTAATACCCAACCCCTCTCCCTTTCTCTCTCCATGGCCGGCCACCCATATCCCCCATTTAATTAATTAGATCTCACAAATTAAGGATCTAATTAATTCAATCCCATCCCCACTTTCCCTCCTAAACTCCACAAATTTCAAATTCAAATGTCTAAATCAATTGCTCCATAATTACTCCCTAAATCTGAAATTAATTTCAGATTTCCCCCCTATGCTCCTCCTCAACTAAATGCCGCCCAAACCTGAACCGAAATCAAAGGGAATTGACTCCATGTTCTCTCCATTGCTTTCCCCACAACTTTCCACCCTCCCTTTTCATGCTCACGTGCACCCAATAGGAGGAACTGGCTGAATTTCATCTCCCAAACGGGCTGCCAAGATTTCTGGACAGAGTCACGTTGCTGTCTCGAAATTTTGCTGAATTCTGCACGGCATCTAGGGATCTCCAGCCAAACAACTTGCTGCCCTGCATCATGGAACATAGCTATTTGCTGTCCAGAAGTTCCGGATGTCCCACAACAGCTGTCCAAGGTCTTCCTAGGCCTTATAGATGGCTGTCCAGTTACGTCCAGTTGCTTTCCAGAATTTTGAAGCCCAGAAAACTGCTATCCAGCATCCTTGAGAACCAAAATTGCTGTACGGAATCTGCTCCAGGCCACCTACTTCCGATCCAACCAATAAACCACCACCGGCCGGAACGTTGTATAACTTCATTCCTTGGGTGAAACTCTTCTCCTAACACTCTTATCTTTCTAGTTTGCTTTTTGTTTATGGTTATTAATGGACTCATGAAGATCATGTCAATTATGCGCCGCTATAACCTAGTAATAGGAAGAGTTGTGTGAGAGATCTTTCATAGCCTAATCTTATTGTTAGTATTGGACTTTATTGTTGAAACAATCTACGTATGCAATGTTTGATTAAGATGGCTATCTTTTGAACTTAACTTCTATGCATGAAAATTAACCTAAGCTAAGTACCACTTAATATTTATCTTATCGTTCAATTCCGCATAAGATCTTACTTATTATTGCCTCTAAATCTAAGCGTGCAAACTTCATTAAGCAAATCATTTTCGCATGAGATTGTTTCACATCATCTTGGTATCAGAGCATGGTAGGCATGCACGACATGTGTAGAAAAACATCCTAGGGTATAGCCTTTCATTGTAGCTTAAAACTTGCATGCATATCATTGCTTCGTTAGAGTTTATTCACTGTTTTCACTGCTGCAAGTGCATTTCCTGCAACCATACTTTGGCATTTAAGTTGTCCTAGCTATCGTGTGAGTGCTGCCTTTAGACTTACTTTGTTATTAACTGCTTAGGGCAACTACGACCTTGTTTGTAGCTGCATTCCACACTATTCCAGCAACTGTTAGAGAACTTTTCGTCGCTGTTTAGGTGATGTCCTCACCATAAGACCTTACCAAAACACTTAGACTACATAACCCTTTGCTGAACCTGCTGTCCACTTTATTCCTGCACCTATTAGCATCCGTTTGGGAGAGTTCTAAGTAGTATTCACTTGCTGTCCACGTTCCAGAGTCCAACCTACTTGCCTAGATCACTTAAATCAGTCTTGTAGCTGGCTGTCCTGAGTTCTTCCTGCACCATACAACCACTCGTAATGGTGTTTTCTCATGGGAAAGTGTTGTCCCTTACACCCATTCTTCATTAAGAATCACTTACACTTCTCAATGGACCCGATAAGACTACAAAAGAGTTTAGATGACATCGTTAACCTAGTGGGCAATATGACTAGAATTATGACGGAGAAACTCGTTGACTATCCCCACTCTGAATACAGGCCCCACTCAGCTTATCACCCGAGACCTGAGCCTGAGCCTCCACGACCTCACTTAGAGTCACCCTATCGTCTGCCAACCTTTGATGGTTCCTCGGATCCTTACCACTTTAGGGAATGAGCTAGACAACTAGATGACTATTTTGAATCATGTCATATCCCTGAATCCCACCAGGTTAGCATCGCTAGGTCTCACCTTAAAGGACGAGCTCTTCAATTTTGGGCAAGATTGGAAGATCATAAAGAGTCTCGCGGTGAGTACACTACTTGGAAAGACATGAGGCGAGATCTTAATTTAAAATACCGACCCTCTACTAGTGACCGTCATCTAGAGCATCACCCTATCTCTTTCGTTGGGACAACCCGTAGACCTTACTGTGGTCAAGACCACCCACCCCTTAGTAATATCCGGGTTGCTGCCCCACCCTGTAGGTCTTCACTTAGTCTTGATGAGCGACCCTTTAGTAGGTCTTCTGTTGGACCAATCTCTTATGACTCCCCACTTAGACCTACTTCTAACCATCCCAGTCAACCTTTAGCCTCCCCAGCCCTTGACCCTGCAAGTATGATTATAATAAAGGAAGATATTAAGAAGAAGAGGTCCCCTGAACCTAAGACTGAGTGCATCCATTTCGTGGATGCTAATGATATCACTAACAACGAAGAATTCTTTGAGGATGAAACTAAAGAGATTGAATCAGACTCCTTGAAAGACTTAAACCCTATGCTAGCAGAGCTAGAACCTTTAAACGTCGACACCTTAACCCACCTCGATCCTAGTCTCCTCGAGGATAAGCCTTTGGACAAAGTATGCATGGATGATAGTAATGCGTTCTCGAAAGGAGCCAATCGGACGTCGAACTCGTTGAATTTAAATTTGGAAGATCTTGATTTAGTTGTAACACCTACTGAGATGACTCCGGATAATTCTGACAATTCTGATTTAATTTTGGATAAGTCTGATTTAGCTTTGGATAATTATGAATTAATTTTGGATAATTCTGATGGCGGCTTAGATAATCTCGAGTTGGAAGTAAGTCAATCGAATTTATCACCTGATTTAAGTGAAACGGAACCCATGGATCTTAGGGTTGCAACCAAACCTGAGTCTCTTTCGGAAGACAGTACTCTGAGTCTGAAAGTTTTTGAACCTGATTTGAACAATGAGCCCCCTCTTGTTTCATTAGAGTCTAACTTTAGAGCTGCTCAACTGGATTTATATTTGGTCGAGTGTGTCATTCCTGATTCAGGCTTTGTTTGTTTGAGCATTTTTTTGCCTTTTCCGTTTTAAAAAACGGATGAATTTTTTTTTTTGTGTTGTTTGGTTCGTCAAATCACGTTCTCAATAACTCCTTTTTTTAATTTTTTTGCAGTTTTGAGAAAATTTTTTATATATGCTTCTCCGTTAGAAAACTCCATTTTCTAAACTAATGTTTTTTAAAACTGTCTTTTACAAAAGCACTAAAAAAACAAACGAAGCCTCATACATTTTACCCGTTATAACCTCGTCCTACCAGGATAAGGACCACTTCTATCCTAGTTGGATGAATTTGTTAAATGACACTACCCCCACTAGGAGACTGCTGCCGACCCTAACTGAAACCACCTATAGAAGTGCCCTGGTAGCTAAGAGTGTTTTCATTTCGCCCCCTACCCCAGTTCCCTTAGACTGAACACTTTAAATCCACTCTTTTTGGGACTTGTCCACTTTTTCTAGCTATGTGTTCGTGTGTGTGTTTTGTAGTCTGTTGTCTTCCAAAGTTTTCTTTGTTTGAAATTTGTGTGTGAACCCATGTCATTCATCTTGCATATCAAGTCTCTTGCTCCACCTCATGTTCATCTTGTCGAGTCTTGAGTTTTAGACATATGAATTCACATATCACTTGAAGCATTTAAATTACATCTGCATGACTTGCTTAAGAAAATTGCACGTCTAACTGAATAGAGCAATAATAAGTATAGACTTTATGCTGATTCTAAACGACAAGTTAAATCTATTAAAGTTGGTAACTCAGTAATGGTGCGGATTCGTCCGGGAAATTACATGCATAGAGGTGCAGATTATTTAGATTAGTCAATAAAATCAAGAACAACGCTTGCGTGGTGGATCTGCTTGCAGAGTTCAACATTTATTCCTTTTCTAACATAAAAGATTTTGTAGACTTTGAAGGTCCGGAGTTAAACCCCCAAATCCAATTCAAATTAAACCTTGTGTGACCCCACCTTGTGAGAACCCCAAAGCCTACCTCCATTCCCAAAATTATTCCCAAAATTCCTATAGCGGAGAAGGTTGACATGATTCCTAGTGATGATATTATTTCCACAAAAGAGGGTGAACGAAGAAGATACTTGACCAGGTGAAGAGGTGAACCCAAAGTCAGAGGATATGTGGTCAGAGTGCGAGGAGCTACAACAGATAAACCCATATGCACGAGGAGTTTTCGAGACACCAACTTGACGGAGTTGAGTTTTTCTCCCACCTGGGGAGAATGATGAGGACATTGAAGATCAACGGCTACGATCGTGTCTATTTATTTTCATGTATTTTATTTGTTGTTTGTACTTTTCCATTTCTACCCTCACTTGAGAGCTTTGTTTTAATTTTGCCCTAGGGGCAATTGTGTCTTTTATTTTCCCTCATGTATTTGGCTATTTAAGCACTCCCCTTCCTCTTGGAAAAGGGATGATGATTGCTAATGAAAATTTTGGTTTTGGATCTCTTTGTGAGTTCTAGAGTTCTCTTTGTGAGTTCTCAAGTGAGGAAAGCCTAGGAGAGGCTCAAAGCAATACCCGCCAGTCGTTGGAAGCGTCCTCGACTCGTGGTTTATTTATCTTATTGTTTTCTTCTCCAACTCTTGTTTTCCTCCTCCCCACGCCAAGCCCTACCCGAGATCCCTTCATCCACTGCTTTACCCACTAGCTTCCTCCACTACAACCCAAGCTCCATCAAGAAATCCCCAAACCCGACGGCAAGCCCCCTCTTCCTCCTTTTGGCCGCCGGCCACCACCTTGCCCCAAGCCATGATGAAGATGTCAATCATCATAATGACTCATTGATTATGGTCTAGCAATAAAGAAAGGAGTTAATGAATTTTGAAATTCAAAATTTGAAATTAAAAAATTTTCCTTATTTGCAAAGTCTAAATAAGGAAGTTTTTTCGAATTCAAAATTCGAACGAAATTTAATTGGATGACTCATTATTTTCCCTCCCACATTTTGATTTCAAATTTCCCATAAATGCTTTCCTAATTTGGCTCCCCTAATTTAGGAATAGAATTAAGTTCAAATTCAAATTTGAATTTCAAATTATTCTTAAATTATCATCCCATAAATTAAGAGAAACCTCCAAATAGTTTAAATCTGAAATTAATTTCAGATTTAACTATTCAATCCTCTTAATTACTTGGGCCCACCTCATTAATACCCAACCCCTCTCCCTTTCTCTCTCCATGGCCGGCCACCCATATCCCCCAATTAATTAATTAGATCCCACAAATTAAGGATCTAATTAATTCAATCCCCTCCCCACTTTCCCTCCTTAACTCCACAAATTTCAAATTCAAATGTCTAAATCAATTGCTCCATAATTACTCCCTAAATCTGAAATTAATTTCAGATTTCCCCCCTATGCTCCTCCTCAACTAAATGCCGCCCAAACCTGAACCGAAATCAAAGGGAATTGACTCCATGTTCTCTCCATTGCTTTCCCCACAACTTTCCACCCTCCCTTTTCATGCTCACGTGCACCCAATAGGAGGAATTGGCTGAATTTCATCTCCCAAACGGGCTGCCAAGATTTCTGGACAGAGTCACGTTGCTGTCTCGAAATTTTGCTGAATTCTGCACGGCATCTAGGGATCTCCAGCCAAACAACTTGCTGCCCTGCATCCTGGAACATAGCTATTTGCTGTCCAGAAGTTCCGGATGTCCCACAGCAGCTGTCCAAGGTCTTCCTAGGCCTTATAGATGGCTGTCCAGTTACGTCCAGTTGCTGTCCAGAATTTTGAAGCCCAGAAAACTGCTATCCAGCATGCTTGAGAACCAAAATTGCTGTCCGGAATCTGCTCCAGGCCACCTACTTCCGATCCAACCAATAAAGCACCACCGGAATGTTGTATAACTTCATTCCTTGGGTGAAACTCTTCTCCTAATACTCTTATCTTTCTAGTTTACTTTTCGTTTATGGTTATTAATGGACTCATGAAGATCATGTCAATTATGCGCCGCTAGAACCTAGTAATAGGAAGAGTTGTGTGAGGGATCTTTCATAGCCTAATCTTATTGTTAGTATTGAAATTTATTGTTGGAATAATCTACGTATGTAATGTTGGATTAAGATGGCTATCTTTTGAACTTAACTTCTATGCATGAAAATTAACCTAAGCTAAGTACCACTTAATATTTATCTTATTGTTCAATTCCGCATAAGATCTTACTTATTATTGCCTCTAAATCTAAGCGTGCAAACTTCATTAAGCAAATCATTTTCGCATGAGATTGTTTCACATCATAAAATTACAAAGAATTTTTAAGGAAGACAGAAAATTTTTATTTAAATAGCTTTGAGATCAATATTCTTTTTTCATAGCATCCGTTAGTTGCATAAGTTCACTCATTTTATTAGTGAGACAACATTTCAAATATGATGTAGGACAACTTAGGATTATGGTTTCCTAAAGCAGTTAATATAATGTGCATTATAAATTTATGCAAAGGAACTTGGTGATTCACATATTAGAAGCTACCATTTAATTAACTAGCTTGCATTTTTAAAACGTAAAAAAAAAAAACAATACTCAATTAAAACCTAATAGGGAACAAAATGATTGAAAAAATTCGAGCTATTCAATAAGGATTTAGAACCACATAAAATAATAATTGCCGCTTCTGAGTTTCTCTTTGCGGGAGCCCATCAATCTCGCAAGCTGTCACATTTGCTCAACTGCTCGATAGTGCTTTTAGATGCAGTTAGCCTTCAAAAATTGCCTTACATTTTTTTTTCATGTTTTTTATATGGGTTGTTTTGATCAGATTATTGATTTAGGGTGTGTATCTATTTTTTTCTCTTCCAAAATTATGTAGAGGTGGTGCATTTTATGAAGAAATTCATTTCTGAAGGTTCTATCGGGATATGTTTTTATCAAAACAAAATCATGACGGGTTTCCTTGTCTAAACAATTTTATAGGTAGGCTAGAGCAATCTTTCTGTCACTGTTCTATTATATGCTATCAATAGAAGATGCCAGATAGTATATAGTTAGCATTTCACCTACAGATTTTAAGAATTCGACTTTAAAACCAAATATTAGGAAACAATAATGAAGGAAAAAAAAAAAGAGGGAAATCAGATGAAGATATTTTTTTGCATTGTTCGGAGATCAATACTCTTATTGTTTTGCATCCGTGGCTGCACAAATTCACTTGTTTTATCAAGGTGACAACTATAAGAGATGATGTCCTTTTAATATAAGGAGATAAGGAGATATGGGCGGCCAAGTGAGGAATCTTATTTCATATATACCATCAAATGGCTTCTTTCTTTTTTAATGAGGCGGCTGTTCAAATTGCTATTCTGCTAGGACCTTAAGTTGTATTTGTTATCAATTTTGACTGTCATGGAAGGACATAGAAGTAATGACTCTTGGTTGATTTTACTTCTTAGATCTCATGTCTTTGTTATTCTAGTTGCATAAATTTATCCTTTTTGAAAATAATATGCGTGGATTTGATAATCATTCCAAGTTTTTTCCATTGAAATTTGATGTCTGAGGTGGAAAATGCTGGCTGGGTTATAACCACACCATTTTGTTTATACAGATTATTTCATCAGTGGATATATAAGAGAAATTTAATTAGTAAAATTTTCTCATCTTACACCCATATATGATTAACATCAACTACACTCATTCCTTTGTTGGTGACAGTCATAGAAATGTCCGCCAAGGTAAGAAAAGTTGCTGGGCGAGAAGAAATAGCTACAAACTATGCCTTTGCCCCCCAGGATGATGATGCAATAATCAAACACAGGCTTCTGACACGGACTACAACCACAAGGGGTGAACCACCGTTAAAGAAGCTCAATAAGAAGTTCATTACATTTGTATTTGAAGTTGAGAAGGATCTAGATAACTACAATGAGTGTGAGAAGTTGTACAAAAACTTCTTACAAGAGATGTCCACCTTTGAGTTGCCACTCATCAAAAGCAAGGCAGTGGTTGATGCAAACATCCGAGAGAAGGAGAGTTTCAATGAGCTGCAGGAAGAAATCCATGGCCAAATCTTGCAAGCCCAGGCTGATATAGAAGATCTGAAGACGCAGCTTGAGGAGAGCAAGATTGAGAGGCAGCACAAAGAGGAATGTGAAGCGATCAGGAAATTGATCGCATTGCAGCCACCAAGGTATGAAACCCAGCAGACCATTTCAAACCTTGAGAAAGAAATTGCAGCATTGGAGGCTGAGAATGCTGCAGGTGTGAGATTGCTTGATCTCAGGAAGAAACAGTTCTCTCTTCTGCTACATGTGGTAAGTATGACTGCAGCTCCACTCCGAAAATCATTATCATTGTCCTTATTCAACATTAGCCTTGTCTTAAGTATTTGGGGTCTCTTTTATTTATTGCCCTCTACCTCTATTCATTATTTGTTTAGTTTAGCAATGCTGCAATTTCTTAGGGTCTTTACCTAATCTTTTGGCATAATCATTAATTTCTAAGAATGTTATAGGAAATACTTGAGTTCGTCAGTAATCCTATCGGATTTACTTGAGTACGCAAGCAACCCTAACAATAATTGGTTCAAAACAGCGAGAAAAACAAGAAAACCTGGACAAATCAATCTAGAAAAGATAGATTGCGATAGTGGAAACAAAGCGAAGCAAAACTCAAAGCAAGATACAATTGAGATCCTCAATTCGAGAGGAGGATCGTCTCTCCCAAATCTCTAGACAAGAGAGTCTAGAGCCCAAAGTCGCCAAAAAATCCTAATTCCAATAAATCAAAACATAATCCTCCTAATCCTCTCATGCTCTTTAATACAAAAGCTTTCCTAATCTAATTTTTCTCCTAAGCCCAAGTTGCCCCCTCCTCTTCAATTTGAATTCAAGTAGATGAGTGGGGCCCACCCATTGGGCGGACAAGATCAGGGGAGGTGGACTGTTTCCGCCTCCTATAGAACAGCTGAGCCGGCCCAAGCAGGCTGGGCCGATTCTGCTTGGGCCGGCTCAGCTGGTTCAGGGTGAACCGGCCTATCATAATGGATATATATAAGGGTGTCTGTTTATTTGTTTTCCTGTTGACATTTGAAAATATTTGTAAGCAATGACTATGAACTGACATACCTTACCAGATTCTAGATAAATCTGACAGTGTTTTGCAACTATTTCTGGTAAATGTCAATTTCTCTTTTTTTTTTTCTATTTTTTGAAAGCGAAATTTTATGATGTCTATGCTTCTTCAACATTTAAAGGATTGCATCGTCAGACGAGTATTTTCTTGACCTGAATTTGTTGAAGTTCTGATGCCATTTGTGCTGTCATAGGTGGATGAACTGCAGAACACTGTAGAGGACGAGCAAAAGAGCTTAATGGATGAGCTGAGGACTATGGTGGAAGAACAAAAGAACAGCATTGAGGAGGCCAATGGACGCGGGTCTGAAGCTATGTATGTAGATTGAGGGCCTTCAGGTTTGTTGCAAGATCCAGTAGGTCGAAGCTTCAATGACAATTTTTTTTCGTGCTAGTCATTTAAAAGTTCAGTTTTCTGATGTTGCAGAAATCTATGTTGTATGCCTACATACAATTTCGATTCCACCACAGTTATTATATGTAAAAAGCGAGGTGGATCCCATGATTTGATTAATTCAAGCCCTATTACTTCATTGGCTAAAACTGTTATTATTATTATTTTGACAGATAAAGCATCAGTATTGGAAATTATTTTGTGAGCGAGATTATTTTTTGCTGAATATTTACTCTGTTTCTGTGACCGGCGATTGTTAAGTTTCTATCAATGAATTATATAGCTTTGAACGAGCTTAACTCTATGTTTAGGTATCAGATCTTGATGATTCAATTAGTGCTGTATTCCTTATGAATGGTAGTATTTTCTTAACACTGAATGATATTTGTAAAATGGCTTTAATATGAATATTTAATGTAGAGAATTACATGATAGAAACTCATCAAAATGATTCTGTACAGTAGATGCTAACGCAGGGTAATGAGTACAATCCTCAAGTTCTTGTAATTTTATCCATCAAATATTAAAAAAGAACACAAATTTAGATGTTATGATTCAGGAGATGTGTTATTGAAAGAAATACATGTTTGAGATGATATATTTTTTTTAAATAGTGCAAATCGAGAATTTTTCACCCATCCTAGTAACTGCTCTTGCTCAAGCATGCTTAACTGCAGATCTCTAATGGGATTCGGTGCACTGATGCTGGTATGGCCGCACTCTATTTTAGATGATATTATAATGTTTGCAGAGCAAATTAATAGGGAAGGCACTCATTGAAAGTAAGTCTCGCCGAGTGGATAGAAGGGCAATGGAAAGAGTTGACGAAATTATCTCATCACTTGGCTAAGAAGTTGATCAAAACCACAATGAGGGAGAAAGAAGAGAGGAAGAAGGTTATCATTATCAATGTGTGCCGACAATGTCGAGGGGCGTGAGGAAGGAGTAGCCCATTGTTGAAGAATAATTAAGATCGAGTAAAAAGCTCGCATGCAATTATGGGTGTCAATACAAAAAAATTTGGCTTTGGCACATAAAAATTTGTAGTTCAAAACAACAAATGCAGGATTTGGGTCAAGATGGGAGCGGCTTCAAGTGACTTGAGAAAATCATATCGTTTCGGGTATAGGCTTTTTTTCTTGAATATTTTCAATTAAAAATCCATTTATAGTGATATATTATTATTTTTAAGTTGATGGGTACAATTTGGTGTTAAGCAGTGTTACACAACTCCCCTTGGCCTATTGGTTGAGAGCTTAGGCTTCCAACTAAGAGGTCCAAGATTCGAGTCCATGTATATAGGTTGTGTGTGTGAATTTGCCTTAAATGATCTAAATGTCCCAAAAAAAAAAAAAGCAGTGTTAAGATACTAAGGTTCCAAACAAAATATATCCCTTTAGAGGTTTGGAAAACGTTAAGATAAATGCTAACCTTTTTAGAGGTTTGGAAAATGTTAGGAAATTATTTTGTAGACGAACTTAAATTTTTTTCTTTAACAGATTTGTCTTACTTCGAGCTTTGATTTGAGCATCAAAGCATTTATGTATAAATCATTAAATTATATATTTTTTATATAATATTAATACTCTTAAATATTATATTAATAAATAAATAAATATTAAATATTAAATATAGAAATAAATAAAAAATTTATGATACAAAGATAGCTCTCTCTAAAATTAAATAAAAAATATCCTGGTTAGGCAAATTTGCATGTAAGCCCGAAAAGAATTTCAATTTCAGAAATAGATCATGCTAAAGAAAATGTTAATATATTCCTCCATCTGCCCAAGATTCTTAAGAGGCAAAGAGCTTGATTTTTTTCCTCGTCTCTTTTGGAATAATTTGGCATTTTTAACACAAAAAAATATAAATAAAACAATATAGAGCCTCTATGTAATGCTTTGATTATTCGTCTTTTTAGCTATTTTCTTAAATAATCTGTCTGCTGTTGTGTACTTCCTAGCATAACTAATCATAAATTTTTGCGTCAAAAAATATTCGCTATGACACAGAAAAAATGAAATTTAACGTCTTAGCATTGTAGGAAGATCTCAACGTAATTTATGTTTTTGTTCCCAGTAAGATCTCAACGTAATTTTCTCATGACCCTAAGTAGTTTTTTTTTTAATATAGTGTTATATTTTATAAATAATAAAGTTTAAGAGTTAAATATATAAATGAGGTCATTTGAAATGTTATATAGATAACCCCTGTAAATTTATAAAATTGGTGGATGTATTTGTAAACCCTTGACATGTCACACCCATTGCAGTCATTTGGACTTCTTCTTGGCTTAGAGCTTACTTGCTACCTTCTGCTCGTAGTATAATTATGAGAAATAAACACCAACGTCAGAAGCTTCCCTGTTGCTTTCTTCAGAAGGAATACTCGGAGCAGTAGACTTCAAAACCTCGCCGGCGATCTTGGGCGGTGGCCGGTGACGGTGGCCCAATTAAGTCGCCGGCGATGGGTGGTGAAATGGGGGTGGAACATCGGGAGTCTTCCTGAGGTCAAGTAGAGGAGGTAACATGGTTCGGCACTGGCTGCATCAATCCCGTAGATAGCATGGACATGAGAGTGATCGCGATCGCGATCGCGATCGGAATCCCCCTCCTATTTTCCCTTCTTCGTCGGGTTTGTGGACAGGAAGGTAATCGGTGGCGGTTTCTTCATCATTTTCTCTTTTGACTTGATTTTTTTGGTCATTGAATGGGGATTGGGGTTTTGTGAATTGATTTAGGGTGTAAATTTGTTGATCTTGGTCGATTAGCGAATTGGAAGAGTCGTCTCAATGCAGCCCTGGAGAAACCGGGAAACTGAATTCTTTTTCTTTCATTTTATTTTCCTCGGTCAGTCATGTGTAGCTGAAAGCCTGCTTCCTGAAGTTGGCACCATACTAAAAATTTATGTTATTATGTTGCTTTTTGATTAAATTGTGATTGGCTGTGCAGGTTTTGTAAGCATTCAGTGTTGTGCATCATCAAATTTTACTGATCAAGGAACTAACTTAACGTGGACATCGGATAACTATTTATTTCATAGTGTTGGGAGATGCGAGAACTTTTCTGCCGTCTCTGGAAATGATAATAAATTTGCCCGTATTTTTGATGAGAGTGATTCTAAAAGTTTCTGCTATTATCTTCCTGTAATTAAAAGCCGGAAGTATCTAGTGAGAGCAACATTCTTGAATGACTATGTTCCCCATTTTGTAACTGGGTCCACCTTTAACTTTTCAATCGGATCCACATCTATATCTCAAATTAATTCATCGTTAGAATATTTGGAATTAGAAGGTATCTTTTCAGCCAATGACGACCACACAAACTTCTGCCTTCGAAATGAGCATGGTAATGCTTATATATCAAAGTTAGAGTTGAGACCATTAAATGATGCTTTTTACCTTCAAGACTACCCTGACACCATTCTGAAGTTGGTTACTCGGGTTGATCTTGGAAATAAGAATCTCTATTACCGGTATAATTTCTTTTGGGCTCAATCTTGCTATATCCTGGCTTTGCTAACTTCTTCATGTAATGTTACATGTAGGCAATGAATATAACATTTTTACCTTCTGGTGATTAGGTTTCCCAAAGATCTTGCAGACCGCATTTGGCATGTTGACTATGAGGATGCAGATTTAATCAGAGGCAAGATATTGGAATCACCTGATATAACTTTGCATGGAGCTAATGTTTCTGTTCCACTCGAAGTTCTCCAGACTGCTATCACTGATGATGAGCAGTTGATATTTAATCTAAAGGGCCTTGTAACTGACCATGATGAATTACTTATCATTCTTCATTTCCTCGAACTTGATGTCAATGTGCAAACTGGGCAGAGGGTCTTCGACATATATGTTAATGGTGATAAAAAAATTGCAAACTTTGATATACTGGACAATGAGAATTCTTCTAACTACAAAGTAGTCACCACTCAGGTGAAATCAAATGGTTTTTTAAATCTCTCTTTAGTCAAAGTTCAGGAAACAGCTAAATATGGGCCCATTTGCAATGCTTATGAGATCTATAAGGTGCTCCAAAGAACAACCGAAACGATTCAAAGAGATGGTATGTATGATGTACCTTCCAGTGACCATGATGAATTGTAATATAGGAGGCTTCTGAGAACAAAATAATGATAATGTCTCTTGCAGAGAAAAAAAAAAAAAAAAAACTGTTTTTAATTGCTTGATATGATTTTTCTCTTTATTTCACACCACAAAACTGTTTTACATTTGCTGCTTCAACTTAGGCTAGTATCATTTGAACTCTTGATCAAGGTATGGATCCTTGAGAACAAAACTAAAGATGCTCACATATGTCATCATTGCATAGTTCTGTGTCAAAAACACACTTATCATGAGGAGGAGAGGCGTTGAGCTATTTCATCTGCCAGATCACTCTTTTGTAGCAACAAATAGCCAAGATGATGGAGATGATCAATAGAAAGCTTCAAGAACAAGTAAGGAATTGATTAATGAGGATGGTTACACATGAGTGAAAATAACACCATAATAAATGTGGAGAATGGTAGCAATATTGGGAGTAAGAAGAAGGTTTGGATAAAGAGGCCTCAAGTCTTGCACTATCATTTGAATAGGTAAAATCAATATCTTTTATGTTGGAGGCCAAATCAACATCTCGACATGTGATTCTATTGATGTTTTGGACTTGACTGCATGTGTTGTCAAACTATAGACCTTCAGACTTTATGGGTCACTTCTCAAAATAAGGTCTCATTTGCTTAGCTCAAACTCACCATCATGCATTGGTATATAGAATTCCCATCTTTATTTTAGGGCAATAAAATGTCTACTAGGAATTTTAAAGGAGATGCTCCAGTAAAAATATTTTACACTGAGGTATAAAGAGACCACGATAGGTAATCTATGCATGAATACAGCAATGAGTTTAGGCGGTAAAGCAATTCCATGGCATCTTTTTTGACTTCTTCTCATTGCATAAAGGAATACCTTGGAAGAAAGAAGAACGAGATAAACGTAAAAGTGGAAAAAGTTACAAGAGGTGTGCACGGTGCTTAACTAGCATTAGACTGAATTCGTAGGAATTGAGGCCGAGAGCTAACTAGAATCCTCAACTGGTGAAATAAAAGAAATCGAAAGATCCAAGAGAAGAATAAGGGCCTCTCTTTTATGGGGTTGAATTCTCTCCGTGTTCCCAGTTTGATTGGCGGTTCTGTCAGAGGTTCTCTATTTTTGAACATCAAGTAGTATCAAATCATATATAACAGTGACATGACATACATTTTTTAAACAAAATTAGGGGTTATATATATATATATATATATATATATATATATATATATATATATATATATATATATATATATATATATATATATACAACAGTTACAGGTAAGAGGGCAGAAAGTTAGCTATAAATCAAATTCCGCACAACTTGTTAGTGAATATTTAATTTAAAGAATATCATAGGTGAAGGTCATTGTCATCGAACTGACCTCCACCTTGAAAGGTTTAACGAGTACGTCATATAGCTTTAATGAGATGCAATGAAATATTTGTGACTTTTTTTGATGAGGTCATCGATAGGAGATTTCGGCGCGCTTATCAGAGACGACCACGGAGATCGACGGCCGAGATTGCTAGCCTTTATTTTTGATCTCATTTGTATTTTTCAGCTTTCATTTTATGATTGTATTTTCGTAGTTTCCATTTTTACCCCTGAGGGTAATAGTTGCTTGTGTAGCCCCAAGGGGCATTTTAGACTTTGCGCATTATTTTTCTGTTGGGCCTATTTAAATGGCCGTTGTATCTTGTATTTTTTTTCACTGAAATATTGAATGAAAAGCTTTCTCTTGTGATCTCTTTGTGAGTTCCAACCATGATCTCTTAGTGAGTTCATTTTAGATCTCTTAGTGAGTTCTACCCGAGTTTCATGCGATCGTCGTATTCTCTAGCCAATCCACTACAAGCAAGATTCAATCGGTGAAGGAGTTCAATTCGTGTAAGCCCTCCTCCCCTTGGAAGTTGCTTTCTCCCCTAACCCAACCACCGGCCACCCACATCCCGCCGGCTCCACACCTTGCCGCCGGGTCAGTTTCCCCCACCACCACCTCCTCCCACCGGCCCTAGCCAAGCCCCAATGAAATTTGATTTTCAAATTTCAAAAATTTTCTAAAATAGGAAATTCTATTTTTGGAAAGTTTTGAATAAGTTCAAATAATAAAAATAAATTTCTATTGGACTTATTATAAAACTATCCTAGTCATCAAATCCTATTTAGAATCCTCCCCCTCTCTCTCCCCATGGCCCTCTCTCTCTAGCATTGCCGCCGGCCTCCCCTATTGGAAACCCCTTGATTACTCAATTATTCCCCCCCCTCTTAATTCTAATTTAAAATTCAAATTAGAATTTAATTCCCCTCCTTTTCCTTCTAAAACTGAAACAAATTTCAGTTTTTCCCTATCCTCCTCTTCCCCTCTACCGCCGGCCCCCCTTTATTTTCTCCCCTAATTGACAATTTCAATTAATGCCATTATTGCATTAATTAAAATTTTCAAATCCCAAATATTCCCTCTTAATTTCACTAAAACTGAAATTAAAATTCAGTTTCCCCTCTTACAAACCGCCCCTCTCCTTTGCCTTACCGCCGGCCCTCCTCCCCCTTGCCAAACCGCCGGCTCACCCCTCCTCCTTGGGGAGATTTTGCTTGCGGCGACCATCCGGATCCAATCCAAGGATGCATGGACGAGCAAGAGTGGAATTACGGCTTTGAGTACGACGACAACGGAAGGATCGACATCCTCCGTTCCCAATTCTTCGACGTCGGATTTGATTTCGATGATACCGTCGAAGATTATCTAGCCCGCATTGTGCCGACGCTCATAGAATCAATTGACGAACATTTTGCCGTCTATACTTGGCGTATCGAGGGTCGATCTACCGTGCCTCCTCCACCTCCGAGATCTTCTTCCATGGCGACGTTCGTTGGCGCTTCCATCCTAGTGGCAACCTCCTTGCTCGCTTGGACAATCTTCCGCCGCTCAACTTAGTCTTCGTAGGAAGAGTGTGCTAACGGCCCCAAAGTGTGAACAACTTGGTATTAATCTTGGGAATCTTATTTACTAGCTTTGGTTTTACGTTTTCTTTTGCAATTGCTTAAAAGATGTGGCTCTCTTATTGTCGTTTCTTTGCCTAGCATATTGAACACCGTGGTTTTCTTACAATTGACTTGACTTTGATGCAAGATTGAGTAATTTGTAAAGCGGAATTTTAATTTTCTTTAACAATCATTGTGTAACTCGCTTTGCATCACATCATTTTGGTATCAGAGCATGGTTACCATGCTTAACATGCATAGAAAGCATCCTAGGGTTTAGTTTTTGCGGTAGTTCAATAAGTTCATGCATATCATTGCTTAGGAAGCTTATATTTCTCTGTTTTTGCTTCCATTTTAACATTTCCAGCAAACATATAACTGAGTTAAGACATTCTAGCTCGCATATTAGTGTTGGTCTTTGGTTTGGTCGAGTTCTAGGTGTCCGGAACAACTCCGGCTTGAAGTACCCCTGCTGTCCTCAATTTCCTGCTACTGTTTTCCACTGTTTTGATAATAGTAACACTTGTTCTTGCTGCTGCTTTTTACTTCCTGCAGCGTATACTGTCTGTGGGAGTTACCTACTTAGGTCCTAGGTGATGTTCACTCATTAAGAGTCCCTTAGAAGAAGTTTCCCAGCCATGAGTGGTGGCTGTCCATTCAAAAACCTGCACCCGTTAGAGACTTTTAGAGTTCTGTTAGCTGTCCTAGGTTGCTGACCAGAGTTTCAAACCAACTCTTAACCTCTGGACAACCTAATTCCTAGTTGTAAGCTGCTGTCCACACCTTCCAGCCGTTGGTAATCTCTTTAGCAGACTTTCGGCCTTGTGTAGTTGCTGTCCTGAAACTTCCAGCAGCAGTTTTAGCTTTTCAGATATTCTTATCTGCTTGCTTAGCTGCTGTCCACCTCCCCATTCTCTTCCATAGCAACCCCTAGACCTCACCCATGGAGCCTCAACACCTCCAAGCCACCTTGGACCTTATTTTGGGACAACTAGGCACTGTTACTCAGCAAATCCGCAACACCCAAACCGATCTAGCTGACTTTAGGCGCCACACGAGTGACCGATTAGATAACATCGAGAGGAACGGGAATCCTGCAATCTACACGCCATCAAGACCTCACTCACCTTATGGCGAGGACAACCGACCCGATCATGAACCCCATCGAGATCCCGGACGTTTTCACGACCATTACCAACGAAACCCTAGGCCACCTCAGGAGCCCGTAGGGGATGACCACACTTGGAGAGACAATGACGCTCAGCTTTTGAAAAACATTAGGATCGACGCCCCGACCTATGATGGGACACTCGATCCCCAAATTTTCCTAGACTGGCTCAAGTCAATGGATAGTTATTTTAAATGGTATAACATCTCTGAAGCGAAGAAAGTCAGATTCGCTGAGATGAAGCTTACCGGACGAGCCAACCTTTATTGGACCAATCTGGAGAACATGCGCGAATCTCGAGGAGAACACCCGATAGGCGATTGGAGAACCATGAAACAGGAGCTTAGGAGGAAATACCTACCACCGTCCTACTACCCTAAGCTTTTGGACAGGTGGAATCGGCTAACTCAGGGGAGCAAGTCCGTTAAAGATTATATCTCCGCCTTCGACGACTTCTTGATTCGTTGTAACGGCGAGGAATCTGCTACCCCAACCCAAATCCTGTCGATGTTTAGAGCTGGCCTTCGGGAAGATCTTCGCACCGAACTGTTTGCTAGAGGGGTAGACACTCTAGAGGCTGCTTGCAGCCTGGTACTTGACCTAGAGGAATCCAAAACCCATTCCCACACTAGGCAGTTCGACTCCCGACCCAACCCGTATCGCTCCTCCACCAACCAGCCTCAAAACCGACCCTCAAACTCGACCAGTAGTCGACCCACTGCTAACCCAGCCCCTCAGCGTTCCGACCTTAAGGGTAAAGCACCTGAACGAGACACCCAAAAACCCAATTCTGGAACCAAATGTTATAGGTGTCATGGGTATGGACACATTGCCTCACAATGTTCCAGTCCCTATAAGGTCACCATAATTGAAGAGGTCGACGATGACGAGGAGGAACCCGATACTGACATAGTTCACCATGTGGATGAAGAGGAAGATTCTTTTACGGAGGATGAACCCGTCACCCTGCAAGTCGTTAGGTGTGCGCTATCCCAACCCAAGCCGAGTGATGATTGGAGAAGAACAGCCATTTTCCATACCTTTACCAAGATCGGGGATAAGAACTGTAAGGTCATTGTCGATAGTGGGAGCTGTATTAACGCTGTCTCATCAGCGATGATCTCTAAGCTCAACCTTAAAGCCACACCTCACCCAAACCCGTATAAGGTCGCTTGGATTAACTCAACTTCTATGGAAATTAAAGATAGGAGCCTTATACCACTCGAATTCAATGGATATCAGGAGAAAATTTGGTGTGATGTGTTGACTATGGATGTGGGTCAGATTATTCTTGGCCGCCCTTGGCTGTTTGACAATGATGTCCACATTTATGGGAGGACGAACACCTGCGTGTTCGAACACAACGGGAAGAAAATCAAGTTGATCCCCTCACAGCCCCGACCCGATAAGAGCGAAGCTAAGGTTATTCCACCTAAGCCTAACAAGAGCCTACACTTCTTAACTGCCAAAGAAGTGGACATTGAGATTCACCACGGAACACCCATGTATGCCCTGGTAGCTAGGGAAGTGGATGATGAACCTGAAGGGCAAGTACCTGAAAAAGTAAGACCCCTGTTAGAGCAATTCGCTGATGTCTTCCCCGAGGAGTTACCTGACCAACTTCCTCCCCTCAGAGACATTCAACATGTCATAGACTTGGTTCCTGGAGCATCCCTGCCTAACCTCCCTCACTACCGGATGAATCCAACGGAGCACGCTGAGCTAAAAAGGCAAGTAGAGGAACTTCTACAACGAGGATTTATTAAAGAAAGCCTTAGCCCATGTGCCGTTCCTGCCCTCCTAACTCCAAAGAAAGATGGCTCCTGGAGGATGTGTGTTGATAGCCGCGCTATCAACAAGATTACCGTTAAGTATCGCTTTCCTATTCCCCGACTAGACGACATGCTCGATATGATGACTGGAGCAACACTGTTCTCCAAAGTGGATCTTAAGAGTGGATATCATCAGATTAGGATTCGCCCAGGGGATGAATGGAAAACGGCATTCAAGACCAAAGATGGATTGTATGAATGGATGGTCATGCCTTTTGGTCTTAGTAACGCCCCTAGCACTTTCATGAGGATTATGACCCAAGTCCTACGACCTTTCCTTGGAAAATTCGTAGTCGTTTACTTTGATGATATCCTAATCTATAGCAAGACTGTAGACCAACATTTGGGACACCTGAAACAAGTATGTGAGATCTTGAGAAAAGAGCAGTTATATGCGAACCCTCAGAAGTGTGTATTTCTCACTGATAGTGTCACTTTTCTCGGATTTATAATCTCATCTCGAGGAATCTCAGCTGACCCCGAGAAAGTTAGAGCAATCAACGAGTGGCCTGAACCAAAAACCATAAGAGATGTTCGGAGTTTTCATGGATTGGCCACATTCTATCGGAGGTTCATTAGGAATTTTAGTACCATCGTGGCACCCATAACTGACTGCCTAAAGAAAGGCGAATTTCATTGGACACCTGCTGCCACTAAAGCCTTCGAGGACATTAAAAGGGAAATGGTGGAAGCCCCTGTGATGCGTCTCCCGGATTTTTCTAAAGTATTCGAAGTAACCTGCGACGCATCAGGGATCGGTATTGGAGGAGTTTTATCTCAAGAAGGACACCCCGTAGCGTATTTTAGCGAAAAGTTAAATGACATCCGTCAGCGGTATTCGACTTATGACAAAGAATTTTATGCGGTCATCCAGTCTCTTAGGTACTGGAGGCATTACTTGCTGCCCCTAGAATTTGTGATCTTCTCTGATCACGAAGCCTTGAGATATATAAACTCGCAGAAGAAACTCAATGCCCGCCATGGCCATTGGGTCGAGTTTTTGCAGGAGTACACATATACGATTAGACACAAAGCGGGAAGTGAAAATAAAGCTGCGGATGCCCTTAGTAGGAGACTGATGACCACCCAAGAAATGAGGAATGAAGTTATCGGATTTGAACGCCTTAAGGAAGACTATAAGGACTGCCCGGACTTTAAGGATACCTATTCCCTTTTAACCTCAGGATATGAGCACTCGACGGACGATTTTATAGTAGAGAATGGGTACCTATTCAAGGCCCAGAAACTCTGCATTCCCCAAACCTCCCTTCGTGAATATCTAGTTTGGGAATTACATGCAGGAGGTTTAGCAGGCCATTTCGGGCAGGCGAAAACTATTGCTGCACTAGAAAACCGTTTTTATTGGCCTAGTCTCAAACGCGATGTTGGACGACTCTTAAAGCGATGTCACATTTGCCAACTAGCCAAACAGCGAAAACAGAACACAGGACTCTATTCCCCACTACCTGTACCGAGTCGCCCTTGGCAAGATGTGAGTATGGACTTTGTCCTTGGATTACCCAAAACCTCTAGAAAGCATGATTCTGTCTTTGTGGTAGTAGATCGATTTTCTAAAATGGCGCATTTCCTCCCTTGCTCCAAAACTTTCGATGCGTCCCGAATCGCTAAGCTTTATTTTGAGGAAATTGTTAGACTCCATGGCCTTCCTAAGACAATCGTGTCCGATAGGGATGTTAAGTTTACCAGTTATTTCTGGAAGACCCTTTGGCACAAAATGGGGACTAAGCTCCAATTTTCCACTGCTTTTCACCCCCAAACCGACGGCCAAACTGAGGTAGTTAATAGAAGTCTAGGCAATCTTCTAAGAACTTTGGTAGGAGAAAACCTTAGGGATTGGGACTCAATACTTCCTATAGCCGAGTTTGCTTACAACAACTCTATCAATCGAACCACTGGCCTTAGCCCTGCAGAGATCGTGTATGGATATCAGCCGAGTCAGCCCATTGACCTAGTTCCCATGAGTCCTAGGACTAGAACATCTGAGTCTGCATTTGCATTTGCATCCCACTTGCATGAGTTACACAATGAAATTAAAAGAAAAATTGAACAAAGCAATACAGATTATAAAATTCATGCTGATAAGAAAAGGAGATTTAAAGAATTCAAGGTGGGAGATTTTGTGATGGTACGGATCCGCCCGGAGCGTTTTCCTCCTGGGTCCGTAAAGAAACTACATGCGAGAAGTGCCGGGCCTTTTAAAATACTTGCGAAGGTTAACGATAATGCTTATGTGCTAGAACTCCCGGAGGGGTTTAATATGAATCCCACTTTTAATATTGAGGATATAGTAGCCTTTGAGGGTCCTGATTTAAACCCCAACAATCCACTTCATAACGAGCCTTGTGTGACCCCACCTGGTGAGATCCCTAGCCTTCCTCCACTCCCCAATTTACCCCACTTACCTAGAGCGGAAAAGATTGAAACCATTCTGGATGATGAGATTATTTCCACAAAAGATGGAGGTCGCCAACGGTACTTGGTCCATTGGAAAGGAACTCCGGAGACAGAGGACACGTGGATCGATCGGGAGGAGCTACTGAGACTGGACCCGGACCTGCTGGAGTTATATGAGAGCTTTCGTAGCACACACTCGACGGGGTCGAGTTCTCTCCCACCCGGGGAGAATGATGAGGTCATCGATAGGAGATTTCGGCGCGCTTATCAGAGACGACCACGGAGATCGACGGCCGAGATTGCTAGCCTTTATTTTTGATCTCATTTGTATTTTTCAGCTTTCATTTTATGATTGTATTTTCGTAGTTTCCATTTTTACCCCTGAGGGTAATAGTTGCTTGTGTAGCCCCAAGGGGCATTTTAGACTTTGCGCATTATTTTTCTGTTGGGCCTATTTAAATGACCGTTGTATCTTGTATTTTTTTTCACTGAAATATTGAATGAAAAGCTTTCTCTTGTGATCTCTTTGTGAGTTCCAACCATGATCTCTTAGTGAGTTCATTTTAGATCTCTTAGTGAGTTCTACCCGAGTTTCATGCGATCGTCGTATTCTCTAGCCAATCCACTACAAGCAAGATTCAATCGGTGAAGGAGTTCAATTCGTGTAAGCCCTCCTCCCCTTGGAAGTTGCTTTCTCCCCTAACCCAACCACCGGCCACCCACATCCCGCCGGCTCCACACCTTGCCGCCGGGTCAGTTTCCCCCACCACCACCTCCTCCCACCGGCCCTAGCCAAGCCCCAATGAAATTTGATTTTCAAATTTCAAAAATTTTCTAAAATAGGAAATTCTATTTTTGGAAAGTTTTGAATAAGTTCAAATAATAAAAATAAATTTCTATTGGACTTATTATAAAACTATCCTAGTCATCAAATCCTATTTAGAATCCTCCCCCTCTCTCTCCCCATGGCCCTCTCTCTCTAGCATTGCCGCCGGCCTCCCCTATTGGAAACCCCTTGATTACTCAATTATTCCCCCCCCTCTTAATTCTAATTTAAAATTCAAATTAGAATTTAATTCCCCTCCTTTTCCTTCTAAAACTGAAACAAATTTCAGTTTTTCCCTATCCTCCTCTTCCCCTCTACCGCCGGCCCCCCTTTATTTTCTCCCCTAATTGACAATTTCAATTAATGCCATTATTGCATTAATTAAAATTTTCAAATCCCAAATATTCCCTCTTAATTTCACTAAAACTGAAATTAAAATTCAGTTTCCCCTCTTACAAACCGCCCCTCTCCTTTGCCTTACCGCCGGCCCTCCTCCCCCTTGCCAAACCGCCGGCTCACCCCTCCTCCTTGGGGAGATTTTGCTTGCGGCGACCATCCGGATCCAATCCAAGGATGCATGGACGAGCAAGAGTGGAATTACGGCTTTGAGTACGACGACAACGGAAGGATCGACATCCTCCGTTCCCAATTCTTCGACGTCGGATTTGATTTCGATGATACCGTCGAAGATTATCTAGCCCGCATTGTGCCGACGCTCATAGAATCAATTGACGAACATTTTGCCGTCTATACTTGGCGTATCGAGGGTCGATCTACCGTGCCTCCTCCACCTCCGAGATCTTCTTCCATGGCGACGTTCGTTGGCGCTTCCATCCTAGTGGCAACCTCCTTGCTCGCTTGGACAATCTTCCGCCGCTCAACTTAGTCTTCGTAGGAAGAGTGTGCTAACGGCCCCAAAGTGTGAACAACTTGGTATTAATCTTGGGAATCTTATTTACTAGCTTTGGTTTTACGTTTTCTTTTGCAATTGCTTAAAAGATGTGGCTCTCTTATTGTCGTTTCTTTGCCTAGCATATTGAACACCGTGGTTTTCTTACAATTGACTTGACTTTGATGCAAGATTGAGTAATTTGTAAAGCGGAATTTTAATTTTCTTTAACAATCATTGTGTAACTCGCTTTGCATCACATCATTTTCGGGATTCTATCTTATTATGCTTGAAATAGAGTTAATGCAACCTACACATTATACATCTATTAGTTTGTATTATTTCAACCTAAGAAATGATAAATCAATTGATGTTTTTACTCTTGATCAGTGATTTTCTTTTCTTTCTTGTTAAGTTGTTAATGCGTTCTCAAAAATCTCTCCAGTGGATGCTGTCATGAAACTCAAGCAGGAGCTGATGGTGGAAAATTCTAAGCATAAGGTCTTTAGGAATTGGCAAGGCGACCCATGCCATCCTGCTTCATGGTTTGGCGTGTCCTGTGAAGAGAAGAGTGGATCCTTTGTCATCACGAAGATGTAAGTTTGCCTTAACATGAGAAGCTAGCAGGCTTTTACGTTTTCTAACGATAACTGAATTGGTGAATGCAATGTGTACATGTCGTGGCTTTTAGACCAACAGGGCCTCAACATACTTCCATGCCCTATTATTATTATTATTATTTCTCTAGTTTTCATATTAATCTTAAGCCACCATTTTCTGACAGTTTAGTTTTTGTACTCAAAACATTTTTATCATTTCTACTCTTTTCTTTTGTATTTCCTTGTACTTATTTAATTGATTAGGTGTGCGATTTTGCATTATTACTCAGAAATCTTCCATCAATGAATCTTCGAGGAGCAATTCCAGCAGTTATTGGAGATCTTACAGAACTCACGGAATTGTATGTTTTAATTTTTCACACAATTATTGATTTGTTCTTATTGAAATTTCTGCAATCAAGTTTAAATCCTTGTTAACTTCTTATCTGCAGGGATGTGCAGTATAATAATTTCACTGGGCCTATTCCAGATTTCTTGGCTACTCTTCCCAATTTGTCAACACTGTATGTTTGTCGTTTTTATCGTTTCAGCTGTCAGATCTTGATATATCACTATCTATTTTCTTTTTTTCATGCCTTCGAAGTTGCACTTATTAAATTTGATAAATTATTTAATACATGACATACATTTGTAACTCAGTTCTAGTATAACCCATCTTTTGAATGACCATGGTAAAGAGAACTTTAGTTGTTCTTCTCATTTAACATATACTTATTTTTTGCTTCTAGATCCATCGAATGCAACCCACAGCTGAGCAGCCATATTCCGTCCAGCTTGTCCACTAGAAAAAATCTAACTGTCATGTATGTAAGCTACCATGGGATTGTCATATCTTTGAAGTCTTGGGAGGAAGCTTTCTGTATCATTTACTTATTATATTTTTTATTTTTGCTAGCAGCTCTGGAAGCTGCAATGCTCCAACGCCTCAAAAAAGTAATATTCATGTTATAGGCAGTGTTGCTTGTGCTTGTGTTGCAGTGACATCTGTATTGGGAATCTTTTTTAGCTGCTTTTACAAGCGTCCCCATCGAACCTTGAAAAGGAATTACCCAGTTACTAAGAGTATGTCTTCTATATTCTTTAAAAAACTTATTTTAGCCCCACAGATGGAGGCTTTCTTACTGATGGCACTAAAAATTATTTGGACAGTAACTTTCTTGTCAGTAGTCTCATTATAATTTGCGTGACTCTTACCTTTCTCAGAGAAGACATGATTACTACATGGAGATGTACATTTATAACTAAGTTACACATAGCTCCAGGAGCCTTGTCCACTGTATGTTCATTAGATTGAGCCTTATCTGAGTTTTGATCCAAATGTGCAGATTTGGGATCCATAGACCACAGCATCCAATACGCTCTTAAGAATCCTGGATCTGAAGTGAAGACTTTTACACTTGATTACGTTAAAAAAGCAACATGCTGTTACCAAACATTAATTGGTGAAGGTGGTTTTGGGACAGTTTATCGTGGTACGATTTCACCTGGTCAAGAAGTTGCTGTAAAGGTGCGGTCAGCCACATCAGTACAGGGCACACGTGAGTTTGATAATGAGGTAAAATATTATAGATTGCATTTTAATCATTGTGCTTTTGTTTGAATGGTTTTTGGGGTTATGGTTTTAGCATGAAAGTTTGTTTGTTCATTATTGTAAGGTCTTACGAGTTTCTGAATCAAGCTAAATGTAAATGCATTATATTTTTGCTTTCTAGTTCCAGTCTAGTTTCTGTTCTATGACTAATTGTTTTGTTAATAAGTTAATTGCCAATTGACCAGGAGTTAGGTTCCTTGATTGATTGTTATGACAAGCTTCCATTGATTTTTCAAACTTCACGAGGAGCTTGTTCTAAGATGGTGGCAAATTATCCTGTTCTTTTGTTAAAACATTAATAATCAAAATGATGCTTTTCAATATCCTTCACAGATTATCTACTGTGGTGATATCACATAAGCTTGGCTTAGTTGAATGCTATTGCCACTTTTAAGTTATTTCACTCATTTTTTTGTCGGTCTATTTTTATGAATTGTTTATTAAAATCAAATATAAGATTAAACTTAGTTTTCTAACAAATATTTGTTTGCTAGGTAAACCTACTTTCAAAACTTCGGCATGAGAATTTGGTCCCACTCCTTGGCTACTGCTGTGAAAATGATCAACAAATTCTAGTATACCCTTTCATGTCTAATGGTTCTTTGCAAGAGCGGCTATATGGTATTCAGCTTTGTGTCAACTATGTTTGGGTTAATCATTCTTTTTCTTTTTCTTTATTAAATTTAATGTATCAATAGGGGAGGCATCAAAAAGAAAAGTTCTGGATTGGCCAACACGACTTTCCATTGCGCTTGGTGCTGCTAGAGGCAAGAAAAGTCCTATTCTATTGCTTTCAGAAAAGTTCCTTCATTTTGTGATTAGTTCTGTGAACACAATTTAACAACCTTTTATAAAGAATGAACAATTTACTGCTTGTTGTTGACCTTCACAAAAAAAAAAATGCCAAGTCATCATACCTGCTGCCGCCCATATCCTGCTCAAATCCCGCATTTCTGTCGTAGCCATCCCGCAAATCCTGCTCAATATCAGCGACCCACTCCCTGCAAACGGCGCCGATTTCGGTCGCTTCATACACGCTCGCCTCGATCGAACAACCACAGACGTCGTTAAATACCAAACCCGCTGAGGCCTTCGGGACACTTCTCCCCCACGCTCGCTTCCTCCACGCGAAAGCTCTGCTTCCCGAACTTCTCTCGCACGACTCCTCTCAGCCGCACGAAACAACCCCGAACTCCACCTTCCTCTCCGACCTCTGCAAGCCGCACCCTACCCCTCCAATCCTCTCTCTGCCTGTACCGATCTCAAGCCGAGAGAGAGAGAGAGAGAGAGAGAGAGAGAGAGAGAGAGAGAGAGAGAGAGAGAGAGAGAGAGAGAGAGAGAGAGGCAGATTTCTTCCTACCTAGCCGCACTCCACAGCAGCCCTGCCCGACATCTTCCCCTGTGCCGATCTCACGGCCTACAGCCACCAGCCGCGCCGATCTTACCTAACTGAACCCGTCGCTCCTCCTCCGACGCCGTCCCTGCCCGCTGGATCGGAAGTTACCACATTCGATCGGAAGCATCAGCGGGAGCTCACTGTGAGGGTAGCTTTCTCCCCTCTCGCGTGCTCTTCTTCGGCCAAATCCCGAAATCCACTGAACTAAGGGATTTAGTAAATGTGGGATTTAAGTCGTAGGCACTTAAATCCGAGATTTACTATCTCTGGGATTTAATACGCGCACCAAAACCGTTTGACTGGATTTAGCTTAAATCCGACCAAATCCATTGAATCCGGCGAACAGAGAGGTAGAGGGAGAGGAGTTATTTAGTTTTTAAATTAAAATTAATTTTAATTATAATTATTTTAATTAATTTTGATTAATTACTGTTATTATTTTTTTTATTAATTATAATTATTATAATTAATTATATTTAGTTCTAATTAAATTATTATAATTAATTTAATTAATTATAATTAATTTTAATTAGAATTAACTTAATTAATTATAATTTATAAAATTAATTATCATTAATTAATTTAAATTAATTATAATTTATTAAAATTTAATTAATATTAATTAATTATAATTAATTACAGATTAATTATAATTGATGATATTAATTAATTTTAATAAACTTTAATTAATTATATTAATTTATTATAATTAATTATAAGTAATTAATTAAAAAATAATTCCTTAATTAATTTATAATTAATTAATATTAATTGTAATTAATTCAAAAAAAAAAGAGCGCCTTGCTCTCCCGCCTCGGTCCCCGAGCTTTTACCGCCGATCCGCCAGCCGACCAAGGTATAATTTTTGGAACTTAGTCTCTCTCCTACCTCGACCTGCGTGTCGAGTCGGTGGTCTGCCCATGCACGCTTTTCTCTAGCGTGGTGGGAGGGGCAACCGGCGCGACACCTACGACGAGGTAGGCGAGTGACTCCTCGATCCGTGTGCCAACCCCGACGACACTTGCAAAGGTATAAGCTCCTAAACTCTAAACTCCGAGAACCGTTCCCGGCGCTTGCAACGCGGCGAACGACCAACTCATGCACGCTTTTCTCTAGCGTGGTGAGAAGGGAATTCGTTGCGATGCTTGCGACGGGACGGGTAATCAAAACCCTATTTTCGGTGTTAGCGTCGGACCGGAAAACCAACTCATGCACGCTTTTCTCTAGCGTGGTGAAAAGGGAACCCGGTGCGACGCCCACAACGAGACGGGGTAAAATATAAAATTGCTTAATTTAAATCGGTGCCCGCAACCCATGCACGCCTTTCTCTGGCGTGGTGGGGAATAAAAGAAATTACGGCCGCGGTGTCCTCTTTTGAGGGCACCTAACGTGCACGCTTTTCTCTAGCGTGGCGGGAGGCCTAGTTTTCCGTAGTTTTCCCCTAAACGGGGGAGACGCCGGAAGGCTGCCGAAATTTCGGGTAAATGCAATTCATACTTGGAACAATGTGAAGCTTTAATTGGACATTGATTGGAGCATCAAACGGACTTAATTCAAACTCAAACAATCTAATAAGTTCGAATGCAAACGAAACAAGAGAATGGCTCGAATTCAAGTGAACTACAGGGGACTTGTGAACTCGTGCCGGTTTGAACATAAATGAACTTGAACTTGGATCCTTATTTGAACTTGCAACAATGACTTAATTTGAACTTAAACTTGAACATGAGCTTGGGCTTAAACTCAAGCAAGAACTTGATTGAACTCACTTTGAACTCGGACTTAAACTCAGAGGATAGCAGAGGCTTTGTGTAAGACTTAGGCTGAACTGAACTCAGACTTGGATTTGTTTGGACTTAATTTGAATATCAAATGAATATGAGCCTGGACTCTCTTTTGAACTTCAACTTGCCACTTGAATTTGAACTCATACATGAACTCAAGAAGAACAAATTGAACTCAAGCTTGCACAAAATTTGGACAACTACACTGGACTTGGTTTGGACATTGCAAATGAACTTGAATTTGCATTTGATTTAAAATCAAAATATAAGAATAAAGAAACAAATGAACCAAGTATCATGGACATAAGCTCAAGATGGACTCATGCTTGAACTTTACAAGCTTTGGACTTAAAGAAATGAGCATGAATTGAACTCAATTTGAACTTGGGGCCTTGAGTTAATCAAATTCAAGATATCATGTGATTTGATATATGTCCAAATGAACACCAATAGAAGAGCAACAATGAATTCAATTTGAAGAATGAGCAAGATGTGAATGGAAATATCATTCCAAATGCAATTTAATGGCAAGTCACAATGTTTGATCAATCATACACAAATTATAATATCTCCTATATGCATATGTAAAGAAAGAGAGTGGTTGTGCAAAGAAGAAATGTTTGAAGATTGCTCTTCTACAACCAGCACAAGCTGACATTCAAACTCTCAATGACATCAAGAGGTCATATACAAGAAACATAGTATCCCACAAATAATCAAAGGACTACACTTACTTATAGATGCATACAACAGTCTCCTATGGATATGGAGCTAGCTTACAAATAAATACAGTAGTAAATGCCTACAAATTATAAAAGAAGACTTGTCATACGTATGGCGTATTTATAAATCAAAGTTGATGATAACGCATTAAGTGCTAATGATCATAAGTTGATGCCAAAGATCCATTCCATATTCCATGTGTTAGAATCAGTAATGTAGTGAAAAAGGCAAGTTATCGATCCAAGATACTGGTCACTGATTTCGAAGTGTAAGGAATTGGTAAGGTATAATCATCCAAGGTAGAAGTGGCGGGTTCTTCAAGCCAATAACAGGAAACAAGGAAGACGACATAATTGATAAAGCACTTATTGATTTCTATACGAGTTTTGGAAAGAGAAAGCCAGATCAAATCAAGATCGAGTTAATCTTAATTCAACTAAGTTATGAACATTTAGTTGGATAAGATTATAGAGGCTTGCAAATTTCTTGATGAACAGTAGTCGTGCATCCAACATATTGTTTATGTGCAAATATTGAAGTACTACAACAAGTGCAAGCTCCTACGACCCAAGGCAGGAGATTAGTTAGTGCACTATAACCCGCCTATGAAAATCAACAAATAGTGCACGACAGTCTACCTGTAACAAGCAGCGAACAATTCTATCCATAAGCTGCTACGCCACGCCACCGGATCTGCAACATTAGTACAAGCAGACAGAAGGCGTCTATTCCAAAAATACCCCCGCACAAGTGCACTGTAGTTTGTATACACATAGGTACACTAAAAGGGGTAAAAGCAATCTTAACCCGCATGGGCCCCGGCGAGCGTGTTATTGGTACACACGTGACGTCTAGGGATGCTGCGCGGGTCGATAAGTGAATTCATGTTAGAACCCGATCCTTCTATACGGATCAATAGGAGTCGACAGGGTTCGAACAATTGAGCAAATATACGGTCGTGTCGACCAGTATATTTGTTTTAAAACATTCATATTAGACCATCAAGACCTACAATAATATGAATTCACTGATGAAGGCTCAAAGCCTACAAAACCCGATCCTCTGTCGACAGCCCGACAGAGTTGACAAGGTTCAATCCAGAAAATGAAAATACCCCACACCCCGATGATGGCCGTGTTGAATGCAGATCTCAACCGGAGGGGTTCCCAAATACTTTCGAATGTATCCCAAAAGCCCAAAAATTAAAAAACTCCACAAAAAATCTACTCAAAATCCAAAATTCCAAAAATTCTATAATCCAAAAATATTCAAAAATGAAACTATCCATCAAACACTTAAAGCAAAATTCATCCATCCTCCGCAACAGTTTGTCGAGGTGGACAAATTAAAATCAACTTCAGCTCACAAAGAGCGAAATGCCTAGTCGAAAATATCACTAGGATCCATTCTCAAACAATCTCTTGCCAGTAAGGACGTGGTACGTGTCCTCTAACCGGCAGTTTCGCCGCCAAATGGCACTGCAGGTAAACGGTTATGACTCGGGGCCCTCTGAACCGAGTGGTTTTGCCGCCAAATGGCACCACAGATAGCGGTTATGGCCAGAACCAATACGCTCCTTAATGGCGTTAAATCCTTGAGTTATGAATTAATAGGATATGATCGATAGGGTACAAAGCCCTCTGTAAGCTAAGGTGGATTTAAATTTGTCCCCTTAGACAAACATCCAACCCAGGTCTACAAGGTCCCCTTGGACGAAGCAACCCATGGCTGCCGACAAGGATCCTTCTGTCAGGTTGGGTCGACTACCTCCTCTGACTAAGTAGACCAGGGACCACGATGGCCCGGGACGACGGAACCATGGGATCTTGATCGGGTCCATCATCCATTCCCCCACCATCCGCTTTAAGTGCACGATGGTGAAATTTCTATTTTAAATATCAAATCTTCCAAACTTTTCAAACATTTCCAAATACCCAAATCCAAATCCGATTTCTACCAATATCTAAACCCATTGCTGCTACTATATGCCAGATAACACGTATACTCTACGTATCTGATCGACGACTAGCCTTAATCGAAAGTTCTCTCTCGTGATCGGGAGGGGTAATTAACTATAGGGGCTTGCGCCTATAGGAAACCAGAACTCAGATTATAAAGTCCTCACAAAATGAGGGCGAAATCTCTGGGTAGTGTCTTATCTACAAACCCATCTGCCTTCCAAAATTTACCCCGGAACTTAGTCCGTTAAAACTCCCTCGCCGAATAAGAAAAAGCGAGCGGAGGCCGGGGCCGAATTTTCGGAGCCCACACTTGTCGTAAAATTGTATATAAAAGACAACCCCTCTGTTGGGCTAGACTTATTGTACCAATGTGTAATGATAGTGGTGGTGATGATGATGGAAAAACATACGAAGACAACGGCGAAGAGCCGAAGACAAAATCATATTTATCCTTTTTTCTATATATGTTCTTTTCAGGTTTACTATATTTGCATACCTTTCCTGGACGATGCATTATTCATCGTGATGTGAAGTCTAGCAATATTCTTTTGGATCATAGTATGTGTGCTAAGGTGGCAGACTTTGGGTTTTCTAAATATGCACCTCAAGAGGGGGATAGTGGTGCTTCTTTGGAAGTAAGAGGAACGGCTGGTTACTTGGATCCAGAGTAAGTTTAGGTATTCATATTTGTATGGTTAATATGCTTGAATCCAATTTTATTGTACATGAGCTTTTTTTCTTGTTGTATTACTTGATTATTGAGCAGGTGGTACGGCTCATTCCTATTTCCTTGCATTGCTCCCGCTTGCTTTTGTATAGCTTCTTTTTGTTCTGGCGTACTTCAGGGATGGATGACTTTCTTTCAATTTATGTTTGCTCTCTCCTTTCTGTTGTCCATGAAATTTGGTTTTGTGGAGTTCATAAATAGTTGATTTGAGAATAATTCAAAACTGATGGCTTGAAGAACAATTTTCTTTCCATTTTCATTTTTGTGAGTGCTAGTTTATTAATGTTGTTCTTATCTATTTTTTGTTGTTCTTATCTTTTTTTTTTTCTACATAATTTGTTATTGACTAGTTTAGGGCTCTTGATTTTGTTCAAAAAGTGATGTGTTGGACATTTGGTTTTGTGATAATTAGTTCGTTTGATCTCTTTTTTTTTTTTTTCAAAATTTTATTGAAATTCTTAAATATTTACAATCATTCAATTTTCAATTATGTTTAAAGGCTATTATTCTTTATTTTATTTAAAAAATTAGTTGTGCAATTAATTGAGAATTTATGATATGCTATTCTCAATTTTGTTTATAATTCTTAAATCACGCTAAATATGAAAGATGGAAAAGTGAACTTTTGAAATTTGATAATTTATCTCGAATTGTTGGGAATTGGCTAACGATAATTAATCAAATTTGCCTTCTTCTTGTTGTGCCACAGATTTGAAAAACTCTATATTTTATCTTACGTTGGATGATCGTGTATGAATTCTTAAATAATTCTTAGCATATGACTGCTCCTGTTGGACTCTAGAATAACTTATATGATGAGATTTCAATTTCTCAGCGCATAATTTTTTAGTATTTTATGGACAATGTTATCAATTGATGTTGAAAAGAGAAGCTGAACAATTTGTTTTCTTCTTGTGCAGATATTATTCGACCCAGCAACTATCAACCAAAAGTGATGTCTTTAGCTTTGGAGTGGTTCTTTTAGAAATTGTGACTGGAAGAGAGCCACTAAATTTACATAGGCCACATAGCGAATGGAGCTTAGTTGAATGGGTATGACTTTATTATCATTCAACATGCCTTTCTTTCTCTGATTTGAAAATTTTCTTAAAAAAGAGACTGAAGAAAATTTTAATTTATTTATCTTGTTTAGTATTTGCATTCTCCATTCTTCGACAAATCGAACAATTTAATTGCCTTCCAAACAATAATTGGATCAGGATGGCTTTAAAGCTATTGGATTTATTTTGAGATGATTGCAATACAAGTTATTCATATATTGCCCTCATATCAAAGCAGATTCAAGAACTTCAAAGCTCATTCTAATTATTTTTTGGTAAAGACATCTAAGAGCTTCCTAACACTCTCAAGCTGGTCTTCTGGGCTTGCTAAATAGTAAATACTAATGAATCATCTTTCATATTTGTCCTTTGTCAGTTTTAGGGTAACACTACTCCTTTCCAAATTTTAAGCTGACTTTTCCATTTTTTCATCCGCTCTCCACCGCACATGTCCGCTCTAACTCAACCAATTTTGTTCCACTATTTCTTCAAACAACGGCGCCACTCCAACGCTATCTTCCATTACCTCTTGTAAAATTTGTCCGTCCTTTTTTTTTTTTTGTAAATATTATTGTGAGCATAGGAAAATCCTTCAGAGTATCTTCATCTGCACCTGTAATATGAGTGCTACAAGACTGGTTCTATGGGATGAAGGGATGAATTATTCTGTGCGGACGCCGAACGATGTCCAAAGTGTTAAGGAACCGACACGTCAGCTTGTATCAAAGGCATAACCGGTCATTACTTATACTAAGTCTATATATACACTCATACATGTATCTGTAAATTCAACTTCTTGAATAACATTTTCTCCGAGCTTCTGTTTCCCTTCTCTGTCTCCCTTCTCTACCGCTCCTATCATTTTCACATGGTATCAGAGCTCAAAAGCTCAACAGCGTCTCTTTAAGCTTCAATGGCGGGAGAGGAATCAGTCGACTCTCGCCGGAACGCCTCAACGGTGTCAACCGGGAAAGAAACAGATCTGATGATCCCTCCCCATCTCAAGTTCTTGATATCTAACATCAAGAATCTTGTACCCACCACTCTCACAGCCGAGAACTACTCGATCTGGAGACTTCAGCTGTTTCAACACTTCTCTGCAAACGGATTTGAGGATCATCTCACCGGTCAGACGGAATGCCCGCCAGAATCTGAAACTTCGGAACACTTTCGCTGGGTTCTTGTCGATCGCAACCTGGTGTCCGCTCTTCTGTCCACCATATCATCCTCTATTCTTCCATACGTGATCTCGCTACGTACCTCCCACGATGTTTGGATGACGTTGGAGCGTCGTCTCCAACCGACGAACAGATCCCGAGTCATACAGCTCAAAAATGAGCTCCATCAAATTCAAATGCGGGATCGCACGATGCATCAATACCTAGACCAAATCAAAAAGATCGTCGATAACATCGCAGCGGCAGGGTCTTCCGTCGACACCGAAGACATAGTTCTCTACATACTAAATGGACTGCCGGCCAACTATAATCCGTTCAAGACTGCAATTCGCACGTCTCTTCAACCGATCAATCTTGATGATTTATACTCGCTATTAACTAGCGAAGAAATAAATCTTCAACACCAACAATTTCAAGAAACTCAAAACTCAGAGGCGACAGCCCTGTTCACAAATCGCTCGGTAAACTACAAAGGTAAAGCAGCAAGAAACAGAGGGAAACCATCTTACCGCCCGCAGCCTTCAGAACGCCAACCAGTGGCTGATCAGTCTGCTTCTTCAAGAAACACAAATCCCAGACCGCAATGCCAAATCTGCGGCAAAACAGGTCACTCCGCGATCAACTGCTGGCATAGGTGCAACCTAAACTACGCGCCTCAGACAAATCAGCGCGCTCTTCTGGTACAGCAGCAACACACTCCCTCCACGGACTGGATATTAGACTCAGGGGCTTCCTCTCACCTCACGCCCGACGCCACCAACCTCCAACATCCCACCACCTATAGCGGATTCGACTCCGTCTCGGTGGCAAATGGAAGCCATCTTCCAATCCAGCATTCGGGACAGGGACTCCTACCGCTACCTGACTCCAACAGTAAGCTAAATTTGAAAAACATTTTTCACGTTCCCGCCCTCTCTCACAATTTATTATCTATATCCCGTTTAACGTCGGATAACAATGTCTCAGTCTCTTTTACCGCTAACGAATTCGTGATTAAGAATCTTCAGGACAATCAGGTTCTTCTCCGAGGTCCAATTCGCAATGGACTGTATCACATCAAGGTTCCTACCAGCAGTAACGAAGCGGCGATGCACACGACTAGATCTTCCAAGATCTCCTGGCATGACCGTCTCGGACATCCAGACAATCGCAAGATTCACATTCTCTCTAAACACATTTCGCATATTTCTTTAGACACTCCTAATGCACTCTGCATTTCTTGTAATACGTCTAAACAGCATAAACTTTCCTTTTCCCATAGTAACTCAATCTGTAATAAGCCATTTCAATTAGTCCATTCGGACGTTTGGGGACCGGCTCCCTCTCCGTCACTGAATGGTTCTCGATTCTATGTAATTTTCATAGATGACTATACAAGACACTCATGGCTTTACTTACTTCATTCCAAGAATGAGGTCTTTACTAAATTTCAACATTTATGCGCTCTAATCAAAAACCAATTTAACTCTCAAATTAAAATCTTAAGATCAGATGGTGGAGGCGAGTTTACCAGCAACGTCTTCTGCCTCTATCTCGCAGAACAAGGCATTCAACACCAAATTAGCTGCCCGCACACTCCCGAACAGAACGGCACGGCAGAAAGAAAGCACCGACATTTGATCGAACTAACAAGAACTATGCTCCATGCAGCTAGTCTTCCCAACTCCTTCTGGGGCGATGCAGTGTTAACTGCAAACTACTTGATTAATCGCCTTCCGTCGTCTGCTATCTCAAACCAAACTCCTCATTTTCGGCTTCACGGGAAGCACGCTGCTTATGATCACTTACGCCCATTTGGATGCCTATGTTTTCCCTGGACCAGACCATACGCATCTACTAAGCTATGTCCGAGATCTCAGCAGTGCATTTTTATAGGCTACTCGAGCCAACACAAGGGATACCGATGCTATGACATGATTCACAAACGCATCTACATTTCAAGGCATGTGACGTTTTATGAACACCTGTTTCCACACCATACAACTGCGGCCACTCTACCCACTCCGCCACAGCACAACGACCACTCTCCGCTTCTTCTCATTCCGTCATCCACCATATCCTCACTCAATCCAGAACACACCAAACAGAGCTCCAGCTCCCAAACACATCAACATATACCTCACTCGGAACCCAGCCAGGCAAGCAGCGGCTGTTCCATACCGCCAACTCCACCCAGCTCGTCCAGCGTACCTCCCGTTCGTCATCCTATGCAAACTCGACTTCGATCTGGTATCTCGAAGCCAAAACAGATCTTCACTCTTTCTGCTACAACCACTAACCAAGCGACACCCACAACATACAACGAAGCCGCCAAACACGAGCATTGGAGACAGGCCATGACCTCTGAGTTCACGGCTCTACAGGCACAAGGAACATGGGTTTTGGTTCCGGTTCCAAAGGACAAGCACGTATTGGGAAGCAAATGGACCTTCAAAACTAAATTAAATCCAGAGGGACACATCACAAACTACAAAGCCAGACTCGTCGCACAAGGCTGTTCGCAAGAATTCGGCGTCAACTTCACCGAGACCTTCAGTCCGGTCGCAAAAATGGTAACAATACGTATGTTAATTACTGTTGCACTAACAAACAACTGGTCAATCAAACAGCTTGATGTATCAAACGCATTCCTCCACGGCGATCTAAATGACGAAGTATACATGCGACAACCCAAAGGCTTCGAAGATTCACAATTTCCACAACACGTTTGCAAACTGCGGAAATCCATCTACGGGCTTAAACAGTCTTCGAGGCAATGGTTTCACAAACTTACAAAATTTTTACAGCAACTCGGCTTCCAATTCAGTGCCGCGGACCCGTCTCTTCTAATGTTCAACAGGGACAACATCAAAATGTTCATTCTCATATACGTAGACGACATCCTGATTACTGGGAACAACTCCGCAAAATTGACAGACACATTAAATCGTCTCCGCGCAGAATTTAGCCTAAAACAGCTAGGAGATATCTCTCTTTATCTCGGCATTCAGGTTATCAAAAACGCCTCTGGATATTTCCTTTCTCAATCACACTACGCACAAAATATTCTTCGCATTGCAGGTTTCGCCGACTGCAAGCCAGCTCCCTCTCCGGCTTCGCCTCGTTCGTCCAGAAGTCCGGATGATCAAGCGTACCCAGATCCGAAGCTATTCCGCAAATTGGCTGGCTCTCTACAATACCTGTCGATTACGCGACCAGACATAGCATTCGCAACGAATGTGATCTGCCAGCAAATGCACAATCCCAGAAACAGCGACTTTCATGCCCTTAAAAGACTGCTACGTTACTTGAAAGGAACACTATCGTTTGGCCTTCCTATCAAGATCGGAAGCCTCCGGCTTCAGTCCTATACGGACGCAGACTGGGCAGCTGACAATCAAGATCGCAAATCAATATCCGGCTTTTGCACTTTCTTAGGACCAAATCTCATCTCATGGTCGGTTAAGAAGCAAAATACGGTAGCAAGATCATCCACCGAGGCTGAATACAGATCTCTATCTTCGGCAACTTCGGACGTCCTATGGATTCGGCGTCTGGCTCAAGATCTGGGCATTGCTCAAACAGAACCTACCACCATCCACTGCGACAATATCTCGGCGATAGCACTCGCAAATAATCCGGTGTTCCACGCTCGGACGAAACACATAGAAATCGATCATCATTTCATAATTGGACATATTAGACAAGGCAACATTCGCATAGCTCACATTGGAACTACGGATCAGCTAGCCGACATTCTTACCAAGTCTCTGCCAATCGGTCGGTTCCTACAGCTCCGTTCCAAATTGACCATTTGCTCACAAAATGATCAATTTGAGGGGGACTGTTAAGGAAACCGACACGTCAGCTTGTATCAAAGGCATAACCGGTCATTACTTATACTAAGTCTATATATACACTCATACATGTATCTGTAAATTCAACTTCTTGAATAACATTTTCTCCGAGCTTCTGTTTCCCTTCTCTGTCTCCCTTCTCTACCGCTCCTATCATTTTCACACAAAGCCAACGAAAATGCGCCACGCCACCCCCTACTCGATATTTCTCGGGTACCGAGCTTGGTACTGGATGACGTGGCTGCACCTGATTCGCCTCAGGACGGTATGCTTTGTCCGGTGTCCGCACAGAAGAATCTCTCGGGATGAAGGTCTGGGCAGATGATCAAGTCATCTTTATTATATTCTAGAGATCCGAAGTTGAGTAATAGAAACAGCCTCTCTGTAAACATGGTAATAAGTCTGCAGATCTCAATCTCTCTTCATATCCTGCATAGTTGCAACATTCTAGTAAACAAATTACTTCCGCATATCCTTATGTACCCAATACACCATACAAATGTAGGCAAAGCCTTACATTAGGGAGCAAAGGATTGATGAGATGGTGGACCCAAAGATAAAGGGTAGCTATCATGCAGAGGCAATGTGGCGCGTGGTGGAGGCCGCATTGGCCTGCATCGAGCCCTTCTCCGCTTACCGACCTAACATCGTCGACATTGTTCGTGAGCTCGAGGATTCTCTCATTATAGAGAATAATGCGTCGGAATATATGAGGTCAATAGAAAGCCTCGGCGGCTCTAACCGTTTCCAGTATTCCATAGACAGGAAAATTCCTGCGGCTTCCTCTGCCCAGGTAAGCGCCTTAGAAGCCTGATCTAAATTTGATCCGGATGATTTTTATAATCATTAGATTTATTTTGAGATGAATATTATTTTATTTATTTATTATATTCATCTCATAGTAAATTTAATCATCATGATGAAGCATTTTTATATTTATTTGGAAAATTTTGGATGTTTATAATCAGGTATTAAATTATCAATCATGATTCATTTTGTATTGGGGGAGTGACAGAGGAAGGAGGCAGTAACTTTATGCTTCATCCATTCGTAGAGAAAAAAAGATGTACAGTTGCTTCTTTTGCTGAATTCTCAACCATTTTATGGCAGCCATTTGGTGCATTTTGTCACCTTCAGCAACTTCATTGCAGGATAGGTAAAGTCATTGCTTTATATATATGAAATGATTTTTTTATTAATTATTGTTATTTTCACCCTTGCCACTTTCTAGGACCTAAAAAAAGGTGAAATTTCAGGTGTGAATATTAAGACTTAAATTTAATCGATGGGTGTTTATAATAATTATTTTTAATTTTTTTAAAAATTGCGTGTAATATATGACTATCAATTAAAATTTATATTATATTTATTATAAAACAAATTTAATTTTATAAAATTTATGTTGATCAAATTTAGGTGAGTAATTTTTTTTTCCTCTCAAGAATTTGTTGAAATTCAGTGCCAAACTTGATTTAAATCTATTTTGATTGATCTGCTTATCATAATTAATTTTATTATATTGCGCTATAAATGGACCTAGCTTTATTAGGGCTTTTCATTTATCTTTTGAATGAGCTGAAGCAGTACTACAATTTTCAAATTTTGTTGATATTTATTTATTTGATTTTTTTTATCAAGCTAGAATTGTAATATAGTCTAGCTAATTTTATTTTTTATCTTAAATGTTTAAACATTTAATTTTTAATTAATATTGCTATAATTAAGGTGTATATTATTTGCATTATTTGATGAAATTTAAATATTAGTTCAAAATAATTCAATATGAATACTTCACAGTTTGTATGATTTTTTTTTATCATATTTATGTTTATACTAGTAGAAATAATTCTTGAAGTGCATGAGATATGGTATAAAAATTAATGGATAAATAAATAACATAATATCAAATAAACAAATTAAATCATATGAAGAATTTTATCAAAATAAATTTAGTAAATTGTTTATTATGTAACAAATGTTCATCTTTATAAAACAAAGTAATAAATTATAAAATTGCTCATTTATATGATGTGGTTTTAACATTTTATTTAAATTTATTTAATAATATAAATAAATAAATTTCCTTTTTTAATGTGAAGTTCCTATAGGAGAGGAGCTACATGTAGTAATTTTGTTCTTCGCGGGGGCTAATGGAGGTCAGACTGAGTTAGGCCAATTTAGATTTGATTGAATTAAAAAATGGATGGATGTAAAATCTGAAATTTTAGCTGAACCTTCTTTGCGTAGAATCTCTACTACTAAAATATTTAATATCGTAGTATTTTAAATTATATTAAAATATATAATGTTATGCAATCATCTCCTTATCAAGATTTGGTTAGAAAATATAAAAAATGATATTTCTTTATAAGATTTAAATGAAAATTTGATATTTAATATAACACAATGAAGAAAAAAATTAATATAGCTGGCAATCATATAGTGGGATAAAAGCTTGATATTCTTATCTATGACCCCACGTAGTAGTGCTGGCTCTCCTCCATTCAATCCATTCTCTCTCGCTCTCTCTCCACCCGTCGGCCCTCACTCTCTCTTCCTCTCCCGCATAGCACTTTAGTCACACGCAACACACATTGTATTTTGTGAACAAAGAGTATCCATTCGAATAAGATAGTTGCCACCAAGTCGGGATTGGCTCCCACTTCAACTGCAACATTTGCAACTTTCTCCTCCAAACTCACAACGCAATTACTAGCTACACTGCCATCGCTCTATGCTAGGGATGTTAATTTCGGGTCACGGGTTGGGTTCGGATTGAATCCGAAATTGACCTGACACCATTCAGGTCAGCCCAAACTCGACCTGTTTTGCAAACTGGTCAATTTTTCGGACTCGAACTCGACCCGTTTCGAATTCAGGTCAACCCGACCTGACCCGTTATCCACTGAAACACCGGCAATTGCGGATCGTCAGCGACGGGTCGACGGCTGGCACACCTGCAGCCGGCAGGCACGAATAGCAGGAAGCGAAGCAGACGAACAGCGCCGCAGCGGGACGCGGTGGGCAGACGGGTAGCGACGCGGTGGGCAGGCGGGCAACGGCGCGGTAGGCAATTCCACGGCGGGCAAGCGGGCAACTGCGTGGCGGGCAGACCGTGACTATCGCGACTCGCGAACCAAGATTGGGACAACATCGTAGCGAGGGTCACAACGCGCGACACGGACTCGCAGACGCAGGATTGTCCTAGGGCGCGACGCGATCACCTTCGATCATGCCTGATTAGGGAGGGCAGCAGGTCATTATCGAGTTTTCGGGTCAACCCGAACTCGACCTGATTTTGCAAACAGATCGAAAACCTTAACCCGAGCCCGACCCAATTCGGTAACACGAATCCGAAATTTTCGAATCAAATTCGAGTCGAATTTTTGGCTCGTGTCCAATATTGACACCCGTATTGTACGTCACCCTTTCTACCCAAAAGCATTTTTCAATTCCTCACTTACCCTCCTAGAGACTCCCTTTGCAATTCTTGTGGCAAATACATCAGGGGCTTCGCAAATACCATTGTAGCAAAACTGGGTATGACCTCCAACCTTGTTGTGCACTCTCATGTCACGTTCTCGATGTCGACGGCGGCCTCGTCTCCACCTACACCACAAAGCGTCGGCGATCTGTGACAAGTGTTTTAGATGGAAGGAAAGGTATTTAAGTGGTAGATAAGTAAATAGTAAATTTTAGATGTTAATATGTAATTAGAATAATTTTAAGTGTTATGTAAGTAAAAACTCCTTTACAAAAAATAAAGGTTTCACAGAAGGTAAATTTGCTAGTTCCTTATTTAAGTCCTTTCAACAGAAACTAAGAAAAAGGAAATGATATCAAGCTACACAAAATCAGTCAACAGAATTAGTCATTGGACTTGTGTTCTAAGCCGAACCAATCCGCAACCAGGAGTTTCTTAGGCGGAGGGATGATGGGGATTCTCTTGCGATTGGACGGAGATTTTAGCTACCATGGTAGGCAGGCGTGGCAGCGTGACGAAAGTGACAGCGGTGTCCGTAAGGGCAGCCACCGCCGCTGCTGAGCATGCGGCAAAACTGCGTTTTGTACCGCGGGTGCCGAATAACAGGGCGAAGTTCCTCTAAGCCGTGAGCGAACTGGCAACGCTCCGCATATGGACATATACCCATCTCCCCCCATTTGTTGCACAGCTCTGTCTTTGTCGTTCCCTGGCTATACGCCTCCACTTCCACCTCCTCATTATCCTCCAGATTTAAAATAATTTTTTCCACGAAAACCGAATAAAACATCCATCAGTGACCTAATTAGATAATTGGACAGAAAAGGGAACGAGGATTGATGATTTACACTGGCTTACCTGTATCGACGATGCAACCGGAAGCCGCAGACGGAGGGGTTGGATAGTGCGGGTGGAGCTCATTCCTCTACCGCGAGGCGATAGATGTCTTCCTGCCAGAAACCCGGCTGAGCGAATCGAGATGCACTTCGGCAGAATGTTGCGCGTGGGATCTGGAATGTATTCCACTGCATCCGACTCCAGATTCGCAGGCTGGAGCTTCCCGTCGAATCCGGTCACGATGGTGGAAGAGGCAGGAAGGATTTCCGTGATGGGGGAAGCAGAGGAGCTCTCCTTCTCCTGGATTAGGGATAAGAGTTTGAGATTTTCGGCGGAGAGCAAGAGGTGCTCCTTTCTGAGAGAATCAACATGGCGGATTGTGTGATGGAGCTGCCAGAAGGCATCGTTATAGCTTTCGATCAGACGCTGTAGTTCCAGGATCATGAATTGCTTCTGCGACTCAAACTGGTCGCCGGAGTTTGCGGAGAAGGCCATGGCTGGTAACGGCAAGGACGATTCACCGCCTTCAAATTATTATGGGACAAGGGTTTTTAAAGAATTAGATAACGAATTTGATGAATCAAGGGTCGTAGATCAGTGATCGTGGGTTTCTTTGAGAATCGGGAGGGATCAACAATCAGGAATGCCGGATAATTCGTTTAATGAAACGTAATCTATCATAGTTGCGCGAAGGAGATAAGAACAACAACAGAATTGAGGTAGAAATGAAGCTCCGCCATGGCGGAAGAGCTGAGGAAAGCTTACCTCCTAGTTAGGGGGAGAGCAGACTCGGCAGGAGGATCTTTTGGAATGGGAGGAGAAAATATCGATTTCGGGCTAGGCCTATGCCATATTTATAGTTGGCGCCATCCTGCAGAATATGATTTTCGGCTTAAATTTATAATATTTGGAAAATATGAATTATCAATATATTATTCCAACATTTAAAAGATTATTTGAATTATTAATTTATAATAGAAACAAGAGCGATTACAATTCTAACATTTTTATCATTATTTTTTAGACAAAATTAAATATTAAGTATTGTGAAAGTATTAACTTTCGGCTATCTTTTAAATTGTCTATCATTCGATTATAATCTCTCAAACATTATCATCCAACAATTGTTATTATACTATGTACTCCATCACTTGATTATAACATCTCAATCATTTTTATCTGTCTATAATCTCTCAACCATTGTCATCAGCCGACTACATCGTTGATCTCCCAATTCATCGACAATAATGTTCATCCACGTATTCGCCTATAAGATTGATGCACATCATTGATAAACACCATCATCTATAAGGCTCAGTTGATACATGCTATTGCTTGTAAGATTGATGTATACCATTAGCACTAAGTCCAATAAATTTCGACATCATCATATGGTCTTACTCATAATTTCAATTATCGTCATCACAAAAAAGGCCATTTTCGACATCAAGTGTGCCTTCATAGTTCAATACAACAAGGATCCTTTAACTGAAATCAGTCATTCTTCGTCATATCTATTACATTGTATTAATACCTTCCTCAGTTGTGAAGAAATATATCGTTTGTAACATGCGTGAAATTATTTTAGTTGGATATGGCCTGGTTTTTTTTTTAGATTTTTTATGTAAAAATTCTTATATTATTTATGAGCATATTGTATAATTTATTTATTAATGTGTGATAAATTTTTATATAAAATTAAAGTGTTAAATATTTTCTCTCGAAAGCTCAACAAATTTTATACAAAAGAAAAGTTATAATTTTCTAATAAGTGAGCACTTCAAATTAAAATTATCGATTCATATAATATATATTTATATATAATTTATATCATATTATTACGCATGCATCCTCAGCCAGACTGCAAGTAAAGGTATAAGAATTATGTTACTTAAATTTTATTACTGCGTTGAAAGGACAAAAAAGTAATTTGCTTAAAACTTTCGGGATTTGGCCCTAAAAACCTACTGATGAGCGTCTTTAAATACTTCGAATGTGATTATGACTCAACAAATATCTCCGTTCTTTCACCTTTCACTAGCGACTCCTTCCTTCCCTTCCTTTTTTTTCATCTCTCTCTCTCTTCTCCCTTCTCTCTGTTTTTCCCTTAGACAATGACGGTGATCGAGGGTTATGACAGTTTCCGCAAATAAGTTGGCGGTTCTCGGCCGGAAAACGTCGATCTCACTCTTTGTTCCGGTCGGCCTTGCCTTTGGCAAATGCATTCAACGGTATGAAAAGCATCAATGTCTCTCCCTACAGCTATCTGAGGTAAGCAATCGCTCATCAATCAAGCGAAATCTCAAATCCCTCGCATTATTAGGTGTTTATGCTATCGGGATTTGAGATCGTTGATGGATCTGGCGCTACTTGTTGGGGATTGAGGTCTATCAATTTATGATATGCTGTCAGTTTTAAGTTGCTGTATATGATATGCTATCGGTTTTAAGTTGCTGTGAATGACGAAGTGCATGGAAAATTTTGGACGAGATGATTTATGAATGTAAGGATGATGATGGGGAGACGATCTGCTCTATATTCTTCCCTGTTCTCGAGGGTCGATTCCAGGATAGGGGCGAGATTAAATCTAGATTTTCTTAGAGCGGTGAGTTTTTTTTGTGTGGTAATTTTCTCTTAGGTTGTTGAAGAATGTTTCGCCTGTTGCAGGAGAAGGCGAAGGCCGTAGTTCGATTACCAATTCGAATCCCGCCTGTCAGTCAAATCCGAGCGGTAATTGAAATGTTATATTGAAACCGATCAAATCTTGAGCTAATCCGACCGACCTCAAAATCCCTATTAAAGTCGATCTAGTCTCGGAGTCAAGTTTAGTTATAAATAGGTTGGCTTATCTGAACTGATTAAGGCATAGCTCATAAAATTCAATGCTAATCAGTTGTAGATAAGAAAATTAATTCAACCGGAATTGATCTGATCATCGGTCAGGTCTATTATGAAACGTTTTGGATGTTTGAAAAATGGGGTTGGAGAATTCATAGTCAGCGGTAGGCTTGTTGAACTGTGTTTTTTTGGTTTGTTTGGACATTTATGATCAATTAAGATAAATTCATACAGATAATACATACATAAGTTTTAAATCCAAAACCTGTTGATTGATAGTTAAAACTCTCAATCAACAAATCAAGTGTGTTGAACTGAGTGGCTAGTGAGAGTTGTTTTCATTGTTCTCAATGTGTCAAATACTCTCAACCAACAGCTTATCTTGATTTATTGGTTAGTAGTTTTGACTATCAACTAAGAGGTTTTGGATTTGAGTTTTATATATATAATGTGTGTATGAATTTTTCTTAATTGACCTAAATTTAAAAAAAAAAAAACGGTGCTCTCAGCCTGTCAATCGTCTTCTATTTCCCCTCGAGCCAAAAATTATAGGTGTTTGTAAAAATCTATTTTAAAAGATTATACAATTTTTTTTTACCAGCAATGATGCTGATGTGGGTGAGTAGATAGCCGACGCATTTCTCTTTGCGTTGTGGTCCTCTCCAATCAGCTTGGTGTCATGTTAATACTTCTCTCATCGTTGTATTGAATGAGCAATTTGGTCGATCCGAGGGTGTCATTCTTTGTATATAGATATTCCTCATCATAAACCTCGACGGGTTGGTAGCAAGCTAGGTCTTGATATTTCAAACATCCTCGTTGCTTTGTATGTTTTATCTTATAAATTCCAATATTGTCCTGCACTCAAGAGTTTCATTTGATCTGATCTCAATATCATTGGAGTCAAATTTGTCCGTGAATAAGGTCCAATTTTTCTAGTAAGCACCCTCTTAGATGAGAACCTGAGAATTAGGGGTGTGTGTGAAAATTGTTTAAGGAAAGCAATAAAGCTAAAAGCAATAGTGCTCAAAAGATTTTCAAGTATCAAAATATTCAAAATATGCCTCTTCAACCTTTTTTTATATTGATTATAGAGCAACGTGAAAAGCTAAAAAAAATGTTAAAGGGAAAGAAGTACATGAATAGTATGACTCAATACATACTAAACATGATACATGTTGTGCCTGATAGGTTTTTTTGCATGGTCCTTCATTTCTTGCTTGATTCTCAATTTTAGGTTGAGTCACCTGAGCTAGTTTACATAAGTTTGTTCCTACAATAGATTGTATATGATGAGCTCATGTGGCATATCCTTTGGTTGTGCTGACAAGTCCCTGAGAATAACTCTTAAGCCATTAAGTGCGAAAGGCAAGTCTCTTTTGGTCATTACCACTATGATATGAGGTTTGGCCGAGTCCAAGACAAGCATACTTATGTCTTCTGTAAATGTTCAATTAATCTTAGCACAAATTTAAGGCCTATAAAATGCATCATGATTCATGTGATAAAGGATCTATGCATTATTTAATATAAACCAAAGGACTATGAAGCTCATTTGATAAAAAAAACGGATCAAAATATTCTCATGCAAAACATTTATTTAGGAAGTAGTCGAAATAATTTAGCTTTAACACACAAAATGAATCGAATTGAAATATATGATAAAAATAATATCATTACTTTTTAAACATATTTTACTATTATTTCTAAACAATCAATTGAGTAAATGAGCCCTAAACCATAAATCGATACATTATTTTAATTTTAAAATAGGTTTACAGTACTTTAGATATATCAATGTACATAGATATATCATCATTATTAGTATTATCCAAATCAATTGCATTTGTATTATTAGAAGGATTTAAGGAATTAGAGTACATTTTAGTTCATAATCAAAATATAATTATTAGAAAATTAAATTTTATTTGAGAATTATCGGGAAATAATTTTTATATTAACAATTCAGTACCAAATCTTAGTGAAAAAATAACAAATTACTTTTTAGTTTCTCCTCAATCAAAAGACTAGTGGGGTAAGTTAAATTCATTTATCATTTCTTTTTTACGTTCTTTCTTCTGAATTCCTCAAACCAAACGGAGCCCATGCTTCACATTTGTTTCTTCATTGATGCTTGGGTTTCCTTGCTCTCTTCCTCTCCTCTCTCATGCCTTGCTTGTTAAATAGCCTGGATAGATTCATACACATTTTACGTCTATAAGATTTGAATTTAAACCTCTTGATTGATAGTTAAAACTTTTAACCCATATATCAAGGTGAGCTGTGTAATCACATGAAAGCTACTGCCAAGCATGATATTCATTCTATTTTTAATGTCAATCTACTTTTAAAATGCTAGTATTCTGATCTAATTTTTCGTTTAGTTTCATCTATATTTCTTTGGATGGTAAGATCAATTTTTTTTTATAATTATTGTAAAAGGTATTTAAGAGATTGATGATTTTAGAGTGGTCAAGGTATGGAGCAAGCAAGTGTTCCGGCCAGCTAAATAGAGTTGAACATATGCTATTAGGCACTTTGAGCTTTTTATTTATTTTTGGAAGCTAGTTCTAACTGTACGGTGCATATAGACATATATGCAAGCGGGAGACAATTGGGCTGCGCAAGCAGACACAAATATATGCCAACGCACTCTATATATATCTCTAACCTTTGAAGGTGCTTGTTTTAAATGAGTTGAAGTTGCCACCACTGTAACGATTTTTTCCTTGAAGATCACAAATGTTTAAAATAAGCATCTTCAAACAGCTTGTTGAGCGTTTTGTCTACTGCTCTATTTAGTATTTATAGGTATTCCAAAGCTTGCTGGATATAAAAACAAATGGGCTGCAAAGATTATTGTTTAGGGAAGCATCATTAAGATAAATTCATTCTAAACATTTAAATTCTTTAATAAATTATATATTTTTACTTTTATAATAGACTTTTTATAAAAATGTTCAATTTATACTAACTTTAAGAGCTTAAGCTTAAAATTATATATACTTAAAAACATTATTCATATTTTTAAAATAAATGACTAATACCTTAACTGAAAATTTGTTAGTTCCATTATTACATTTAAAGTTTCAAATCACTCACAATTATTATTAATGCAATTATAAACGGAGAAATTTTAGATTAAGATATAAAGCCCATAATGACTGTTATTCATTCAATTTATTTAGAAATTTGAATACATTTAATGAAATTAAAACATATTCACAAATTTAGATATTTTATCAATCAGGAGTGGCAATTGTATTTAAAAATTAGTGGGAAAAATGCCCAAATCCAGTTTTTTAATTATTTTTTAATATTCAAAAGGCTGCAGCACTATTCCCGCAAATGTTTAATGCTTTAATTAGCCATTCATATTTTTTAATGTTATTTTAAATTTGATAGAGAAGTCCGGCTTGCACGGGATTTTACAAAGCATCGAAATGTCAACCAACCATCCATATTTATTATTAAGTTTTTTTTTTAATTATTTACATTTAAATAAAAAAATATTATTTAAAAATATTAATAGTAGTTCGAGCCGGCTCGCAAGCTCATGAGCCAAACCGAGTTTGAGCTCGAACTCGAACTCGTTTAATAAACGAGCTCGAGTTTGTGGCTTGATAAGTTTGACTTGTGAGCTTGTTAACGAGTCAAGCTTGAGCTATCTCATGAGCCGCTCAGCTCACTTATACCCACTGAAAGGAAATCTGCTTGCATCCTCTCATACAATCACAATCAAAGCAAAACAAATCATTCAAAACGAAACATTTCTATTGAATACAAAGATAACACTCAAAATCATTTCTTAAAACAATTTTGTCTTATGAGTTCTTCAAAATGTCTTTGCGCTACAACATTTTCTTTTTTAATGCGAGATACCTCTGCTCGATTTTTTCCACAACATAGAGAGAGAGTGAGAGAGAGAGAGAGAGAGAGTAAGAAAAGCTAAAGTAACAGGGTTGCAAGCCAAAAGAAGAATAATGCAAATGCTAATAAAAATAGCCCGGGGATAAAATTTGCACTCCTAAACTTCTGCAAGTTCCTTAAGAAACATTTTCAACACTAAATAAAAAGAGCTCCTCAAGTTAAGAGCTGCTAAACCGCTCTTCATCTATTGCTATATTGGCAAAAAGTTTAATCAATTTACTGTAAATATGAAGAAACAAGCCACAGCAAGAAGGAAGAAGTTCAAGAATCATCCTCATTCAAAATACATAGTTCAAGAAAGTTCGCTATACTGGACCAAGTTTTCCTCTGCCAGGGTTAGGGTTTGCTGCGAGACGTTGGGCTTCTCCCCGCCCCGCTGGGGCTTCCCCGCCGGTTGCTATTTTGGAGCTCAGGGAAGTTTTTCTCTTCTCTTCTATTTTGTTATGGTGATTTCTCGGTTTTGTTCTCCATTTTCTCTCCGGCCGAGCCGGTATGGCTCCGATTAAGTTTCAGGACCCTGGTTTTTTTTTTTTTTGGGGGGGGGGGGGGGGGGGGGGGGGTTCGCATTTCCGTTCATTTTTAGAGGCTCTTTCTAGCACTTGTTCTTCTTCCACTTTTCCGGAGCTTCAGATTTCTACTTTTCGTGGTCTACCCTCGCTTTGGATTTCTGACCAAGAGATTAAGGCGTTGGCTACCCTCTTTCAATTTTCTTTAGTGGGTTTCTTCCCTACTAAGAGGCATTCCTTGGACTCCATTCGTAAATTTTTCTTCAAACTAAAGCTTAATGGTGAAGTCTCTATTACCCTATTGGATGCTACTCACATATCGATCAAATTAGCTAATGACCTTGACTATTGCATGGTCTTTTGCCATAAATCTTATCTTGTTTTTAACTGTTTTATGAAATTAACTAAGTGGTCGCCTAGCCTGGACATTGGCATCAAGTCGACTGTGATTCTGATTTGGATTTCGTTTCCTCATCTTCGACCTCACTTGTACACCCCCGCATTCTTCATGGGCTTGGCGCTATTTTTGGAAAGCCGTTGAAGATTGATGAGGCTACTTCGATTGCCTCTCAACCTTCTATTGCCCGTGTCTTAGTTGAGCTTGATATTACTAAATCATATCATAATCAAGTCTGGTTGGATCTGAAAATCCTGGGTATGTTCAAGAGGTTGTTTTGGACAAATTTCTCCCTTTTTGTGAGTCTTGCAAATGTATTGGGCATGTTTTGGGTAAATGTCTCCGTAGCTTGGTTGTTCCCCCTATTACTCCTATTATGAGCTCTAATTTAGCCCCTATTACTGTTGATATTGGTGGTGTCCCCCCTACATCTGTGAATTGTGTAGTTGGTGACGCTGGCAATAATGTGGATGGGGTTTCGTTTTTGCCTCATGTTACTGAGGTGAGTATTATGAGTGATGACTCTGTTGTGGTTGGATTGCCTGATTCCCCTAATGTCCTTGATAATGTTTCTCTTGTCCCTGCGTCTGACCCAGCTACTGCACCTATTTTGGGCCCTTCTAATGTTAAAAATGGCGTGCCTTTGGTTTCTTCTGTTTGGGCCCCTGTTGCGAATGTTGATGCCAATAATGGTTCAGTTGTGTCTGTGGGGGCTCTTGATGGGGTTTTGCTTGCTATTAAGGGTGCTCGCAGTTGTGCTAGTGATGGTGGTATGTTGGGTTGTGATTTTAAGTCCTTGCCTGTTTTAAGCAATGTGAATGCTACCCCGTGTGCTTTTACTAAATCTGTTGATCATTCTGTGATTGTTGAACACTCGGTATCCTCGAGGTCTCCTAAGGCTTTGACCCCTGGGTCTCAGGTGTTTGGATCTTTGGTTAATTTGGAAGTGGAGGAATCGATTATTCCTAGTGCTGTTGGTTTGGTCAGTAATGCTAACATTGTTAAAATTCCTATTTTTGTGGTGCCTAATGCTAAAATGCTTGATCAAGTGGCTATGAAAGGAAAACAACCTGTTTTGCATCTGACAGAATGGTTAACTTTAGGGGATTCTCCTTCTAGTGGGGAGGATGAGGATGCTTATGTGAGTGAGGATGAAATTCTTGTTTGTTCTTTCGGGAGGAAGAGGGGAGGCAGAGCTAATGGGAGAGGAAGAAAGTAATGATTTTGGACTTTTTCTTTTGTGATGTGGTTGCAGCTCCTTAGTTTTGTTTTGGCTGACTTTGGTGGTGGTCCCTAATGTGGCTATTAGCACTTAGCTGTGGTTTTTTTTTTATGATGGAATGGACGATCATGAGGAGGCCCTGCTTCCCCTTTATGGCTAAGCTGGTTGGCAACCTGGGTACCTCGGCATTAGTTGGCTTGCGTTCGGTTACTGCTACCTATGGATGATCCGTGCTTGGCCACTAGGCTGGTGTTGGGGGCCTCCATCCTGAGTCCCCCCCTTTTTATTGTTTTTGTTTAGCTTAGTCCTTTTGGCTGTGTGGTTCCTTTGCTATTGTATCTGAACTTTGTACCCTTTTGTTTTTGCTTTAATAAAATTTCTGGTTTTTTGAAAAAAAAAAGAAAAAGAAGAAGTTGTTCACTATTATGGTTTGTTGAATAGAAAATATTTCATACAGAGTTTATCAGACACTAATTTTGGTGATGAAAAATAAACTGCGGCTTCTCAGAATCCAGGTTTAGCTTGAATATAGTAACAAATATTGATCAGATGCGGGTACAATTAATGAATAAAAAAATATGAGAAGATGAACTTAGAAGCACACTTACAGTTGAAAGTATACTGAGACTCCGTAGTAGGGGTAGGTAGCTGGGATAGACCTCTCATATTCATCTGAGAGCCAAAGTTTGATTAAAGAAAAATTTATTAAACTGAGAAATTGAAAGGATACAAGACCTAAATTTGATCACGATAGATTTTTGGGGCCTTTAAATATATTTTAAGATAAACATAATACATACTGAATTAACAAGCTCAAATATTATACTAATTTTAAATAAATTTAATGGCAAAAAAATCAGCATAATCAAATTTAGTTTATGTAACCAAGTTTCTGACACTCCACCTTAAACTGGAAGACACCATAAATATCTGGCCCTTCAATATGCTACTCCACCAAACTACTCTTTCGGCCCTTCAATATGCTAATCGTAAGTGTTGGGTTGGAGGCTTATTATTAGTTTGGTTCCAAACCCAGAGCACAATCAAAAGTGGGCCATATCTAACTATATAAGCAAAAGTCGAATGTGAGATTATCTTCATCATTATTGAGAAGGAATGTAAGATTTGTAATCCATCTTAAAATTAGTTATATACATTGACAAGATATGAAGTCATCAATAACAAATTTCATAGGCTATTTTCTCTAATTGGGCTCAGCATATTCTCATCAGATACATGCTAACTATAAAGAAATTCAACATTCCATTGCAACTTCTGAATAAATTATTTTTCACTAAGCCTGTGACTGTTTATCTCAATTTCAATTCTAGAAATATAGCACAATCTGCTACAACTATTAAAAGCAATTTGTCCCTGCCCTCCCCTGTTGACTATAACCGTAGCATACGACCGACTCCACGTCAGTGCACGACTCAACCGACCAAAATCACCGACTCAGCCCCAAATGGAACGACGATTCGCCCACCGACATACTTACGACATAAAAAATACTCATCTCGTTCGGTTAACATTAACGCACATTCACGCACACTCACGAGAGACACACAGAGAGAAAGAGAAAGAATTTCAGGCTTACCTCTTTCCCATTCGCCGGAGCCGACGTCCACCGCAGGACTTCCTTCACGCTGAGCCGACGCCGACCAACCCGAACCCCACCGACTCACCCGACGTGCCCTAGGTCCGGTCGAATCCACGTCGCCGAGCCCAAATCCAACCCGCCAGCCAACCTGCCTCCGACTTCGCCAGACAAGCCTCCGCCGACGCCGCCGCTTCGTCGCCGACCAAGGAATCCCGAGCCGTGCGTGATCCCTCCGCCTCTACCCTAGCCCGACTTCTGGCTTTCCTTCCCGATCTCCCTCTCTCTGTTCCTATAAAAGGATATATATTATATAATATATATAATACATATTACATTATAATATATATCATATGATACTTGTATATATAATATAATATTATATGTATATATAATATTATATATTATATGTATATATAATATTATATAATATATATTATAACATATGTAAAAAAAAAAAAAAAAGAGAAATGGAGAAAAGGATTTTCAACAGGTGTCGAAGACCATACGCCGTCGATCTTTGATCCGGGTATGATGATTTTAAATGTCGAAGACCATACGCCGTCGATCTTTGATCCGGGTATGATGGTTTAAAAATGAAGACCCTACGCAGTCGATCTTTGATCCTGGTAGGATGGTTTAAAATTGAAGACCTCGCGCCGTCGATCTTTGATCCGGGCGGGAAGAACTACGGCAGTGCCGTCCCGATTTCTCCCTCGGTGGGGAGGAGACGCCGGGAGGCTGCCGAAATTTTCAGTGAACATTAAAGGACTTGGACTACAAAATCTAAAATTGATTTGAACATAATTTAAACATGAAATCAATTTTAAAATTAAATTTGAGCGAATAATGTTGGACTTAAACTCGAATTGGGCTCATATATGAAATTAATTTGAACATAATTCAAATTTAAAATCAAATTTAAATTATATTTGATCAAATAATATTGGACCTAAACTCGAAATGGACTCAAACTTGAACTCGAGGCACGCTTGCACTCAACATGAATATAAGAACCTTGAACATCGCTTACTTATGAGCCATAGTATAAAATCTCTAATGAATATTATAATCCGTACATGGTGGTTATATCGATCAAAATGCTAATTTTAAATATGTTCTTGCAAGCAAAGAAAGAGTGTAGTATGATAAGAGCATACAATCTACACTTCTCAAAATGTAAATAATACACCAATTTTCTAAGACAAAAGGCTGATGTATATGTACGATAAATGTAATGGTGCTCTTTGATTGGATTCAAAGCAGAAGTGGACACATTTAACTCCAAAAGAAATAATGTCAAGGTTGATGATATTCTTCGTATATGTCATATAGGAATATATGGCAGTCCCTATCACATTCATCTGAGAATATTGGTGAAGAGATATATATGTTATAAAATACTACAAGCATGCTACAATTCTCCTATGAGAAGGAATTGGGAAATCGTAGTGCCCACAATAACTAGCCTACAAGCAAAGATACGATCTCCTACGGGAAAGAATAGAGGAATTTGTAGCAAGCAAAATAATTCTTCTACGAGCATGATCTAGTAGTGAGGATTGAGCAAAAAAAAGCTTTAACGCCACCGGATCCGCAACATGTGTGCAAGCGGACAGAAGGCGTTCGTAGGCCTTTAAATGAAATTTTGGGCATTTCTTAAATAAAATCATTTGATCAAATGGATCATATTTAAATATTTTAAAACGCCCCTTATGTATTAAATATGATCCCTTAAATCAAATACACCCTGCATGTGCTCCGGTTAACATGTTAAAAGCATAAATACTAATAATCGAGAATGCTGCGCAGGGTCAAATGCTAAAACCCGCATGTGCTCCGATCGTCGCATATAAATCTCAAATCCAACGATTCAAGAATACTGCGCGCGGGTTTACTATTCAAGTTTCATCCTCCTCCTCGAAAGGACTGGAGTCGACATGACTTGAATAACAAAATGCATCCCAAAATCCTACGAAAATAAAAGTGGCCTCAATGTCACCCCGATGATGGCCGTGTTGAACGAAGATATCAACCGGAGGGGTCCATTCACAAATATTTTTCAAATACCATTCCTACCAAATTCTTACAAAAATAAAAGTGGCCTCAATGTCACCCCGATGATGGCCGTGTTGATAGAAGATCTCAACCGGAGGGGTCAAATCTCAAATCTCAAATCCAATCAAATCTCTGTAATAAAATCTATCATCTAAAAAACTCAAAACTAAAAATCATCCACCTTCCGCAACCATTTGTCGGGGGTGATAAATCTGAAATTAACCTCAGCTCATAAAGAGCGAATGCATGTTGGGTGTATCACTACGATTCATCCTCAAACAGTCTCTTGCCAATAGGGACGTGGCACGTGCCCTCTGATCGGGTGGTTTCGCCGCAAAATGGCACCATTATATTACGATCACGGCCAAAGCCCGTATGTTCCCTAAAGGCGTCACACCCTTGAGCGATGGATCATAGGGAATATTCGATAGGCATAAAGCCCTCTGTTAGCTAAGGTGGATTCAGATATATCCCCTTAGACAAATATCAACCCAGGTCTACAAGGTATTCTTGGACGAAGCAACCCATGGCTGCCGACAAGATGCCTTCTGTCAGGTTGGGTCGACTACCTCCTCTGACTAAGTAGACCAGGGATCATGACAGCCTGGGACGACGGAACCATGGGATCTTGATCGGGCTCGTCTTCATTCCTCCCACCACCAGTTTTAAGTTTATGGTGATAAATTCCAAATTCCAAATTTTCAATTTCAAAATTCAAATCCAAATTCAAGAGTTAAAACCCTAAACTATTGCTATTATACGATAGGTTTATAACCTATTTGACCTCTTTATGACTAGCCTTAATCGAAAGTTCTCTCTTGTTATCAGGAGGGGTAATTAACTATAGGGGCTTGCGCCTATAGGAAACCAGAACTCAGATCAAAAAGTCCTCACCAAATGAGGGCGAAATCTCTGGGTAGTGTCTTATCTACAAACCCAATCTGCCTTCTGAAAAATTCCCCCGGGATCACACATCCTCAAAATTGGAATTTTTCGGAGCCCACAGATTTCTGGCGACTCCGCTGGGGATGGTTTCTCTTTCCATCTTTGGCTAGTTATATATAAAATATAATAGCAATAAAATTATTAAAATTCTAATAAGTTCATTAAATTTAGGGTTTAAAAATATGCAATCAAATACGATTTTATACGTATATTTTTTATTCTGTCTAGTCTCTGCACTTTGAAAGTGTGGGTGATGTATCAACTTCTGAATACTAACCCTTTCCTTTCAATTGTGCAGAATGGAACTACAGAATACACCCTTCACCGTCCAACTGGGACGAGGTGCTAGCATTCAGCTAGCTAATGCTGTCATCAACACTGGAGACTCTGAAGCCACCATCCGATTTGGTAGCTTAGAGTTTTCTGCAGCTACTGCAAAGGCTGCTGCTGTACCTATTCACGGCTTGACTGTTCAAAGCCATCCTGCGAGGCCTAATTCTGCTGATACTAATGCACGACGTGTTTATTCCGTGCAACAACCACGAGCTGATAAAACTGCTACTGCAAAGGCAGTTCAACAAAATAGGACCTCAGTATTCGAAAGGCTATCACAGCCCAAGGCCTCAGCCACTAAGAGAGTCGTAGTTGGAGGAAGAATATCTGTGATACCTGCAAGGGGTACCACTCTGCCGACCGGGTTATCTGCACCTGGGAAGGACGATGCTGAAGCCTCCTCATCTGGAGGAAGGCTCACAAGGAGGCAGATAAGGAAGAAGAATGCCGAACTCCGAGCTCAGCAGCAACTAGTGCCAACTCATCCCTCCAACCTACCAGCACAAGAACCTGAAGCTACCATTCCAACCCGGAATGGGTTTGCAAATTTGAAATGGGTTAAAAGAAACAGCTCTACTGGGGAGCTAAAGCAATCTTTCTGGGATCAACGGCCTGAAGCCAAAATCCTTCCAAGGAAGAAAGAGCCCGAGACTCTTTCAGCTCGAGTCTACCGAGTCCTGAAGACCGTAAAAGAGAAAGGTCTGAAGAAGAAGAAGAGATATCAGCAGCCCTTGATAATTGAAGCCAGAAGAACTCCGCCGAGAGAACATCTGTCCATTACAGCGGAGAGAAGAGAAAGAACGTATACTCCGCGCGGTGAGCATCGAGGTGTGACACCTGAACTTCGGGTTCAGGAATCCGCCGCCGAAAGGTCCCGGTGGAAAGAAAAAGAAATCTGGAGGCCAAAGCCTTGCAGAGAAGATAGGAGAGAAGAAGAGCTGACATCGGCGTGACATCTGGTACAGCCTCCCAGAGATCCGCCTTTCATAAAAATCGTCAACAATGGGTACCTAAGGAAAAGGTGCCTATTATTGACATTGGCAATAGTCGACACTTTAGAAAATCTTCTAAGGAATCATATTGCCAACCAGCTTCAACCTCTCAAAAGAAGGTCAACTTTGACCGCACCCCTCCAATCGAAGAAGTTCATGTACCACATGAAGAGCCAGAAATCTATTGGAAACGTCGCTCTTAGATTTCTGTACAAGGAAAAGATGATGATAAAGACACCATGGAGGTTGAGATAGTCTACATGGTGGGACATGGTGATGAGCCACATCAAACACGTGGCTATAGACGACGCAATGAAGCAGTACCCACTTCTTCTAAAACAACCTCTCAAGAAGATCAAACTCAATACGAGCAACTAGAAGAAGAAGAAGTCCCTTCAGGTGATGAACCAAATGATGATCAAGAAGAAGAAGTGCTGGCTGAGACACTAGCACAAGCACAAAGACGTTTGAAACTTCATATGAAGGAAAAAGATAAGGAGATATCAGAGCTGAATAGCAAGATGACAGAAATGATAGCACAGATGACTGCGATGATGCAGTTAATGCAAAAGAACATCACTACTACTCCTGCACTTGCTCAACCAATTGATCATCAAATAACAAATCAGCAGATATCAAGTAGTATTCCTATTAATCTGCCAATGGACCCAAATACCCCAGGTGTCCAGAATACGAGCAAGAAATGAAGAAGGAAATGAGGCTGATCAACCTATTCATCAAAATATTGCAAGTGCTTCTGAGCCGATGATGACTCCACAGCTAGAATCAATTATCAACGAAAAGATTAGAGCAGTTATTGCCTCAGAGCATGTTGAGAAGTTTGTAAGCAAGGGTCGCCCGTATCCAGCTGAGTACGATCAGGTGCCCTACCCTAAAGGTTACTCAGTGCCTAAGTTCAACACTTTTAATGGCACCGGCAATCCAAAACAACACTTGGCTCAGTTTAAAGCAACCTGTGGAAATACTGGGGGTGTTGATGCTCTACTCTTCCGCCAATTCATTAGTAGTTTGACTGCGACTGCTTTTGAATGGTACACCGAGCTTCCTAATGATTCTGTCAAGACATTTGCAGAATTAGAAAATATGTTTGTGAAAAGGTTTGCTAGTGCTACCGAGAAGACTACTATCGCTGACCTTGCCTTAGAGAAACGAAAAAGGGGTGAGTCGGTGACAAAGTATATCACCCGCTGGCGCAACATAAGTATGAAATGCGAACAACAGTTGGAAGAGGAGCACGCCGTTCAATTGCTAATGGGAAACATCGATGATAAGATGTTACCATTTTTATGCATGGCCTCCATCAGCACTTATCAAGAGCTACTGGACAGAGTAGCTAAGTTCGAAAAGTTGAATTTGTCTAAGTCTGAATATCATTCAGATAGACCCCGAAAGAATAAAGCTGTGGATAATAGAAGAGATGAAATATATTCCACATCATCTTTAAGAATTGAGAAAGAAAAACAATCTACTCCTAAAGATGATAATGGGAAGCAGTACACCAAACCCCAGCCAAAACTAATTTTGGGAGGAAACGATAAGTTTCAAACTTTTCGTAATGGAGGAGAACGTTCGAAACCAAGAGCTGGTGATCGAATCACATCCCTTAAAGAGAAAATGAATAGAGAATATTCTTTTAAAAGGGAAAGTGTGGCAAAGCTATTCAAACAAGCGCTTAATGCTGGTCTTGAATTACCAGAGTGTAAAAGACCCGAAGAAGCTGATCAGAAAGATGATCCAAGTTATTGCCCGTATCACCGAGTTATCAGCCACCCTATTGAAGATTGTTATGTATTCAAAGACTGGCTGGAAAGAAAATACAAAAATGGTGAATTCACGCTATCAAATAGCGTTTTAGTTCACCCAAAAAAGGAATCCGTAAAGATGATCGGGTCTTCTCCTATACCCCTGGTTAAAGGAGGTAAAATGAAAGGAAAAATGATGCCAGAAAAAGATGAATGGCAGACCGCAATATCCAAGAAGACAATGAAGATGATCAAACAGCTGGAAGGAGTTCCTAGCATCAAATGGAAATCCTCTACAGAACCAGTGCTTGAATTAAAAGGAAATCCAAATTCAGGTGCATCGACTTCCAGATCATTAACTCGGAGACGTCCTAATACGAAGAGGTTCTATAAGACATCCTCCAAGAAGTCCAAGAATTCAAATAAGCGCATCAAGCAGAAGAAGAAAACAACAAAACTTCAAAAGATCATCAACAATTTGAAGGATTATCACCAACCATCAAGGCGGCCGATAACACTTGCAGACTTTATGTCTAAGCTTCAAATAGACCAATCAGAAGTGGAAGATGATGAACAAGAAGATGAAGATTCACTCCATGTTGAAACATGTCGAGTCATCTCAACGACATTGAATGCAGCCCAAATAGATTTTGTAAAAGATCATGATAGGGGTCATATAGCAATGTCTCATACAAAAGTAACTGATAAAATGACGTATGCGTCATGTCTGATGGTACTGCAGACACAGGCTATAACTCAGAAGAAGAGTTGTGTTTTCCAAGTGAAGATGAATCAGAACAGCAAATAGCTTCACGAATGGAGCGTGTGAAGCTAAATGAAGACTCTGAACATTCAACAAAAACTACATCAGATGATATTGAATCGAACAAAGTGGCTCAAGTACAGTTAAGAAGTGGTAAAGTGTTGCCACCACCACCACTAAAAAAGGGGTTATCAAGCAAAGATAAGGGAAAAGATATAGTTGTCAACGAAGAAATTATCCCTAAAGATCATAAGAAGAAATTTGATACGAATAAAGGGATAGAGTATAATATCATTTCCCATTTGAGAAAGATCCCAGCACAGCTCAGCATCTATGAAGCTCTTCTGATGTCAAAAGATCTTCGAGAAACTTTGATACAGGCTCTCAAAAATCCAGAGAGATATGAAGCATATTTCGCAGAAAGATGTTTGAGCGAAATTCTTCATGCCAGAAATGAACCTGTTATTACATTCTCTGAAGAAGATCTCATGTTGGGGACTACAGAACATAATCGCCCTTTATATGTCACGGCAGAAAGTGATGGCATCATAATAAGGCGAATCCTGATTGATCCTGGGTCTTCAATAAACCTCATGAGCTTGCGCACACTAAGGTCTTTATCCCTAGATATTCAACATCTAGGTTCAGATAAACTTATGGTGCATGGCTTTAATGAGAAAGGACAAAAAACTGTAGGGTCATTTGTTCTTCCCTGAAATTTGGAGAACTGTACACAGAAGCCAAATTTCATATTATTGATGCAGACACTTCATTCAAGGCACTCTTGGGTAGACCTTGGCTCCATGAGAATGGTCTTGTTCCATCAACTATGCACCAATGTATGAAATATCTGAAGGATGGGGAAGAGTTCCGAATTTCTGGAGATATACAACCCTTCGCAGTCCACGAAGTGAAAATTTATGATGATGCAAAATACTTCATTCCAAATAAAGTAAAGCTGATGAAATCTTCTACAAGTAAAGCATCTACCACGATGAGTACAAAACAATCCAAAGGAGCTGAAGAAAAAGATACGAGAAGAAAGTCACAAAATTTTCCTAAAGGGGCTAACACATTACCTAGATCAAATAAAGTTGTACTCCACTTGGGAAGTGACACGGAGGAAGATGATGATATCTCTGAAATCCACAAGCCTTTGATTAAAGAGAAGCCAAGGGAGAATACTTTTGTGGTTACACTGATCCCTCCACAACATTTTAGAGAAATCATATCTCGTGAGGTTCATAATGTTGAAGAGCTTAAAACATTTTATGTACCTCCCCTACGTGGAAGTAGTGGACCAGGAAGCTTATTCTACAAATTTGGAAAGTATCAAGAAGATAATATCAATGAGCTTGGGAATTTTGATGAAGATGCAGAAATAATTCTTACAGAAATGCCTAGATATTGTCCTAAAAGAATTCAACAAATGATACGAAAAGCTGGAGTTCATAATATGGTTACTATGCGACGAGCACGTTTCTTTCAAAGAATGTGGTGTAACGAATTATCAAAAATGGGTAATCGTGATAAAAAAGGCTTGGGATTTATTGAAGCAGAACATACTAAGCGAGATGTATGTTATGCGATAAATGACAAAAATCCGATTGATGAGAATATGGATATAAGTGAAGAGAAAGATGTGGAAGCCAAACCTGCACCAGAAGAACTTGAAGATGGTGGACAGGCCACTACCATGGATGAGCTAAGGGAAATAAATTTGGGAACTGATGAGGACCCTCGCCCGACCTTCATTAGTGCTCTTCTCTCCAAGAATAAAGTTGAAAAGATGAAAGCATTACTCAGTGAATTCAGGGACTGCTTTGCTTGGACATACGATGAAATGCCAGGCTTATCCCCTGATATAGCTGTTCACAAATTAGCAATCAAATCAGGTGCAGTACCTGTTAAGCAAGCTCCAAGGCGAATGAGGTTGGAGATTGAGGAGCAAGTGATTGCAGAAACCAAGAAGCTCATCGAAGCAGGTTTCATTCGAGAAGAAAAATATGCTGATTGGATCGCCAACATTGTCCCGGTGAAAAAGAAAAATGGACAAATTCGCATATGCATCGATTTTCGAGATCTTAACAAGGCGTGTCCAAAAGACGACTTCCCACTTCCAATATCAGAACTGTTGGTTGACAATACATCCAATTATGATATGTTCTCATTTATGGATGGATCGTCGGGATATAATCAAATCAAAATGGCAGCTGAAGATGAAAAGCATACATCTTTCAGGACTCCTATCGGCATATTCTGCTACACAGTCATGCCCTTTGGCTTGAAGAATGCGGGAGCTACATACCAAAGAGCAATGACACATATATTTGATGATCTTATCCATCAAAAAGTTGAATGTTATGTGGATGATCTTGTTGTGAAAAGTATAGATCGAAAAGATCACCTCCAAGATTTGAGAATTGTATTTGAAAGAATCAGAAAATTCAATCTCAAAATGAATCCACTCAAATGTGCTTTCGGAGTTTCTTCAGGAAAATTTCTTGGGTACGTTGTACGGCACCGAGGAATTGAGGTGGATCCTAACAAAGTCAAAGCAATCATAGAAATGCCGCCTCCGAAAAGTCTCCGTCAACTTCGTTCTTTACAAGGACAACTTGCATTTATACGACGGTTCATCTCAAATTTATCAGGCAGATGTCAACCATTTGCAAAGCTGATGAAGAAAGACATTCGTTTTAAATGGGATGATGAATGCCAAGAAGCTTTTGACAGTATCAAGAGATATCTTCTGAGCCCACCCATACTTGCAGCACCAATTCCAGGGAAGCCTCTTATCCTATACACCGCAGCATTGGAAGAGTCCCTTGGAGCATTGCTAGCTCAGCACAATGAAGAAGGCAAAGAAAATGCACTCTACTATATCAGTCGAAGATTGATCGGGGCAGAAATTCGTTACTCCCCAATTGAGAAACAATGTCTGGCATTGATTTTTGCAGTCCAAAAGCTCCGCCATTATATGTTATCTCATAAAATTACACTAATATCAAAGATCGATCCGCTGAAGTTCTTGATGACAAGACCAGCGTTGACAGGTCGCCTAGCAAGATGGGCAGTGATACTTCTGCAGTTTGATATCACGTACGTCCCCCAGAAAGCAGTAAAAGGGCAAGTATTAGCAGATTTTCTGGCCGCACATCCCGTTCATGCAGACTCGTCGCTCAATGATGATCTGCCTGATGAACAAATTCTGGTTGTTCTAGAAGAGGAGAAATCACAAATATGGGAAATGTATTTTGATGGTGCATCATCAATTAAACCTGCCCAACCTCCAAACCTCCCCAAAGCTCGAGCTGGTATCGGTCTTATTTTCATAGCACCGAACGGAGGAATAATGAGATTTTCATTTGGTTTAACTGAACCTAGAACAAACAATGAAGCAGAATATGAAGCTTTAATAGCGGGTCTTGAGATCGCTATTTCAATGAAAATTCAAAATCTCAAAATTTTTGGTGATTCTCAACTCATTATAAATCAAGTAATGGGTATTTATAAGATTGGCAGAATTGGATTGATTCACTATCATAGGCGAGTCCTCGAGCTCATGAAGCAGATTGCAAATATTACATTAATCCAAGTATCTCGAGCTCATAATAATAAAGCAGATTCTTTAGCAAAACTTGCTAAAGAAATGGCAAGCATGAATGACGAGCCAGTACTAATCAGTGTCAACACACGTCGAGTACTAGAACCAGCAATTTTGTGTTCCCCGCAGGTAGAGGGGTCAATAAATCCAAGTCAGCAGGACACAACTTCGGTTGTTCCTCAATCTCCCCAACAAATTGTTCCTGAAAATCAACAAGATAAACCTCAGATGTTTACAGGAAGAAAATTTGGTAGAGCATCTGAATCTTGGCTTGAATGCCTAGAAGTTGAAGAGCAAAATGACTGGAGACAGCCTTTCATCAACTACTTCAGAGAAAATAAACTCCCTACAGATAAATCATTGGCTGCACAAATTAAGAAAAGATCATTGCGATATGCGTTTGTCAACAACACGTTATATCGAAGATCATTCGAACAAATGTGGCTACGATGCTTAGGAAAAGATGAAGCCGATAAGGTAATTTCAGAAGTTCATGAAGGACTATGTGGTGCACACCAATCGGGTCCTAAAATGGCCATTAAAGTTAAAAGGATTGGTTATTACTGGCCGTCAATGGTAAAGGATTGCACCAATCATGCAGATATATGTCACGAGTGTCAAATTCATGGCAATATCATACATCAACCTCCAAATCCTTTACATCCCACTATAGCGTCCTGGCCATTTGAATGCTGGGGGACAGATGTAATAGGGCCAATTGATCCACCATCATCTGCTGGGCATCGCTTCATATTAGCGGCAACAGACTATTTTTCTAAATGGGCTGAAGCAGTTCCATTCAAAGAAGTCACTGCTTATCATGTGATTAACTTCTTCACTCATAATGTTGTCTACAGATTTGGTGTTCCGCGCCGCATAATTTCAGACAACGGTTTAGCTTTCAAAAATACCAAGATTTATAAATTCATTGAGCAACATAAAATTGATTGGAGATATTCATCAATCTATAATCCAAGGGCAAATGGATTAGCAGAAGCCTTCAACAAAACGCTCGTAAAGCTGCTCAAGAAAATTCTTACAAAAAATAAAAGAGAATGGCATACTAAGTTGGCAGAAGCATTATGGGCATATCGTACTACATACAAAACACCAACGAAAGCAACTCCTTATGCATTGGTGTTTGGAGCTGAAGCTGTGTTGCCACTCGAAGTTGAGTTACCGTCACTTCGGGTAGCTGTTCAGTATGATCTCACAGAAGAACAAAATGCTCTCCTACGAATGGAAGAACTTGATGCGTTGGATGAAGTCCGACTCCAGGCTCAACAAAATTTAGAGATTTATCGAGCAAGGATGGTGAAATCTTTTGACCGTATGGTACGCCATCGAGCATTTCGAGAAGGAGAATTGGTCCTGGTGCTGAGAAGACCAATTATCCCACACCGAAGGATTGGTGGAAAATTTGAACCAAATTGGGAAGGTCCTTTTGTCATCGAGAAGGTGTACCAAGGTGGAGCATATCAACTTATTGATTTAGAAGGTCTACGACCTATGCCCCCGATCAATGGGAGATACTTAAAGAAGTATTATTCTTAAAAAAGTAAGTTGAAGATCATTCCCTTGTAAAAGGAGATAATAATTCTAAGATGTCTTAGAAATTCTCCCACAAGACAGGGGGCATTTTTAAGTTTAAAAATGCCAAAAATCTGGTGACGGATGAAATTTCCCTTCAAGGCAGGGGGCATTTTAAATATTTATTTGGGTTATCATCGAACCCCAAATAAATATTTAAAATCATTCATGAAGCTATCACAGCATATATGTGGGGCAGAAGCTGGTGCCTTCAAGCAAGCAAATATATGATCATCGCAAAAATTTTGCCAAAAATCTCGAAGTTCAGATTGAGAAGAAATTTTGATCTGCAACTTCAACAAATCAAATTCGACAAGTATAAACTGTCATAGTACAAGTCCAGTGCTCAAACAGATATAATATCAGTCTCAACAAGCCTATATGCGGCCGAGCCACTGATAGCTTTACTTACTCAACAAGCCGTAATAAGAGGCCGTAGTAGGAAAGCGTCTGTTTTGTTAGCCCGATGACAAATACTATCAAGTTTGATATTTGTCCAATTTAGCAAATCAAAGCAGTTCAGATTCAAAAAATTTTCTCAACTAACAAATGGATTGAGGCAAAATTCAGAAAAATCTCAATCAACTCAAAGGCACCAAGCCATAATAATAATAATAATAATAAACTCCTATCAAATTTGGAAGCATTATCCTTCAATAAATCTATAAAGCACAAAGCTAAGATCGAAGGAGCTTCACTTCTTCAACATGTCCAAAAAAAAAAAAGCACGAAGCTTAGGACCGAAGAAGTAATCCCACAGTTCTTACAAAGCCATAGGCCGAACAAAGGGAATATTGTCATCATCAAAGTCCATCATGCAAAAAGCTTTGGACAGATGGCTATTTATCACCAACCTAATATCATTCTAAAGGATTTAGGTCATCAATATGGATTCTTCATCAAGCCCATGAAAGCACAAAGCTAGGGCAGAAGAAATATTAATTCCTGACAAATCGGGAAGATAAATCAGGGATATCTAAAAGACTCTCTATATGACATCTAAAATTTAGTTTTAGAGATCTATAGGGTCAACCAGTTTACAACAAACATGATCTGCTATAGAGCGCATATCATATTTGTTGGGGGGCATTTGTTGACTATAACCGTAGCATACGACCGACTCCACGTCAGTGCACGACTCAACCGACCAAAATCACCGACTCAGCCCCAAACGGAACGACGATTCGCCCACCGACATACTTACGACATAAAAAATACTCATCTCGTTCGGTTAACATTAACGCACATTCACGCACACTCACGAGAGACACACAGAGAGAAAGAGAAAGAATTTCAGGCTTACCTCTTTCCCATTCGCCGGAGCCGACGTCCACCGCAGGACTTCCTTCACGCTGAGCCGACGCCGACCAACCCGAACCCCACCGACTCACCCGACGTGCCCTAGGTCCGGTCGAATCCACGTCGCCGAGCCCAAATCCAACCCGCCAGCCAACCTGCCTCCGACTTCGCCAGACAAGCCTCCGCCGACGCCGCCGCTTCGTCGCCGACCAAGGAATCCCGAGCCGTGCGTGATCCCTCCGCCTCTACCCTAGCCCGACTTCTGGCTTTCCTTCCCGATCTCCCTCTCTCTGTTCCTATAAAAGGATATATATTATATAATATATATAATACATATTACATTATAATATATATCATATGATACTTGTATATATAATATAATATTATATGTATATATAATATTATATATTATATGTATATATAATATTATATAATATATATTATAACATATGTAAAAAAAAAAAAGAGAAATGGAGAAAAGGATTTTCAACAGGTGTCGAAGACCATACGCCGTCGATCTTTGATCCGGGTATGATGATTTTAAATGTCGAAGACCATACGCCGTCGATCTTTGATCCGGGTATGATGGTTTAAAAATGAAGACCCTACGCAGTCGATCTTTGATCCTGGTAGGATGGTTTAAAATTGAAGACCTCGCGCCGTCGATCTTTGATCCGGGCGGGAAGAACTACGGCAGTGCCGTCCCGATTTCTCCCTCGGTGGGGAGGAGACGCCGGGAGGCTGCCGAAATTTTCAGTGAACATTAAAGGACTTGGACTACAAAATCTAAAATTGATTTGAACATAATTTAAACATGAAATCAATTTTAAAATTAAATTTGAGCGAATAATGTTGGACTTAAACTCGAATTGGGCTCATATATGAAATTAATTTGAACATAATTCAAATTTAAAATCAAATTTAAATTATATTTGATCAAATAATATTGGACCTAAACTCGAAATGGACTCAAACTTGAACTCGAGGCACGCTTGCACTCAACATGAATATAAGAACCTTGAACATCGCTTACTTATGAGCCATAGTATAAAATCTCTAATGAATATTATAATCCGTACATGGTGGTTATATCGATCAAAATGCTAATTTTAAATATGTTCTTGCAAGCAAAGAAAGAGTGTAGTATGATAAGAGCATACAATCTACACTTCTCAAAATGTAAATAATACACCAATTTTCTAAGACAAAAGGCTGATGTATATGTACGATAAATGTAATGGTGCTCTTTGATTGGATTCAAAGCAGAAGTGGACACATTTAACTCCAAAAGAAATAATGTCAAGGTTGATGATATTCTTTGTATATGTCATATAGGAATATATGGCAGTCCCTATCACATTCATCTGAGAATATTGGTGAAGAGATATATATGTTATAAAATACTACAAGCATGCTACAATTCTCCTATGAGAAGGAATTGGGAATTCGTAGTGCCCACAATAACTAGCCTACAAGCAAAGATACGATCTCCTACGGGAAAGAATAGAGGAATTTGTAGCAAGCAAAATAATTCTTCTACGAGCATGATCTAGTAGTGAGGATTGAGCAAAAAAAAGCTTTAACGCCACCGGATCCGCAACATGTGTGCAAGCGGACAGAAGGCGTTCGTAGGCCTTTAAATGAAATTTTGGGCATTTCCTAAATAAAATCATTTGATCAAATGGATCATATTTAAATATTTTAAAACGCCCCTTATGTATTAAATATGATCCCTTAAATCAAATACACCCTGCATGTGCTCCGGTTAACATGTTAAAAGCATAAATACTAATAATCGAGAATGCTGCGCAGGGTCAAATGCTAAAACCCGCATGTGCTCCGATCGTCGCATATAAATCTCAAATCCAACGATTCAAGAATACTGCGCGCGGGTTTACTATTCAAGTTTCATCCTCCTCCTCGAAAGGACTGGAGTCGACATGACTTGAATAACAAAATGCATCCCAAAATCCTACGAAAATAAAAGTGGCCTCAATGTCACCCCGATGATGGCCGTGTTGAACGAAGATATCAACCGGAGGGGTCCATTCACAAATATTTTTCAAATACCATTCCTACCAAATTCTTACAAAAATAAAAGTGGCCTCAATGTCACCCCGATGATGGCCGTGTTGATAGAAGATCTCAACCGGAGGGTCAAATCTCAAATCTCAAATCCAATCAAATCTCTGTAATAAAATCTATCATCTAAAAAACTCAAAACTAAAAATCATCCACCTTCCGCAACCATTTGTCGGGGGTGATAAATCTGAAATTAACCTCAGCTCATAAAGAGCGAATGCATGTTGGGTGTATCACTACGATTCATCCTCAAACAGTCTCTTGCCAATAGGGACGTGGCACGTGCCCTCTGATCGGGTGGTTTCGCCGCAAAATGGCACCATTATATTACGATCACGGCCAAAGCCCGTATGTTCCCTAAAGGCGTCACACCCTTGAGCGATGGATCATAGGGAATATTCGATAGGCATAAAGCCCTCTGTTAGCTAAGGTGGATTCAGATATATCCCCTTAGACAAATATCAACCCAGGTCTACAAGGTATTCTTGGACGAAGCAACCCATGGCTGCCGACAAGATGCCTTCTGTCAGGTTGGGTCGACTACCTCCTCTGACTAAGTAGACCAGGGATCATGACAGCCTGGGACGACGGAACCATGGGATCTTGATCGGGCTCGTCTTCATTCCTCCCACCACCAGTTTTAAGTTTATGGTGATAAATTCCAAATTCCAAATTTTCAATTTCAAAATTCAAATCCAAATTCAAGAGTTAAAACCCTAAACTATTGCTATTATACGATAGGTTTATAACCTATTTGACCTCTTTTATGACTAGCCTTAATCGAAAGTTCTCTCTTGTTATCAGGAGGGGTAATTAACTATAGGGGCTTGCGCCTATAGGAAACCAGAACTCAGATCAAAAAGTCCTCACCAAATGAGGGCGAAATCTCTGGGTAGTGTCTTATCTACAAACCCAATCTGCCTTCTGAAAAATTCCCCCGGGATCACACATCCTCAAAATTGGAATTTTTCGGAGCCCACATCCCCATATAAGTAATCCTAACCTTATTGAAGCAACTGCCCACAGTGTTCCATTAATATATACGTTTATAAAAACTTGCAAGCTTTAGATGCATTTCATTTTAGCTTTGAAAAAATGAAAATAGATTAAAAACCAATATTGTCTGGAATGTTAATAGCTTTCATTTGTTTGCCGGATTATATGTTCTTATACCAGTCAAAGGCTTTAAGTTGTGCAGCGGTAAAGATACATTCGTAGCAGATAACAAAGCCTATCTTAACGATGAGTTTAGAAAATAACTATTTGAAATTTAATTGTTAGTTCATATTTTTGTTGCCATTAATATTTAGTGATTGATTTCGACGCAAATAGCAGTAAATTGAACACATTATTACTTAATTTGATCATTAATCAGCTTATATAAGAAATCTTTCCAATTTTTATAAATAATCAAACCAAGTTTTTAGGTAAAAATTGCTTTCATCGGAAAGTATTTCCCACAATAAAATACAGCAATCAACTATGAGATACAAATAGCTGTAATCTATCATTCTAATCTTAAAATCCCATGGTAAAATCAATAAACTATTTTTTTCCAAGTATAATATGGTCATAGATGGCCAAATATGAGATGAACTTAAAACACAGATCCCAGTTTATTCGTGATGATTGGCATGATTACTTTCAAATGCCTGTTCAACTTTAAAATTGGTTTAATTGATTCAGAAATGCGTGGATCAGACCTAGAGACAAAAGAAAATGAATGAATGGCTCCTTTGAATATTTTCAACATATCAAACACCAACAAGAACTATAATATGCATAAGCTATGAAAACGCACATATCATCACTTCACAAACCCCTGACAATGAAACCTCCATAAACCAGAACAAAACTAAAAAAAATACAGTAAACAAACTATATAATTCTTGTAGTGCTGTGTTTAATGGATTACAGAAAACAATCTAGTATGGAAACATTAAAGATAAGATAACTGCAGCTCAGATGATGAAACAATCTAGTATGGAAACTTTAAAGGTAAAATAACTGCAGCTCAGATGACGAAACAATGAAAAAGGAAAGGAAAGCAAATACACTCACCTCTATCTTCTTCTCCCCCAAAATAACATCAGATTGCAAGAAATCATCAGCCATCTATCTCGGAAACAGCATATCCAGTATGATCGATAGCAGCGGCCTTCGGATCCTGAATCAGGAAACGACGTCAATCAACCATAAATCAATAAGCAACAAAAAAACTCGCACTCGCGTCACCAAAATCAGCGCCAGATTCCTCTGCCACCCTCGATCAAATCTGACGCGAAAGAATCCGCAGAAAGTATCAGACCGTGCCCTGCATCCACGAAGTCGAGCAACGCGACCTGGTCCAAAGAACCCCCGAAACCTAACGACCCAAACAGATCTCAGCCTAGATCGGAAAAATAAATAATCAAAACGAAATGTACCCGCCAACTTACTAGGAATTTACGCTGAACAGAGGGAGAGAAGATTACGGCGCCATCGTAGATGAAATGTCCAAATCGCTGGAGGGAAACCTTATTCATCGGCGGGGAGAAAGTCGAGATCGTACCCCCGGAAGTAGAGGGAGTTGAAGAAGAGGGAATGAGAGGATCTAACGGAGAAATCATCGACGATGACGACAAGGCGGAGATCCGTGGAGCTTTCGTCAGAGAAGGTTTCGTAGAAAAGCAGAAGCACGAAGAGGAAGAAGGCGGGGAAGATCCGCGAGGCTTTCGGGTTTCTCCACGGCCGCCAGCTATGGTGGGGAATTATATTGGCGGGGTTTTATACTTTTATTTATTTTAAAAAGAGAAAAGAAATAATTCTAATAATAACCAACTATAATAAAATATTATGTAAATGACGTATTAAACCTTGCGTTTTATTTTTAATATAGTTTCTTAGATTTATTAAACCTTGCGTTTTATTTTTAAAAATGGCCTACATTGCCAATTTCTTATAGATCTACGCAAATCGATAGTATTATCTTTATTAAAAAAAGTTGTTTGTAATATTATGAACATTAGAAGATGTCCACAACAATCTAGACTTACGGTGATAATGGAAGAAGAATAACTCTTCAATTAGGGCTGCAAACGAACCGAGTCGGGCCGAGTATGTGAGTGTTCATGTTTGAATTCGTTTATTATTACCTTGTTCAAGTTCGGTTCATGTTTGATTCAAGCTTTATTATTTGTGTTCATATTTGGTTCGTTTAATTTATCGGCGTTCATGTTTGATTCGTTTAGCATTTATCGAGCATTATAAAAAAAAAACATTAATGAGTTATGTTCGTGAACATATTTAGCAAACAATCTATTGAATAAACAAATCTTAAATTTATTCATGAATATCTTAAACAAATAATCTAGCAAATATGGATAAATGTAAAATATCTCTTGTTCGTAAACAAATTCATTATGTTATAATAAATTTAAAATATTTATATTATGTATATTTATCAATTTTATAATTAAATATTAATTGAATTTTTATCGAGATTATTCACGAGCTCTGAATCGAATAGGAATTGAGCTTTTATCGAGCTTACTGTCGAGCTTGTTCACGAGCTTCAAATGATATTATTCGTGAACATAAATAAACCAAACACATTAGTGTTCAAGCTTGTTTATTTAAGGATCGAGTATTTAAAACGATTTTCAAGATTGTTTGTTTAGTTAGTTAAGCAATCACAAACGAGCTTTAATCGAACCGAGCAATAAGTAGCTCGTCAAACGTTTGATTTGCTTGCAGCTTGCAGCCCTATCTTCAATTCACTAGTAAGGATGCATATGGATCGCATCACATTAAACTAAAACACATAATTGTTAAGATGTTAAAAAAATGAAGAAATTTAATTACAAAAAGATCAGAAATATGAAAAATAAATAAATGGAGGACAACATGGACATAAGCTTTACCATTACTTTTGACCAGAATAGAGGAGACAATACAAAATTTGGGGATAGTTATTCAAAATTCATCATCACTCTCAATAATCTCACTCAAATTGTGGTAGTTTTTCTTTGCCCTCCACAAAGACAGTGTTCCCAGAACAATTATTACGTCATCTGACCGGACGTAGAGCTATGTTCGGCCGCAAATAACATGTCGCCACGTGCTCTTACTCTCTACTGCGCGGCCCGATTACTTGACCTGGACCGGAATCCGGGAATGCTATGTTCGCGTATTGCGAGGTATTACTCGGTATTTGCTCGGTATTGCTCGCTATTGCTAGGTATTGCATGATAATAACGAGAAATACTGCTATGTGAAGAGCAATACCGAGTAATACCGAGTTGTACCGAGTTTTTCTAGTACAACTCGGTATTACTCAGTATTTGCTCGGTATTGATCCGTATTTGCTCGGTATTAGTTATTGCCAAGCAAAATCGACCAATTAATACCTAGCAATACCTAGTAATACCGAGCAATACCTAGCAAAATCGAGAAATACCGAGCCATCCTGGGTCCGTTCCGGGTCGGGTTGTCGGGGCGCGCGGTAAATAGTGAGAACGCGTGGCGCGATTCTACTGGCGGCCGAACGTAGAGATACATCCTGTGACCAGACCAAAAAAAAGTTGTTTGTAATATTATGAACATTAGAAGATGTCCACAACAATCTAGACGTACGGTGATAATGGAAGAAGAATAACTCTTCAATTAGGGCTGCAAACGAACCGAGCCGGGCCGAGTATGCGAGTGTTCATGTTTGAATTAGTTTATTATTATCTTGTTCAAGTTCGGTTCATGTTTGATTCGAACTTTATTGTTTGTGTTCATATTTGATTCGTTTAATTTATCGTCGTTCATGTTCGGTTCATATTTGGTTCGTTTAGCGTTTATCGAGCATTAAACAAACAAACATTAACGAGTTATGTTTGTGAACATATTTAACAAACAATCTATTGAATAAACAAATCTTAAATTTATTCATGAATATCTTAAACAAATAATCTAGCAAATATGGATAAATGTAAAATATCACTTGTTCGTAAACAAATTCACTATGTTATAATAAATTTAAAATATTTATATCATGTATATTTATCAATTTTATAATTAAATATTAATTGAATTTTTATCGAGATTATTCACGAGCTCTGAATCGAATAGGAATTGAGCTTTTATCGAGCTTACTGTCGAGCTTGTTCACGAGCTTCAAATGATATTATTCGTGAACATAAATAAACCAAACACATTAGTGTTCAAGCTTGTTTATTTAAGGATCGAGTATTTAAAACGATTTTCAAGATTGTTTGTTTAGTTAGTTAAGCAATCACAAACGAGCTTTAATCGAACCGAGCAATGAGTAGCTCGTCAAATGTTTGATTTGCTTGCAGCCCTATCTTCAATTCACTAGTAAGGATGCATATGGATCGCATCACATTAAACTAAAACACATAATTGTTAAGATGTTAAAAAAAATGAAGAAAATTAATTACAAAAAGATCAAAAATATGAAAAAGAAATAAATGGAGGACAACATGGACATAAGCTTTACCATTACTTTTGACCAGAGGAGACAATACAAAATTTGGGGATAGTTATTCAAAATTTATCATCACTCTCAATAATCTCACTCAAATTGTGGTAGTTTTTCTTTGCCCTCCACAAAGACAGTGTTCCCAGAACAATTATTACGTCATCTGACCGGACGTAGAGCTATGTTCGGCCGCCAATAACATGTCGCCACGTGCTCTTACTCTCTACTGCGCGGCCCGATTACTTGACCTGGACCGGAATCCGGGAATGCTATGTTCGCGTATTGCTCGGTATTGCTCGCTATTGCTAGGTATTGCATGGCAATAACGAGAAATACTGCTATGTGAAGAGCAATACCGAGCAAATACCGAGTAATACCGAGTTGTACCGAGTTTTTCTAGTACAACTCGGTACAACTCGGTATTACTCAGTATTTGCTCGTTATTGCTCCGTATTTGCTCGGTATTGGTTATTGCCAAGCAAAATCGACCAATTAATACCTAGCAATACCTAGTAATACCGAGCAATACCTAGCAAAATCGAGAAATACCGAGCCATCATGGGTCCGTTCCGGGTTTGGTTGTCGGGGCGCGCGGTAAATAGTGAGAACGCGTGGCGCGATTCTACTGGCGGCCGAACGTAGAGATACATCCTGTGACCGGACCAAATAAAAATTCGTGTTCCCAAGCTTATTCTGACCATGAGACGATGAGTTCCTTTACTGGCCATGTAGCGAAACTCAATTCCTCCAGTCTTTAATTGCAGCATCTCTGCAATTTAATAACTTGCAAGTGATTGTTATTTATGATGTTTATTCTACTTGTAATTTAGACCCATCTTTAAAATGTTACTATTTTGATCTCTTGAACTTATTAAAGGAGTCATAAAATTCTTCTAAGAAAATAAAAGGTGTTTTTGGTGCGTGTTGATTTTTTATCAAAAGCTAACAAATTAAACAATCCCTCTATCGGTGAACACAAATTTTTTAACACTTAAAAAATGAGTATGTTGTATTCTATTTGCATGTATTTTGAGCATTTCATATTTGGTTTAAATTAAAGGGGTTATTTTAAGTACCTTAAACACTCTTGGCATGTTAATAAAATGTAATAATTTGTATTTATACATACCATTTCTAGCTACCAGAAGAGATTAAATGATATCAATACATGGCTTCCATATATATCATGTTTCTCATATATATATAACATCTAAATTCTATCGAAAATTCATTCAAGAAATAAAAGAACTTTCACAAGTATTAATTTGATTCACAATTGTTTCTTCTCTTTGAAGCTTATTTATTTCTTCACAACTTGAATACCAATGTGTTGCAATTTTAACTTTTATTTTTTTGTTGATGACTTGATTATTATGTTCATCAATATGATATCATATTATCACAAGTGGAATGCATTCCTCGTAATAGTCCTCATCATTTAAGAAATGGATATATAAAAGAAAATGTTTGGGTTGCATGGTTGGGAGAATTAGGAATGGGATGTATTATGTTCACTTCCCTTTTGATTTTTTTTTTTTTTTAATTTGATTTAACCTTAATTGATAGTTTACCTTAATTTATGTCAACTATTTATCTTATTGACCTAAATGTCCCAAAAAAGAAAACTCAATTTACCGAGCCTACCGTCGACTATGAATTATCCAACCCCATTCTCCAAACATCCAAAAAGTTTCAGAAATCACATAATAGAGCTGACCAACATGAATCAAAGTCGTGATCTAATCAATTCCGGTTGAATTAATTTTCTTATCTACAACTGATTAGCATTGAAGTTTATGAGCTATGCCTTAATCAGATCAGATAAACCAACCTAATTATAACTTCTTCTTTTTTATTTTTTGGGAAAATTTGGGGCATAGCCCATTTTATTAAAACTAATTTTCTCAGAAAAAATGAAATTCATTCTATAACTAGTTTAGAATGAAATAAAAAACAAAATAGAGAAATAACCAAAACAAATACTAGGAGAATGATCAACAGCTTTCAGATAATCAAAGCTAGAGAAGATGCGTCGTAATCGATCTCCTCATGGCATAAGACATCCAATCGAGCCAAGTCATCCAAGTGAATGTCAGTCTGTAGGTTCCAACCATAGGGTCATTCAGCAGCGTACCAGCGAATTCGAAATACCAGTGGTTGTCAATCCCAGCCACAACCCAGCCTCGAAAGATCAGCCTACAGAAGCTCCAAAAATCAGCTCCCAACCGTCTTTGTCCAATTCACTCCAACAAGATAGCGATCCAAACATGAAAGAAATATCATTTACTGAATGATATTAGGAAAAGTTCTTTTAAGTTCCTCATATTTTTTCCAATTTGATACTTTCAATTTAATGGCATTCCTAACAGAATAACAGAGGGTCAAGGGAGAGATCCAATTCCCAGAGAAATGTCTGTTATTCCTTTCAATCCAGAGGAAGTAAACCAAAGAGGATATGACAAGGTAAAAAAGTTTTTCTCAATGCTGGAAAATTCATTCAATTGATCAAAATGATCAAGCAATTGAAGTAAATTCGGTCTCATAAAGAACTTGTTGCTTTGAGGAAGTAAATAAGATATTACTAAAAATGAATAATCACATTCAAAAAATAAGTGTTTATGATTCTCAACATTATTCTGGCAAAAGTTGCAAGAGGGATTAATGCCAATATTCCTTCTTGATAATACATATGCAGTTTTTAATCTCTCCAAAATAGTCATCCAAGTATAGACCAAGTACTGAATAGCATGCCTTTTAAACCAAATATATTTATGCCAAATAACATCAGCTAAATTCTCATAAAAATTGGCCAAAAATAAACGATAGGTCGGATTTGGTAAGCCATCCCAAAGCAAAGCCGGTTGCTTACCAATAGGAATATTCATGATTCCATCCATCACAATCCTAGGAGTATCCATATTCATTCTCCAACTGTTCTCAAAAATAAAATTATTAACCAGAACAAAATAATCAACATGAGGGTTAATGATTTCAGCAATAGATTTGCCATTACACCATAGATCCCAATAAAAAGAAAGTTGCTGATGCCAGTAATTTGAAAAGAAATTTTATGCTTTATATTGCCAGCTACCTCACAAATAACTTTCCACATTTTAGATGCATCTGATGGAGGAGTTTTCCAAGGGGAGAAGAATTTTCCTTTATACCAACTTGCTAAACCACTATCCCGGGTCATAATTCTCCAAATGAGAGAACAAATAAAACTATGATAAAGAGCTTTAATAGAAGGCAAACCGAGACCACCTGCATTCTTAGGAGTGCAAACAGTAGACCAAGCAATGGTTTGCATTTTCTTTTCTTTAGTATTTCCATGGAATAAAAATATAGAGCACAACCTCTCAACGATTTTGCAAGAATTTTCAGGAATTATAGCCCCCCCCCCCCTAACGCGCAGCAAATGTCCGAATATTTAAATCCTCACAATCTCGAAGGCATCGATTCAATGAACGCTTGTGTTTGATATATATTGATAATGATGGATTCCAGGCCAAATAAAATATGACTTTCCATAAGACAATTCTCATTGTAACTAAACTTGACATGGAATTTTGTTATAATAAGAATCCATCATTATCAATATATAGAAAGTCAAGTTTAGTTATACTGAGAATTATGTCTTACAGAAAGTCGTATTTTATTTGGCATGGAATCCATCATTATCAATATATAACAAACATAGAAGCGTTCATTGAATCGATGCCTTCGAGATTGTGAGGATTTAAATATTCGGACATTCACTGTGCGTTAGGGTTTCGTCTCCTCGAAACCTCTTCTAGCAGCCCTTAGGGTTTTTCGTTCAGGGGGCTTTTGCCCCCTCTTCCTGGGGATGATGGCTAGAGAATCTTCTGATTTTCCCCCTCTTCAATCTGGATCGCATCATGATCCATCTTCATCAAATGCTTCGGCTCCTTGGACGACATAGGAAAAACCTCATTTGATCGGTTTCAATATAACATTTCAATTACCGCTCAAATTTGATTGATAGGCGGGATTTGAATTGGTAATCGAATATTTAAATCCTCACAATCTCGAAGGCATCGATTCAATAAACGCTTATGTGTTTGTTATATATTGATAATGATGGATTCCAGGCCAAATAAAATATGACTTTCTATAAGACATAATTCTCATTGTAACTAAACTTGACATGGAATTTTGTTATAATAAGAATCCATCATTATCAATATATAGAAAGTCAAGTTTAGTTATACTGAGAATTATGTCTTACAGAAAGTAGTTTTTTTTTTGGCCTGGAATCCATCATTATCAATATATAACAAACATAGAAGCGTTCATTGAATCGATGCCTTCGAGATTGTGAGGATTTAAATATTCTGACATTCGCTGCACGTTAGGGTTTCGTCTCCTCGAAACCCCTTCTAGCAGCCCTTAGGGTTTTTCGTTCAGGGGGCTTTTGCCCCTTCTTCCTGGGGATGATGGCTGGAGAATCTTCTGATTTTCCCCATCTTCAATCTGGATCGCATCATGATCCATCTTCATCAATTGCTCCGGCTCCTTGGACGACATAGTAAAAACCTCATTTGATCGGTTTCAATATAACATTTCAATTACCCCTCAAATTTGATTGATAGGCGGGATTTGAATTGGTAATCAAATATTTAAATCCTCACAATCTCGAAGGCATCGATTCAATAAATGCTTATGTGTTTGTTATATATTGATAATGATGGATTCCAGGCCAAATAAAATATGACTTTCCATAAAACATAATTCTCATTATAACTAAACTTGACCTGGAATTTTGTTATAATGAGAATCCATCATTATCAATATATAGAAAGTCAAGTTTAGTTATACTGAGAATTATGTCTTACAGAAAGTCGTATTTTATTTGGCATGGAATTCCTCATTATCAATATATAACAAACATAGAAGAGTTCATTGAATCGATGCCTTCGAGATTGTGAGGATTTAAATATTCTGACATTCGCTGCGCGTTAGGGTTTCGTCTCCTCGAAACCCCTTCAAGCAGCCCTTAGGGTTTTTCGTTCAGGGGGATTTTGCCCCTTCTTCCTGGGGATGATGGCTGGAGAATCTTCTGATTTTCCCCCTCTTCAATCTGGATCCCATCATGATCCATCTTCATCAATTGCTCCGGCTCCTTGGACGACATAGGAAAAACCTCATTTGATCGGTTTCAATATAACATTTCAATTACCCCTCAAATTTGATTGATAGGCGGGATTTGAATTGGTAATCGAACTACGGCCTTCGCCTTCTCCAGCAACAGGCAGAACATTCTTCAACAACCTAAGAGAAAATCACCAAACAAAAATACTCACCGCTCTCCAAGCAAATCTAGATCCCATATCATCTCTAGAATTGACTCTAGAATAGGGAGAAAAACAGAGCAGATCGTCTCCTCGTCGCCGGACTCATCGTCCTTACACTCGTAAATCATCGCGTCCAAAATTTTCCATGCGCTGCGTCATTCACAACAACTTAAACCGACAACATATCATAAATTAATAAACCGCAATCCCCTACAAGTAGCGCCTGATCCATCACCGTTCTCAAATCCTGATAGCATAAACACCTAATAATGCCAGGGATTTGAGATTTTCGCTTGATTGATGAGCGATTGCTTACCTCAGATAGTTGTAGGGATAGACATTGATGTTTTTCGTACCGTTGAATGCATTTGCCAAAGATAAGGCTGACCGAAACAAGGAGTGAGATCGACATTTTCCGGCCGAGAACCGCCAACTTACTGACGGAGACTGCCATAATCTTCGATCGCCGTCAATGTCTAAGTGAAAAACAGATAGACAACGGGGTAGAGAGAGCGAGACAGAGAGAGTGATAAAAGGAATGGAAGGAAGGAATTGTTAGTGAAAGGTGAGGGAGCAGAGATATTTGAGGCAGAATCACATTCAAAGTATTTAAAGATGCTCGTTAGAAATTATTGTGTACGCGGATGTGCGTACACACTGTTTATTTTGTTGCGTATTTTTTGAGACATAGTTTTTTTGAGATAAATAATTAGCAAATAAATAATACTCACTAAATACACAAAAAATACGCAAAAAAATACATAGAAAATATAATGTATCAAAAAATACGCAGTGAAATAAGCAGTGTGTACGCAGCATCCGAACACAATTCTGCGTTCGGACTGCGTACACAATAATTTCTCACTCGTTAGAGGGGTTTTAGTTACAAATCACGAAAGTTTTAAGCAAATTACTTTTTTGTCCTTTCCATGCAATAATAAATTTTAAGTACCATAATTCTTATCCCTTTACTTAGAGTTGGATGCATCCGTGATTATTGATATATATATATATATATATATATATATATATATATATATATATATATATATATATATATATATATATATATATATATATATATATATTATATGAATCAATAATTTAAATTTGAAGTGCTCACTTATTTGAAAATTATAACTTTTCTTTTGTATAAAATTTGTTGAGCGTTAGAGAGAAAATATTTAATACTTTAATTTTATATAAAAATTTATCACATATTAATAAATAAATTATTCAATATGATCATAAATAAAATAAGAATTTTTACATAAAAAAAAAATAATGCCATATCCAATTAAAACAGTCTCACGCATGTTACAGACAATATATTTCTTCACAACTGAGAAAGATATTAATACAATGTAGTAGATATAACTGTAAATGATTGACTTCACTTAAAGGAGCCTTGCTTCATTGAAGTTTTGAAAAAATAAATTAGTATGTTAGGCTGTTCTCCTCTGAGAAGTGTAATACAATCTTTATGTTGAACTATGAAGGCACACTTGATGTCTGTAAAGCCCTTTATTTGTGACGACGAGCATTGAAATTATGAGCAGCATCATATGATGATGTCGAAATTTATTGGACTTAGTGTCAATAGTATACATCAATTTTACAGGTAATAATATGTATCAATATAGAGCTTTATTAGTGATGTTGTTTATCAATGATGAGCATCAATCTTATGGGTGAATATGTAGATGAACATTATTGGTGATGAATTGGGAGATCAATGAAGCAGTTGGCTGATGATAATTGTTGAGAGACTATAATCAAACAATAATGATTGTGAGGTTATATTCAATCGATAGAGTCCATAGTATAATAACAATGGCTAGATGATAATGTTTGAGAGATTATAATCGGATGATGTTGGTTAGGAGTCTATGGTCAAGCAACAACGATTGGGAAATGACAAACAATAAATGACAAATAAGACATGATGATCAAGAAATACTATCAAAGCTCCTATAACAATTTATGTAGGAAATTCACATCAATATTTTATTTATTTATATTATTAAATAAATTTAAATAAAATTTTAAACTCTTTGCATAAATAATCAAATTTAAAATTTATTAATTAATTTTATAAAGATGCTCATATGTTACTATGTTATTTAACAAACAACTTGTGAAACTATTAATAATGCATTAAAAGAAAAGCGTATAAAACTACCTAGAAGCTTAGCTAAAATATACTGAGAAAATCCACCGAGGTTTAGGGTGGTTGGTGGGCGAGCACGGTTGAAAACCCTCCATCCCGAATTCGAATCCTCTCTACTATGACCTCACCTCTTCAGTGGGGCAAAGCAAATGTGGGTTCAATGCTTATGAATGGCCTCACTAGGTTCCGCCTAGGGATTAATTATGCCGTCAAGTGCTCCTTTTAGAGTGACAGCATGTATATATACTGAGAAACTTATAGAATCATGCGCACAATTTAATACATGATATCCTTATTTACAGAAATTGGCAAAGGAAAAAAGCATGCAAAACATAGATCAACAACCCTAAATCTAAAAAATCTTCCTCACTTCAAACATATACCGTACGAATACCGCATGTTCAAATGAAGTTTCGCAAACTCAAGTTCGGCCGTATTAAGTGTCGCAAACTTCATTGTAACAACAAATTGTCACAAAAAACTCAATCGTATACTAAAACTTAATAAAAAAAATGTAAAGAAATATACAAGAAGTCAACGTGGAATCCTTCTAGAGATGTGCATAAAGTGCAGCAAGTAGCAACATACTAACTCAAGATAAACACTTGCGTAGACAGTGGAGATCAAAGTTGTAGATGACACGGCTGAAACTGGACTCAATTAATGCCAACTTGGTAGCATCCATGGTATTTGAACGAAATCTCTTAGTACACAAAATATAATTTGTGTTCATGGTTGCTGAAGTGATATAGTTCACCGTAATTCATGGTACTCTGTAAAAATTTGAGAGAGAGAGAGAGAGAGAGAGAGAGAGAGAGAGAGATGTAAAACGATCATGCAAAGTTGAATTACTTGAAGAGTTTGCACGCTTAAGTGTTAGAAGTCATAATAATCATATCTTCACAATGAATTTTCTAACGACAAAAGAAAACACTAAGAGCGGAAAAATAAGCTTAGGCTGAATCACACGCGTAAGAGTTAGGATCAGAAAACAATCAAGTTAATCTAACATTGCATACATGAATGGTTCAACATAAATCCCTAAATTAACAATGAGATTAAGCACTATGCACGAGTCCCTCAATCAGCTCTCTAGTTATCTAAGCTTTAGCGGGGAAGAATTAGCATGATATTTTATGAATCAACATATAACCACAAGTGATAAGTGAACTAGGAAGATTAAGAGAGTTTGGTGGAAGAGTTTACCTACATAAAACAAAAGACACGAAGCTTTGGTGTCGACGATGGCTATTTCTGCAATGGGATAGCAATCAGAATCCTTTCACAAGCCTGAACAGCTCCTAGGAGGGATTGGGAGTCATCGGCTAGTAGAGCGTGGACTCCAGGAGGGCTGGACAGCAGTTGGGCTGGTTGGACAGCAATGGAAAAGTGCAGAACTTCCCTGGACAGCGATCCCGGCAACTTGGACAGCAATTTTCCCAATCTCTAGAGTTCTGGACAGCAGTGTTGAGAATGAAAAAGTTCTTGACAAATTATAGAATCCGTCCAGAAATCTGGACAGTAAATAATACGGCTTAGAGAAGCCTTGGACAACTTCTATAGGGTGTAAGGAGCTTCAAGACAACAAATCGTGACTCCCAAGGGTGCTTAACAGCAAGACATTTTGCTGGAATTTTGTGGACAGCTTGCAGGAATCTCTAGGGAGAGAAATCAGAGAGAAGAAGTGCTGGGAGAGGGCGGCTAGGGCTGAGGTGGATTAGGGAATTGATTGGAGGATTAATTTAGCTCAATTTGAATTTGAATAGGGGCTTAATTTGAGGCGTTAATAAGGGAGTAATAATGGCTAGAATTAATGAGATAGGAGAGAGAGGGAGGGATTTGGGGAGAGGATTTGTAACTTCCAAAACAATTTATGTCATTTATGTCATTTTGCTGTCATTAGATCTGTAATGATCCTAAGTGTTTCGGACAACTACACCATAGATTTCAGCTGCTGTCCTCACTGTTCCAGCAACTTCTAGGCACCCTTTAGTGAGCTTAAAGTCGTGTCTAGGTGCTGTCCTCACCCTAGTGATATCCCTATAACATTTAGACGACCTAGACCATTGTTTAGTTTGCTGTCCTGATTTTTCCTGCTGGTGTTGGTGCCTTTTTAGTGAGCAATTCAGTGTGTTTAGATGTTGTCCACACTCTAGAAACCTTCCAAAACACTTAGACAACTCTATGTCTTGCTGTAGTTTGTTGTCCACGCAAAATCTGCACCATTTAGTTGCTTTAGGAGCAGTTCATTTAGTGTCTTAGTGCTATCCTTTTTATCCTATCATCCTTAGGTATTCCTTAAAGCTTCCCATGGACCCGATAGGACTTCAAAAGAAGCTAGATGACCTAGTTAGTTTAGTGGGCTCTATGACTCAAACCATGAAGGAGAAACATGTTGACTCTCCCCACTCTAGGAAGGTGCCCTATTCGGTCAGTCATGTTAGTCGAGAGACGCCTCACTCTAGTTATCAACCTAGACCTAAGCCTAAGCCTCAGCAACAACCTCACTTTGAGTCACTTTACCGTCTACCCATCTTTAATGGTTCCTCGGACCCTTACTACTTTAGGAAATGGGTTAGACAACTAGAGGACTATTTTGAATCATGTCATATCCCTGAGTCCCATCAAGTTAGCATCGCTAAGTCTCACTTAAAAGGTCGGACTCTACAATTTTGAATGAAATTGGAAGATCATAAAGAGTCTCGCGGTGAGTATCTTACTTGGAAAGACATAAGACGAGAACTTAATTTGAAATACCGACCCTCTACTAGTGACCGTCATCTAGAGCATCACCCTACCTCTTTTGTTGGGACAACCTGTGGACATTACTGTGGTCGAGACCACCCATCATTTAGTAACGTCAAGGTTGTTGTTCCACCCTGTAGGTATTCACTTAGTCTTGATGACCGACACTTTAGTGGGTCTTGTGATGGATCAAGCCCATATGACTCCCCATTTAGACTAACTTCTAGCCAGCTCAGTCAACCGTTAGCCTCCCCAGTCCTTAACCCTACAAGTGTAATTTTAATAAAGAATTGCAGTAAACAGAAGAAATTTACTGAACCTGAGACTGAATACATCCATTTCGTGGATACTACCGATAACGAGGACTTCTTTGAGGATGAAACTAAAGTGATTGAGTCAGACTCCCGACATGACTTAAACCCTGAGCTAGGACCTTTAAACATCGACACCTTAGCACCCTGATCCTAATCCCCTCGAGGATAACTCTTTGGATAAAGTCTGTTTGGACAATAGTAACATGATCTTGAAAGAAGCCAATATGGCCTTGGACACATTGAAGTTAAATTCGGAAGATCCTGATTTAGTTGTATCACCTACTGAGTTGACTTTGGGTAATTTTGATGGTAATAATCTCGAGTCGGAAGTGGTTCAACTGAACTTACTACCCGATTTAACTCCCGATTTAATTGACCCTGAACCCATTTATCATGAGTCTGTGGATAATAGTACTATGAGTTCGGAATATAATAATTTGATCCAGAGAGTTTCTGAGTCTATTTTGAATAATGAATCTCCCCTTGTTTTATTGGAGTCTAGGAGTGGCTCATCTAAATTTACATTTTAACGTGTGTCTTTCTTGATTGGACTTACCTCTCCAGTCCTCGTACCGACAACAACGTTAGAGAGAGTTTTAGCCCATACTCTCATGACATCTCCCCAACTGTTGTGCTCACATCTGTTTCAGAAACTCTACCCCATCTTATGAGCCCCATACCTACTGACGACTCGTTGGGCTATACCCTTATGGATGTGAATCAAGACCCATCATCTTATCTTGTTCCTGATTCATTCATTTTTCCCATTATGGCATCGTCCTATCATGTTAAGGACCATCTCTCTCCTAATTGGATAAATTTGCTCGATTACACTACTACCACTAGGAGACTACCTACAACCTTAATTGAAACTTCCTATAGAAGTACCCTGGTAACTAAGGATGTTTTCATTGCTCCCCCTACACCAGTTCCCTTAGACCTGAACACTTTAGATCCCTCTTTTTGTTACTCGTCCACCTTTTCTAGCTATGTGTTCGTGGGTGTTAGTATGTTGTTGTGTGTGTGTTTGTAGTCTGTTGTCTTCCAAAACTTTCTTTGTTTAAATTTTGTGTGTGAATTCACTTTTCATGCATCTTGCATATCAAGTCTCTTGCACCACTTCATTCTCATCTTGTTGAGTCTTGAATTTTAGACCTATAAATTTGCATAGCACATGCCGCATTTACATCGCATCCGCATGACCTACTTATGAAATTTGCACGCCTAATTGAATAGAACGACAATAATTATAAACTTTATGCTGAATTCAAAAAACGACAATTTAAAGCTTTTGAGGTTGGTAACTCAGCGACGGTGCGGATTCGTCCGGCGCAGTTCCCACAAGGAACTGTAAAGGAATCACAAGCTAGAAGTGCGGGACCAATTAAAATAGTCAAGAAAATTATTGATAGTGCTTACGTGGTGGCTCTGCCTGCAGAGTTCAACATTTATCCATCTATTAACATAGAAGATTTAGTAGCCTATGAGGGTCCAGAGTTTAACCCACCACCTCCACTTCAAATTGAGCCTTGTTTGACCTCACCCTGTGAGAACCCCAGCCAACCTCCACTCCCCAAATATTCCCAAATTACCTATAGCGGAGAAGGTTGACATGATTCCGAGTGATGACATTATTTCCACAATTGAGGGTGGACGGATAAGATAGCTGATGAGGTGGAGAGGTACACTAGAGTCAAAAGAGACATGATCAGAGTGCAAGGAGACACAGCTGACCTATTCAGATACACAAGAGTTCTTGAGACACCCACTCGACGGAGTCGAGTTTTCTTCCACCTAGGGAGAATGATGAGGACATCGAAGATCAACGGCTACGATCGTGTCTATTCATTTTGATGTATTTGATTTGTTATTTGTACTTTTCCCTTTCTACCCTCACTTGAGGGCTTTGTCTTATGTTTGCCCCAGGGGTAATTGTGTCTTTTATTTTCCTTCATATATTTGGCTATTTAAGCCTTCCCCTTCCTCTTGGAAAGGGATGATGATTAATATGAAATTTTCAGCTTGTGCTTATGGATCTCTTTGTGAGTTCTAAGTTTTCTCTCTTGGGATGATCTCTTAGTGAGTTCGTGAGAGGAGAGGCCCAAGTGGGGCAAAAGCAATACCCGTCAATCTTGGTGGATTCCGAGGTTCGTGGTTCTCTTATCTTTCTTGTTCTTTTATTTTCTTCTTGCATCGAATTCCCTCCTCAACCCAATTCATCTTCTAGCTCCACCGCCTAAATCCCACCCACCTACCTAACCACAACCCGCCCCCTTTCCCCTTTGCCGCCGCCCCCCTCATAATTCCCCCCTCATTATGATGATTTCAATCATCAATCATCATAATGACTTCCTAATTTAGCTCAAGAATGAGAGGAAAAATTTGAATTCATTTAAATTTCAAATTTGAATTTCAAATTCTTTACATATAGGGAATCCCAAATTAGGAAAGTATCAATCATATATTCAATTTCAAAATAAATCAAATTAGATTTATTAGTCCCTTTCCTCAATTTGAAATTTGAAATTCAAATTTCAAAAACTTTCCTTATTTGCAAATCTAAATTAGGAAAGTGCATAACTCCAAGTCTATTTGAACTTCAAATTAGATTTGAGTTGTCATTATCTTTCCTAAATGACATAAATTATTTTGGAAATTACAAATCCTCTCCCCAAATCCCACCCTCTCTCTCATATCTCATAATTCTAGCCATTATTACTCCCTTATTAACGCCCCAAATTAAGCCCCTATTCAAATTCAAATTGAGCCAAATTAATCCTCCAATCAATTCCCTAATCCACCTCAGCCCTAACCGCCCTTCTTCTCTCTCCCTAGAGATTCTTGCAAGCTGTCCACAAAATTCCAACAAAACGTCTTGCTATCCAGCACCCTTGGGAGTCACGATTTGCTATCTTGAAGCTCCTTACACCCTATAGCAGTTGTCCAAGGCTTCTTCTCTAAGCCGTATTATTTACTGTCGAGATTTCTGGACGGATTCTATAATCTGTCCAGAACTTTTCCATTCTCAACACTGCTGTCCAGAACTCCAGAGATTGGGAAAATTGCTGTCCAAGTTGCCGGGATCCTTGTCCAGGGAAGTTCTGCACTTTTCCATTGCTGTCCAACTAGCCCAACTGCTGTCTAGCCCTCCTGGAGTCTACGCCCTGCTGGCCGATGACTCCCAATCCCTCCTAGGAGCTGTTCAGGCTTGTGAAAGGATTCTGATTGCTATCCCATTGCAAAAACAGCCATCGTCGACACCTAAGCTTCGTGTCTTCTGTTTCATGTAGGTAAACTCTTCCACCAAACTCTCTTATCTTCTTAGTTCACTTATCACTTGTGGTTATATATTGATTCACAAAATATCATGCTAATTCTTCCCCGCTAAAGCTTAGATAACTAGATAACTGAGTGAGGGACTCGTGCATAGTGCCTAATCTCTTTGTTAATTTAGGGATTTACGTTGAACCATTTATGTATGCAATGTTAGATTAACTTGATTGTTTTCTGATCATAACTCTTACGCGTGTGATTCAGCCTAAGCTTATTTTCCCGCTCTTAGTGTTTTCTTTTGTCGTTAGAAAATTCATTGTGAAGATATGATTATTATGGCTTCTAACACTAAAGCGTGCAAACTCTTCAAGTAATTCAACTTTGCATGATCGTTTTACATCAGAGAGAGGGTGTAGTTTATAGAGAAGGAAATGAGTATGTGTGTGTGCAGAGAGAGAGAGAGAGAGAGAGAGAGAGAGAGAGAGAGAGAGAGAGAGAGAGAGAGAGAGAGAGAGAGAGAGAGAGAGAGAGAGAGAGAGAGAGCTGTATCATTTTATATATAGGGCATAACGGGAGAGTAGCACAGTAGGGCTGCCGATATCTTGAATGTTGTTGCGTTGCAATAGCGAAGGGATTCCCCAAACAGATAAGGGAGGAATTGAAAAAAATATTCTTCCCATCTCATCCGGACTCGAATCCCCTAACTGTCCCAGAAAAAAAAAAACATACGTGGTAGAAAAAGCAACGGCGTTAGGACTGGCGTTTGCATAGATAGTGTTGAGATCAAAGTTGCTTAGGACAGTTGAAGTTGGAGCCAATGCCAACTTGGTGAAAGCCATCACAATATGAGTATAGGACATTTAAATTCACGGCGTGGTACTATTGCACGAACAGTGAGCAGGAGGGAGCGATAACTCTTTTTAATTAAACTATTAAATTTAATAATTTTTTTTAGAAACTCTAATAGAGTTCTAATCGAACTTCTTAGTCTGGCTCTAATCGAGCTTATTCACGAGCGTTAAATGATACTATTCGTTTATGTGGGCTCTAATTGAGCTTATTCGCGAGCGTTAAATGATACTATTCGTGAACATAAACGAGTTGAACGTCAAGATGTCCAAACTTGTTTATTTAACTATCAAATATTTACCAAAAGTATTTAGGCTCGTTCATCTACCATATCAAATGAATATGAACAAGCACTTATCAAACAGAGTCACAAGCAGCTCGTTGAACACTCAATTCATTTACAACCCTACCTTAGACTCTACTTTTTTTTTATATAATATTATTATACACATGTATTGCCAATTATATAATTAATAAATATGAATAAATAAAAATAATTCAAGCTTCTAATATACTTTAAAATTCTTGAGCCTAGTTTTAAAATATTTCATACTTTATATCCTCAAATACTAATAAGCCTATTAATCAACAACAACAACAACAATATCAAGCCCTATCCAACTATGTAAAATCAACTACATAAATCCTTTCTTCCAATGTTGTATTAAGAGTCAAATTCTCATTTAAATCAAATAAGAAAATAACATTTCTAATATCTTTTTAATCAAATATTTTTTAAGTCTACATCTACGTTTTTTAACATAGGCCAAATATAATCTCTCCTAACTAGGTCATTGAAAGACCAACGGTTTATGTAACCAAATCATCTAAGACAATTGACTCTCACTAATCTTATCAACCATTAAAACTACTCCAACCATTTTCACGAATACACTTGTTTCACATTTTGTCTTTAAGATTTAATGCCACTCATTCACCTAAGCATCCCCATCTATTAAAAATAAAACCAGCCAAAACTAACATTCAGTCACCATATTTTTTTGAGATAAATGAGAAGTTAGTTAGATTTCTTACATATTGTGGCTTATTGCTCTCTGATGTTGGTGGACTTGGCCTTGTTGATACGACCAGGGTGATGAAACAATAGATTCTTCATCCCGCCTACCTTAATCTCCTAGCCATTAGGAGACTTTGGTTAGATAAAATCTAATTTATCTGATGAAAAATGAACTCCTTGGTGCAAAATAGTGTCAAGTGTTTTTCCTAGTAATCAATCTACTGCAATTGCGTGACAAACATATTTGTAATTATTCATAGCAAATTTTGTAAGAAAGAAGAAATTTATAATATACATCAAATTCAGCTTTAAAATATCAAATTGCAAAGTCCTCATACATAAAACTAGAAAAATATTCAACAACAACCTTTATACCACTTCGTGGGGTCAGCTAAATGAATCTTTTTTCTCCATTATGTCTTATTAAGAGCCAAATTCTCATTTAAATCTAATAAACAAATATCATTTCTACTCAACATTTTATAATATAGACAAAATCTAATGCATCTACTCTTCTACCTGGGTCATCCAAAGGCCACCGTATTATCTTTCAAAAAAAGCATTCAAAAGCTTAGCTAAAATAATTGGATAAAAGTATAGAATTAAGCAGTAGAATGCATGATATTTTATCTTTCATTGTATTTATATTAATTCAATACAATTGCTTACCTGAATGCATAATGTACATAAAAGGAAGTATTGATTCTGCTGACTAATAAATCATGCTTCAACCACCTTACTTTGCTGGAGAGGTGAGTTTGTTCTGATCTGGTTCTTGCTTCAGTGTTGAATCCCCACCCATCAGTTCATGGAAAGCTTCTACTTTAACTGGAGCAGTTCTCATATTAAATGCATTCCTGCACCAATGAAATGGTCTTGCAAGCGTTAAATCATTACAAAAAAAAAAAAAAACACAAATTATTTGGATTCAGTTTGGTTTGAAGGAATAAATAGAAAAAAATATGAGGGCAAAAAAAAAAGTTAAATGCAACTGATAAAGGAATTGAATTGAGATTATGTTTCAATCATTTGTTTGGTCGAACAGAAATCTGAGTAAAAAATATTTTTTACTGGTTGATGAGAAATTAAATTATAATGAAATGATAAATTTTCACTTTTTTTTCACCATTACTCAGTAAAAAACTGTCAATTCGAGGAAAAAATGTATTTCTTCATTCCATGTAGATAAATTTAATCATCAATTAATTATAATGAAACCAACCACTACTGATTAAATTGTGAAGTAAAACACATTTTCATTCCCAATACCTTCAAACAAAATATACCCTTATATTTGGTTTGAACTTTGAAGAAGTTAGATAGAAGGTAAACGCATTTTACTTCATAGTGATTATTTGTTCTCAAAGTGATTAATATGTAATTTGATTTACCTAAGGAATAATAAATAAATGTATTTTTCATTCTACAAGAATCCAAAGCTCAATTTTTCATGAATTAAACAAGGTCAAAATAAAAATCAATTGAGTTCTCCTCAATCAAACAAATATGTGACCATCTAATTTCAATTCAACTTCATTTCTACATCTATTTTATTTCTCATTTTCTCTATTTTTTAATTAAAAAAGGCCCTTAGTGTTTAGTCATCTGTTTGAATCATGATAAGACTTACTGAGCCAACTGTGCTTGAAGTTGAGGAATCTGAATGGACTGAAGTTGTTTGAAATGTTGTCCAGATTGTGTAGGGTGATTTGCCATAGCCATCTGCTGTTGCCTCAATTGCATCTGTTGTTTACTGAGAGCATTGAAAGTGTTTGTATCGATAGGTCCTTCCATTATGTTCTCAATTTTGACATCTGCCATAGGCTGATCTTTGTCCATAATCATCATGGAACGAGGCGTGGATACTTGCTGACGCCTCAATTTATCCCATTGTTGTTGTTGTTGTTGTTGTTGTTGTTGTTGTTGTTGAAATGCTATATTTTGTGGGTGAAGCATATTCATTTGGGAATGCATTTGCCTTTGAAGCTGGAGGTGGCATAATACAAATTTAGGAGCATTATTATAATAGTCATGATGATTAAATCTAGTCATATTGAATTTGATAAAAACCAATAAAAAAAATATTAGTGACTAAAGTAGATTAAGGAAAAAAAACACCAAGGAAAGTTGTCATTATACTTATAACGCACTTACCATATCAAATAGGCAAACATAAGATTGAAAAATATAATTCTGAAAATTATTAGATCCAAAACAAAATAAAATTAAATACCACAAGTATGTATCTACCTATAGTTTTGTATCCTTAGTTAAGCATATATGATTGACATTAAAATTAGGTTTTATTTGGTTCAGTGAATTCAAAATTCAAATTTCAATTATCCAAATAAATACCAAGATTTAAGACGAAAACATCAAAATTACTTAAAGCTACTGCACATGAGCCCATACCAAACCGTACCTAATAAACATCAAGTTGTAGCAGATGCACGCGAGACATAAGATCACCACCAACATAAATAGGAATTTTTTTTTATGTACTGCCACATGCCACACGTGTGGAACCCGAATCATCCACAATGAAAGTCTATATCCTGAACTTAGCTAAGCCTTAACTATATTTGGCTATTCAAACAACAGTACACACCATTATGAGTCTTGAATCAGCTGCCAAATAAGCAAAATTGATACTAAGCCAAACCATATAAATAACACGTCTTTTTAAAACCGGACTGAACCAACCGGTTCAACCAATTCGATCGTCAACAGGTTCAGTTGACGGCCCGGTCAAGTTGGAAAATTGAATTTGCATTGAATCGGTGCGAACCGTCAAATCAACTAATAAACCGTCGAATCGGTTCTGATTTGGTTGAATCAACCGGTTCAATAAATATTATTTTTATTTAAATATCTTTTTAACATTAAACTTCTATTTATTATTTTTGTTTTAATTTTAAATATATATTTAAATGCATATGCTTATTTATGCAAATAAATTTAACTAGAATATAAAGTTGCTAACTTGTCAGTTGCCAGATCATGCAACTTTATTTGAAGCTTGTGGTTTGTGCTTTACACTATATAAAGAGAACCACTTAAAATTTTTGCATGACGTGGGGCTAAAAAACTGTGAGAATTTTGCATGATTTAAACTATCAAATTGTTTAGGATACAAATTTGGGTTGACAATATGTATAATTTATTAAAGTTAAGAACATAAGTTCTTTTATATTATAAAATTTATATATTATATTATAATTTTTATTAAAAATTATATTTATATTTATTCATTTATATTATTAAACTTTTTTAATTTTAAGACATTTATTATACATAAAATTATATTTGTAATATACATATACTCACACTAATGATCAATCGAGCTTGTTCATTAGCTTTAATCAAAGTGCTTATGTATTCTTTACTAAAACTTTAATTATTCTGTAATTTAAATTATATTTGAATAATTTTAGCATTTATTACATCATCTGGTTCAACCTCGATTCAACTCTGTTGAACCATCGAACCGTGAACTTCTCATTTCGGTTTGTTGTTTGGTCCGATTTTAACAACATTGTAAATAACCAAGCACTAGGGTATAAGACAACAAGAAGTTCACCTAGGTGTTCATTATAAGCACATCTAGGGGTGTAAGTGAGCCAAGCCGGCTCGTGAGCCGACTCGAACTCAACTCATTAACGTGCTCGCGAGTTGAGCTTGTTGAGCTTCTAGTTTGAGCTCGAGCTCGAGTTCGAGTCCAAACAGACTCGACTCGAAAGCTTATTGAGCTACTCGATTATATTATATTATTTTCAAGTATTAACTTATATTATACAATATAAAGTAAAAAAACCCTAGCTACCTCATGCCCTAACTCATTTCACAAAACCTACCGTCTTCGGCTTCGCAAACGTAGTTTGCAACTTCGTCTTTCACTTCATATTCGGCTTTCGTTTGAAGAGCAATGGCCGACTGCGACTTCAGCTGTTCTCTTTCGTGCGATTCGTGCGTTAGGTTTCCTTCCCTTGCAGGCATTTCAGACGACTGCGATTTCCAGCTATTATTCTTCTTCTCCAACCTTCACCCCTAATTTCCCGCCAAATCTAAGATAATCTTTCATGGACTCAAAAAATCTTGCATTTTTTTTCGCTTCCTATTTTCTCTATTCTCTATATTTCCCTCTTTATGTAAATGTGTTTTCATTATTTTTAACTAGTGTAGTAGTAGTTATCTTCACTTTTATGATCTTCAATTTTTTTTTTTTTTCATTGCTTTTGCATTTACAAGCTTGAACTGCCCTATTATTGCTTTAGGGTTTAGGCAGAACTTCATTAATCATAACAAGTTCTTGTAGCATAAAAATTTCTTCAGATCTTGGAGGCAGAACTTCATTAATCATGATAAAAATAGCAGTTGTAGTATGCAAATTGAGGGTTAACAATTAACTTTGGTATAAAACGCAAAGCAATAAAGGATAAATCCTAGAAAATTCCATCTTTTCGTCATAGTAATTTTTAATATCAAGCTTAGAAATTGTCTTTTCAAATCAAACCTACTCTTCATTATAAAACCTGTGCAATGAGCTTCTCTCAAATGTTTTTCTTATCTATAGTTTTGTATAAAAATGATGAAGATATGAGAGAATTCAAAATAGAATGTATTAATTCAAAATAGCCTGACCTTAGGTGAACCCAAAATAACTTTGGTAGTTTATGAAGCTAATAAAATAAAGATAAATTCAGTGACTTCTCAAAATTTTATATTTAGTTAATTTTAATATATGACGCTTTTTATTAGAAATCTTTGAATAGCATGTCAACGCCTGTAATATCTTCTCTTCTTTTTTTTGAATATTTTATCCCTTCTTTTATTTGAAATCTTTACATAGCATGTCAACACCTGTAAGCATAGAAGCAGATAATTGTGAGCCCTTACAAGTTGAAATTGAAAGACTTGATGATCCACATCAATCTTATGTTGGTAGTGAACCTATGAATGAGAATGACACAATTAATGATAACATTGAAATTGATGATGAGGTTGAAAGATGGACTACTAAAAATCAAGACAATGATGGAAAAGACGTTCATGCGGACAATGATACTGAAAATGTTATAGAAAGAAAGAAGAGGAAGAAGACATCAAAAGTTTGGGATGAGTTCAAGGAGGTTATTCTACCCGATGGTCAAAGAAAAGGAGAATGCTACCACTATTAAAAAAAAAAAAAAACTTTATTTAGGAAGTATCAGTGCAACAACTCAATTTAGGAATTATTTGGATCGTTGCGCTGCTAGGATTCATGCCTTGAAAAAATAGAAATTATTACATTTCCAACCTAGAGAAAGTGATTGGTCTTGTGCCCAAACAAAACAAGATGGAGGGTTGTTAAGCATGATGTTATGCCGGTCCACCTTGGACCGGCTCAACCTGGACCGGCCCAGCCGGTCCAGTTTTATCGGAGACGGGCGGCACAGTGCCGGGCGGAAGAGAGAGGGGGCAAAGGAGTGGGGTCCACTTGCAATTCAAACTTGGGTTAAGTGCTTTTGGAGGGAAAAGGAAGGGTAGAGTAGTCCTTTTACTTTTAATTTGAATTTGATTGTATTAATAGGGAGTTATGAGGGGATTAGGTTTTTACCTTGCATTTTGAAAAGAGTTTGGTTTCTAGGTCTTCTTGCTTGGGCTCTCGGCGTCGCCGGAGATTGTGGGAGAGTTGTTCTTCCTCTCGAATTGAAGAACATTGTATCGGGCTTGAGTTTTTGATTGCTTACTAGTGGAATACAATCGATTGCAATTTGTTTTCCTACGAATCTTCCTTAATTCCGCTGTTTTTGCGCTATTTGTGTGCCGATTTGGGTTAGGTTTGCTTGCGAACTCAAGTATTACCTTAGGGTTACTTGCGAACTCAAGTATTTCCTATCAAATTGGTATCAGAGCGAGATCCGGGCGGTGGAAGGTGGTTTCTATCCATTATTCGCTGCAGATTTTGCTGATTTTGGGGAGGATCCGGAGGCATCTCGTCATTTCCCATGGCATCTAAGCGAGTAGAAGTCTTGGAGACCGAGATGGGGCAACTTAAAGCGGATCTGGAGGAGAAGATGGCCACATTGAGCGAGAATGTGGAAGGGAAATTCGTGGCGTTGGAAGAGATGATGAAGAAGTTGTTGGAAGGGCAAGCAAGGGCTGTGCCGGGGGAGGAAAGAGGAGAAGGGAGTGGGAGCAGGGGGAAGGATAAGGTGAATCCAGACGAGGAAGAGGAGGTGGGACTGTTTAACAGTAGCGGGAGGATGCCACCTCGGGAGTCCATCAGGCGAGAAGAGCATGAAAGAAGGAGAGACTTCAGGGAAGAAAGAGAGGATGATTGGCGTCGCCGGCGGCCCGATCCAGTGGACCGGCCATGGGGAATCCAGAATCACCATGGCGGAGCGCGAGGGGAAGATGGCTATCGGCGGCCGAGGAGGGATGATGAGCCCCGATATGGAGAGAGGGGAACTTGGGAAGACCCCATTGCATGGGACAGAGGAGGCCATGGGGGGAATAGGGCATACGGGGTGGACACGAGAGCCAGAAAGCTGAAAATGCCCGTGTTCGAAGAAGGAAATGTGGATGAATGGATCCACAAGGTAGAGAGGTATTTTGCAATAAATGGCCTGATGGAGGAGGAGAGATTGTTGGCGGCTAGCATGTGCTTGGAAGGGGCGGCTTTTTCATGGTTCAAATACATAGAGAAGTGGGATCCGGTGAGGACTTGGAGGGACTTCAAGGAGGCGATCAGGGAGAGATTCAGGGGGGGCAGCCCATGGGAGATATCAGAACAGTTCTACGCCCTCACTCAAGAGGGAACAGTGGAAGAGTACCGGAAGAAATTTGAGAGTCTGGTGGGTGACATGGAGGGATTATCGAACAGCACTCTGGGGGGAAACTTTATGAAGGGCCTTAAGCCAGAAATTAGAGATGCGGTGAAGGTAATGAGACCGAGGGACTTGAGGGAGGCCATGGAGTTGGCTCAACTGGTGGAGAACCAGAAGACCAACGCCCGAAGTTGGCGGAACAACCACTCAGGGGGTCCTACCAGGACAACTACCACTTACTTGGCTCCAAAAGGGCCAACCCCTAGTGTCCTTAGAGAAAGCGGGAAGGAGAAGAGCGGGGTGACCAGATCAGCTGGGAGTTTCAAGAGATTGACCGAGGAGGAGATGCAGGAGAAGAGGGCCAAGGGCCTTTGTTTCAGATGTGAGGAGAAGTTTGTTCCAGGGCACAGGTGCAAGGATCGCGCTCTTCGGGCTCTCACCGTCTATATAGACGAGGCGCCTGAGGAGGGTGATGCTTCTGATGAGGAGCAGATTGATCCCCAGTTGGAGGTAGCTGAGGTATCCCTAAATTCTGTGATGGGATTCACTCCTAGCCATACGATGAAGGTGAAAGGGAAAATCCTTGGGAGGGAGGTAGTAGTGTTGATCGACAGTGGAGCCACCCACAATTTCATATCCGCTCAGGTGGCGGAGGAGCTGGGAATGGAGCCTACTGAGACAGGCAATTATGGGGTGATGATGGGGACAGGGAAGATTGAGTCTAGCACTGGGATCTGCAAGGGGGTGGAGATGAGACTACAGGAGATAAGGGTGGTGGAGGACTTCCTACCCCTGAGGTTGGGTAGCATAGACGTCATTTTGGGCATGAAGTGGCTACAGACCTTGGGTGAAACCAAGGTAAACTGGGGGACCATGGTGATGGAACTGATGGTAGAGGGAAAGAGGGTGAAGCTGAAAGGGGAACCAGGATTGTCTAGAGCTGGAGTGTCTCTCAGGTCGATGGTGAAGATGATCCATGAGGAAGGAGGAGGGTTCCTTGTGGAGTTGCAGAGCTTGGAAGATCGTCAGCAGGAGGAAGACAAACACATTCCTGTGTTAGTTCAACCCTTTCTGAAGAAATTTGAGGATGTGTTCCAACCTCCGGTGGGACTACCACCTGACAGAGAACGGGAGCACCAGATTATCCTAAAAGAAGGGGTATCCCCTATCAGTGTGAGACCTTACAGATACCCTCAGATGCAGAAAGATGAGATTGAGAAGCTAGTGGGAGAAATGCTAGAAGGAGGGATCATTCAGCCCAGTGTGAGTCCTTTCTCTAGCCCAGTTTTGCTGGTAAAGAAAAAGGATGGGAGTTGGAGGTTCTGTGTTGATTACAGAGCCCTCAACAAGGAGACCGTGCCTGACAAGTTTCCCATCCCTGTAATTGACGAGTTGATGGATGAGCTACATGGAGCTGTTTTATTCACCAAGATTGATCTAAAGTCAGGCTATCACCAGATCAGGATGAGGAATGAAGATGTGCAGAAGACAGCCTTCAGGACTCATGAGGGCCATTACGAGTTCCTGGTGATGCCTTTTGGCCTCACCAACGCACCAGTCACATTCCAGGCATTAATGAACCGGATCTTCAAGCCACACCTTCGCAGGTTTGTGTTGGTGTTTTTTGATGACATCCTCATCTATAGCAGGACTGAGGAGGAACACTTAGAGCACCTGAGAGTGGTATTGGGGGTGCTGAGGGAGCATCAGCTGAAGGCCAATTTCAAGAAGTGTGACTTCGCTCAGGCACAAGTGGAGTACCTGGGGCATGTGATATCTCAGGAGGGAGTGGCCGCGGATCAGTCCAAAATAGAGGCAATGTTAGCCTGGCCTCAACCCAAGACATTGAAGGGGCTCAGAGGATTTTTGGGACTGACTGGCTACTACAGGAGGTTCGTGAGAGGATACAGCACCATAGCAGGACCACTGACAGAGCTGCTGAAGAAGGATAATTTTTTATGGGGGGAAGCAGCTTCTGAGGCTTTTGAGAAGCTGAAGAAGGCCATGACGACGGTGCCCGTACTTGCTCTGCCAGATTTCAATCAGGTGTTTGTGTTGGAGACAGATGCTTCAGGCTATGGGTTGGGAGCAGTGTTGATGCAGAACCATAGAGCCATAGCTTACTTCAGTCAGATACTGTCGTCCCGAGCTAGGCTGAAGTCGGTCTATGAAAGAGAACTGATGGCGATTGTACTGGCCATCCAAAAGTGGAGACCTTATTTATTGGGCAGACATTTTATTGTCAGGACTGATCAGAGGAGCCTGAAATACTTGCTAGAGCAGAGGATGGTCACAGAGGAGCATCAGAGGTGGTTGTCCAAGCTGCTCGGATATGATTTTGAGATCCACTATCGGCCAGGATTAGAGAATAAGGCAGCGGATGCCTTATCACGCTGTATGGGGGAGCTCCAGGGGATTGCTGTATCAGTACCGGTTCTGATTGATTGGGGAGCCATCAAAGAGGAGAGCATCCAGAATGAGGAGCTAAGGAGAATCAAAGAAGAGGTGCTGTCAGATGAAAACAGCCACCCAGGCTACTCAGTGGTGGGAGAAAGACTGTACTATCAGGGAAGGAGTGTGATCCCTAGATCTTCCATTCATATTCCCCAACTGCTACAGGAATTTCATGGGAGTGCCATAGGAGGGCATTCAGGAGTGCAGAAAACCTATAGCCGGTTAGCTGCTGAATTGTACTGGAAGGGGATGAGGAAAGACATAGAAGAAATGGTGGCTAAGTGTGATACCTGCCAACGGAACAAGTACATGACGATGGCACCAGGGGGATTACTACAGCCCCTGGCCTTACCGGAGAAGGTTTGGGAGGAGATCACTATGGATTTCATTGATGGGCTTCCAAAATCAGAGGGATATACGGTTATATTTGTAGTGGTCGACAGGCTGAGCAAATATGCTCATTTCATTCCCTTAAGACACCCGTACACAGCGGTGTCTGTAGCAGCAGCATTTGTGAGGGAGATAGTCCGCCTGCATGGGGTACCGGAGTCTATTGTGTCGGATAGGGACAAGGTATTCCTGAGCCATTTTTGGAGGGAGTTATTTAGGATGCAGGGCACAGTATTGAAGAGGAGCACAACATATCACCCACAGACTGATGGGCAGACGGAGGTGGTGAATAGAAGTTTGGAGACATACTTGAGATGCTTTGTATCTGAGACACCGAAACAATGGGCCAAATGGCTGTCCTGGGCAGAATACTGGTATAACACCTCCTCTCACTCGGCTACCAAGATGACACCTTTTAAGGTGTTATATGGAAGAGACCCCCCACACCTGGTACACTACAGCCATAGGAGTACTCCAGTATCGGCAGTGGATCAGCATCTGAAGGAAAGAGATCAAGTGTTGGACGAGCTCAAGAGGCATCTTCTCAGAGCCCAACAGATTATGAAGAAACAGGCGAACAGTAAAAGGAGGGATATACAATTTGGAGTTGGAGACAAGGTCTACTTGAAGCTCCGACCATACAGGCAGAGGACTGTATCCCAGAGGAGAAATGAGAAGCTAGCAGCAAGATATTTTGGCCCTTTTGAAGTGGAGGAGAAAATCGGGGAGGTAGCATACAGATTGAGGCTTCCTTCAACAGCCAGAATACACCCCGTTTTTCATGTATCACAGTTGAGGAAAGTGGTGGGGGAACATGCAGTAAGCCCAGAACTGCCCAGCACATTGAGAGAAGACATGGAAGTGACACTGGAGCCTCTAGCGGTAGAAGGAGTGCGCATCAATGAAAAGGGGGAAAAGGAAGTGAAGATTAGGTGGAACGGCCTCCCAGATTATGAGGCCACATGGGAGCCATTGGAGAGGATTGCAGTACAGTTCCCTGCCTTCCACCTTGAGGACAAGGTGGTACTTTGGGAGGGGGGTAATGTTATGCCGGTCCACCTTGGACCGGCTCAACCTGGACCGGCCCAGCCGGTCCAGTTTTATCGGAGACGGGCGGCACAGTGCCGGTCGGAAGAGAGAGGGGGCAAAGGAGTGGGGTCCACTTGCAATTCAAACTTGGGTTAAGTGCTTTTGGAGGGAAAAGGAAGGGTAGAGTAGTCCTTTTACTTTTAATTTGAATTTGAATGTATTAATAGGGAGTTATGAGGGGATTAGGTTTTTACCTTGCATTTTGAAAAGAGTTTGGTTTCTAGGTCTTCTTGCTTGGGCTCTCGGCGTCGCCGGAGATTGTGGGAGAGTTGTTCTTCCTCTCGAATTGAAGAACATTGTATCGGGCTTGAGTTTTTGATTGCTTACTAGTGGAATACAATCGATTGCAATTTGTTTTCCTACGAATCTTCCTTAATTCCGCTGTTTTTGCGCTATTTGTGTGCCGATTTGGGTTAGGTTTGCTTGCGAACTCAAGTATTACCTTAGGGTTACTTGCGAACTCAAGTATTTCCTATCACATGACAAAGTCAAAGAGATGATTGCTCACTACATATTAATCAATGAGAAACCATTTTCAATTGTGGATGAGTTTGGATTCAATTTAGTCTTGAAGTCATTGTAAACTTTTTTTAGGAAATATTCAAGGGCCATCCAAAAAAAGATGTAATGATGGTGTATGACAATGAAAAGAAGAAATTTAAAAATTCTCTCAAGAGTATTAGTAAAATGAGTTTTACTATTGATTTGTCAAAGTCTAAAAATCAGAGAGTATCTTATATGGTTGTAACACCACATTATGTTGATTGTAATTCGAGATTGCAGAAACGTATTCTTAGTTTTTTGCACTTTCCACCTCACATTATATTGATTGTAATTTAGAAAGTGATTGTTCTTAATAGCTTTGCTTCTGAGATTGTTGGTACGTTCTACAAAGCTCTTTTTGATTGGAGACTTGAAAATAAAGTTTTCACTATATATGTTGACAACTCAGCTAACAATGATAGAGCTATTAAGCTACTCAAAGAAAGCTTCAGAGTGAAAAAGAAACTATTTTTTGGAGGTAGGCTTTTTCATATGCGCTGTTATGCCCACATTTTGAACTTGATGGTGAAGGATGGTAACAAAAGTATTGAATTTGTTTTTGATAAAATCAGATATACAGTCAGTTTTCTTAATGCCTCTGAGGCCAGATTGTTATCATTTTCTAAAATAGTACAACTTCAACTTCCCACAAGAAAGCTTGTCATAGATTGTCCCACTCATTGGAACTCAACGTATTCAATGCTTACAGTTGCATTGCAATTAATAGAAGCTTTTTTCTCTTACAGTGAAAGGGAATTGCATATATGAGCTGCCCAATAAAAGAGGAATGGGAGAACAATGAGAAAGTCTGTAATGTTTTAGGCTTTTTTAATGAAGCTACTAACATTATTTCAAGAACAGAATATCCCATTGCTAATTTATTCTTGTCTTAAATTTGTAGCATAAAGAAAGTATTGGACGAAGGCGCTATTTCTAGTAATGCTTTCATAGTAGAAATGACAAAAACAAAATGAAAGAAAAATTTGATAAATATTGGGGAGAATGCAACCTTTTGATGGCCTTTGGAGCTATAATGAATCCACGGATGAAATTTGCTGTTATAGAGTTTGCTTATTCGATGATATACTTTGATGAAGAAAGCTTTAGAAATATTTCACTTGTACGAAATTTATTATACAAGTTATATGAAGAGCAGTCTGATTCAGATATTGAAGCTTCCAAATGGGTCACAAGAAATTCAAGTATATGTATAAGTTCAAGCAAGAAGTCTAAGAAGTATAACTTTACAGCAAAAACAAGTACAAGGCTAGTAAACTCAGATCTAGACAAATATCTGGAGAATGGCTGAGAAATAGAAAATGGAAATCAATCATTTGATGTCAAATCTTGGTTTCAAAGCAACCTAGAAAAATATTGCATACTATCAAGAATGGAAGTTGATATATTATCCATTTTGATCCGTACAATCGCTTCAGTCGACGTTCAGTGCAGGTAAAATAGTTGTTGACACATATTGCTCCAAGCTTGGTGTTGAAACAATTCAAGCACTCATTTGTGGATCTGGCTGGGTTAAATGTCATTATGGGCTGAAGGGAAGACTTGAGGTAAATATATCATAACCAATTTTATTTTTTGTCATTGAACTCATATATTTGAATATCAAACATCAACATATAAATTTGAAATTGTCCTTTATTTTGTAGGAAGAAGATGAAGATGAAGATGAGGAGGTGGAGATTTCTTTGCCTATAATCTAAGTCATTAAAAGGTAAATTTGTTATTTTCCTTGAAACAGTGAATTGTCTAGCCTCTTCTAGTTCTAAACAGTTGCAATGTTTAAAATTGCGTATTCGGGTATTGAGGCGTTTTTCATTCGTGAGGCGAGGCGTAAGCCTCAAGGCGTTTTGAGGCGTAAGCCTCAAAATCAAAAGATTGCGTAAAAATAAAATGATAAATTTTTTATATACTAATGAGTGAATAATATAAAACATAAAAAAGCATAAGATATGAAGTGAAATCAAAATATTTCAATAATAAGACAACATCAAATATAGTTCAACTCAAAATTCTATCTTTTCCAAATCCCAATATTCTTTTCATTAATATATAATTCAAATTTCCAAAAATAAATAGCAATGACATATCACATAAGAACTCATAAGTCATCAGTACTGTCATCACTAAGGGGTTCTTCATTTGAATCATCATTATGATGAACTGCTCTCTCCTCTTCCTCCTCTCCTATAGAGTCCAATGTCGAGTATTTACTTCAAGATTTATGTAAGTTTTAATATATATAGCGTGAGGCGTAAGCCTCATGCCAGTGAGGTAAGGTTGACCTCAAGGCGGGCCTCAACCAAGTTAAGGCGCAAGCCTCTTTAAAAAAACTCGAGGTGTTTTTTACTAGAATTGCGCAAAGGCGGGCTTCAAGGCAAGCCTTATATTGCGCAATTTTAAACCATGAACAGTTGTTTTGAGATCATGTTGATTTTTCTGTTCTTTGTTTGCTAATTAGTTGTTTCTCTCATAATGATACAATTGGTCTCTTTTGCTAACATCTTATCAATCATCTTTGTTGATACATGGCTGACATCACTTGCAAGCCCTCATGATCCATCCCATTTGTTTTCTTATAGTTATCAAATCCTGCTGAATGATAAATCTACATCTTCTAAGAAGCTTTTTTTTTTTACATTATGATGAATCGTATATCATAATACATTGTATTTGCATACTACTTTGTTTTCTATGAATTTTATTTTCTAATCAATGCTTTGACCTGCAATGGAGGAATGCATCGGGCTTGCTATGTGATAGAAATGTACCCCTCAAACTTAAGGGAAAATTCTATAAGATGGTAGTGAGGCCTGCAATGCTTTATGATGTCGAATGTTGGCCATTAAAAGAGAAGCATAATACTAAGTTAAGTGTGGCAGAGATGCGGATGCTCAGGTGGATGAGTGGCTTTACCCTTAGAGATAGGATACGAAATGAGCATATACGTGAAAAGGTTGGAGTAGCTCCAGTAGAAGATAAGATTAGAGAGAGTCGCCTTAGATGGTTTGGTCACATAAAAAGGCGGCCTTCCGATGATCCGGTTAGGAGAGTAGAGGTATTAGATTTGACTTGTGTTAAGAAAGGTAGGGGTAGACCTAAAAAGACTTGGTTAGAAAATATTAGGAATGACCTTTCTTTATTAGATTTAAACGAGAATTTGACTTTTAATAGGACACAATGGAGAAAAGGATTCATGTAGCCGACCCCACGTAGTGGGATAAAGGCTTGATGTTGTTGTTGTTGTTGTTGTAATCAATGCTTTGACCACTTAGATGTTGTAACATATTCCCTTTTCTTTTTTATTTTCTAAATTCTTTTATTTACTCTTTGACCTGTAGTTCTAATCAGCTATTTTCAATTAACATTCTGTTGTTGATAATGTTATATCTTCTAGCCTTCTTATACAAGAGTAGTACAAAAGTACAGGTAAACAATTGGAACATATTTAATGCTAACACTGGTGGTTACATATTTATCTTTGCCGATTTTATCCTATAGCATACTTTCTCTTACATTTAGATGTAGCAAGAATTTTGTTGCTTCATGCTAGCAAAAAATGATTTTAACTTTTTCTCTTTTTAATGTATTGCAATTCATTGAGAAATATTTATTTTTTATCTTTTATCTTAATTTTCAGGTTCATATTAATTAGTACTAAATATGGAAGAGTCAGAAGAATATGGAATATCAAAAAGACAAGAAATGAATAGTTCTATCCTTTGTTGAGTTTTTATTTTTGCTCTATCATGAAACTTTTTAATGGGTTGTATAATTCCAATTACGTTTTTTTTTTAATGACGTGATGATATACAATTTGGTTTAACATTGATATAAATGCTCTATTTTGATATTGATCAAATTGTTATTGTATTTAACTGCATAAAAATTGCACTTGATATTGATCAAATTTAAAAAAAAAATTAAAGAAAGATGATTGCTCAGTATATATTAATTTTTTCTACAACTTAATTTTTTTAAAAGAAATTAAATGTTAAAGTTGTGTACATTTTATGCCTATTTAAGTTATATATCATAATTGAAAACAAATTTTGATTAAGTGTTAGAAATAAAAGTTCTAAAAAAAATAAAATTTTGGTTTATAATTAAAGAATTGAGCAAATTAAACGAGTCAAGCTTGAGCTTTCCAAGTGAGCCCGAGCTTCCGAGGAGCTGAAGATCAAGACTGTTGTCCAGACAATCCGGCACTTACTCTTTGCTGTCCCGCCATGCCCAGCAAACGGAAGCTGCAAAGCTGCTGTTTTAAGTAGACCAACCTGCTGTCCACCTATTCTTTTCAGCCAAATTGCTATACCCTCGACGAAGGAGACTTCCTTTGCTATTTGGCACTTTCCCAAACTCAAAACAGCAAAGTCTCCCATAAACCCCATACCCGTTCTACATCAGTTTGGTATCAGAGCATGATTGCTCGCCCGGGATGCGAACTCGACAGAGTCGAGTCTTTTCCACCCCGGGAGAATGATGCGGACATCCAACCGTCCATGCCAATCCGAGGAGCTGAAGATCGACGACCAAGATCACTTTGTTTTATTTTCGTTTATTAAGTGTATTTTAATTTAGTTTTGCAATTTTCCTTTTTACCCTCTTTTCTTATGTAAGCCCAAGGGGCAAATATGTCTTTTAATTTCTTTGGAGGCCTATATATAGAGGCCCCTTCTCATGTATTAGGTATGATGGAATTATAATAAAATTTGTGTGTTTGCACTTGTGTTCTTCTTGAGAGAGGACGAGAGTGAAATCCCTATGGGAGGGAGACGAAGTTTCCACCAGCCGCAGGATGGGTCCGGGCTCGTGGCGTGAAGTCCCTTGGAGAAGGGCGACGTAGTACCCGTCAGCCGCAGGATGTGTCCGGGCTCGCGGTTGTATCTTTAATTTTTTTTTTTTATTTGTTCCCACCTCACCCGAAGATCCTCCAACCGCCGGCCATGGCTCCCTAGCCGCCGGCCTCACCTTTCCTCCCACCCTCTTTGAGATTTCCTAATTTGGTTGGGTTAATTTAGGGAATGATTTGAATTTGAAATTATTCAAATTCAAAATTCAAATTCTTTCCTAAATTAATGATTCTATTTTAGGAAAGTTTTCCAAATTTAGAACTCTATTTTTGAAAAGTTTTCAAGTCGAATCCACATTAATCTCTAATTGGATTAGATTTAAAATTCCCCATTCAATACCTTCCATGTTTGGCCACATGATTTTTGGGAAAGAATTCGAATTCAAATCTAATTGATTTGAATTTCTAAAACTTCCCAAATCAATTCAAACCATTTAAGACAGCCATTCACTCTAATTAAAACCTGAAATTAATTTCAGATTTTAATTAATCCATCAATCATTAATCCCATGACCCACATACAACGAATTTAGACACAAATACCCCTCTCTCTCTCATGGCCGGCCCACCCCCTCATTAATTCTCTTTAATCCTTGCCTTAATCAATTAACATTTAAGTCTCCAAATATTACTCAATTGAATTCCAAATTAGGGCTGAATTAAATCATCCCTATTTGAAAATAATTGAGCAGGTAAGCAATCAAACCTTTCTTAGGATCCCGCCTTCCTCCCTCATACCGCCGGCCTGCTCTTTCTTCTCCCCTCTCTAACAGTCCATCTCCCCCTCCGAGAACTCAAAACTATTTGAAGTGGAGGGGAGTATCGCAATGGAACCCTCAATCCCCTACACCTCTTTCTTTTCTCCAAACTGAACACGATAGCTTGAAATTTTCCTAACAGAATTGCTGTCCAGAAATTCTGAGAGTTAGCAAACTGCTGTCCAACTGATTTCTTCCCTTCCAACTGATCAACGAAGTCCAGATTTTCCCTGATTGAGCTGTTGTCCTGAATTCTGGAAGAAATAAACTTGCTGTCCAGAATTCTTTGCAAGTCCAGACTGCTGTCCAGACAATCCGGCACTTACTCTTTGCTGTCCCGCCATGCCCAGCAAACGGAAGCTGCAAAGCTGCTGTTTTAAGTAGACCAACCTGCTGTCCACCTATTCTTTTCAGCCAAACTGCTATACCCTCGACGAAGGAGACTTCGCTATTTGGCACTTTCCCAAACTCAAAACAGCAAAGTCTCCCATAAACCCCATACCCGTTCTACATCAGTAAGCCTCAATGCAAGTAACTCAAGCCAGCACAAAACTTGTGGAAATTTGTGAGCTTTCCTTGGTATGTAATACCTAAACCTTAGCTAAGTTCATAACAACAACAATAATATGAAACTAAATAATAACTTGGGCTAGTTCCCATGCTAATACGCTCAACAGAAAAATATTGGTTAAGGGCTAGCATCCATGCTAGCAAACCCACCAACTAACCACAAGTGTCAAAGGAATTACGGCTAGTAATCATGCTACCAAGCCCACCAACCACGTCATGCTTATGAATCCTTATTAAGCATGTCTAACACCTTTAAATCACATGTGACCATGTTACGCGTTATTGAATCATTTAATAAACATGGTATAGCAAACCCTCTGTATGTGAGGAAGTCTATGTAAATGAGTCAATCTCAAAAACATGTCATCTACACACGTCTACCTCAATCAACTTGATAATATGAGAAAAGAAAGCCCATGTTGTTAATCAGGCTCCTTGGATATTACACCTCATAGTAAACTATTGTTGGCTGACTAGGTTTGCTAGTATATCCAAGATGGTAGAACCGTAGGTGATTGAATGAGCATACCTCCACCCATCTAATCATTTACGAAGTCTAATCAAATATAGGCTAATACTTAAGCCTAAACAATCTCCGTAATCGAGAGTGAACTCCCAAAATCAAGAGAGGCAATTAGTTATAAGGGCTTGCACTCATAGGAAGTCTCAACCCTAAATCTAAATAAACTCTTATAAAAAATTATAAGTAATTTGATTAAGCAAAACAATCTAGCTCAGGAAAAACTACTTCCAACTTCTCTCATACACACAAGAAGGCCCTAAGAAATTACATACTACCTATGAACGAGTTGCAATAGACAAAGAAATTCTTGTCGCTTCAATGGAGTTCCATACTGGATCTTTTTAAGTTGGTTTCATTCACTGAGGAGAGTTTACTACAATAAAAATATTAGTAAAAGAGAACAAATATAAAACTATAACAAAGGGAGATTATATTTAAGTAGTTCGGTACTTCGGCCGTGAAAGCTTGCTTCCATTATATGGGAGTGAAAATGTAGAGGAAGGAGAAGAAATGACAAGCACTTAATCTCGCCCTCTTACTGTCCTTTAACTAAGTTCATAATCTCAAAGATTTTATAAATGTTAAAAGCTCAAGTCATAAAAGTCTCTTCTGCTAGCAACGTCTAGGTAAAAAATAGTTACTTCAATCAGCCACTTGGATAATGTGGTGGACCAGAAAGCTGATGGTTATGGAATCATCTCTACTAGCAACAAGAGTGTTCCACGTGGAGGCTACGAACTGACTCTGAATGGATTGAACTATAAATATTGTGAACCAAGATGTTAGGACATAATCATAGGCTTTGGGCACGTAGTTGCCTCCGTATGACTGGCCACCAGATATCAAGTGATGACCGACACAAACGTGATAAGAGTGACTTAAGGTAACGTAGGATCATTCGAATCTTATCATGGTAGCCAAGCAACTTATAGATTTCAAGGACAATGCAAGTCGGATATCCTTATTTAGGGGAATGTGATGATATAGTTGAAATTTACAGTGTTGGTAGTTGGTTTTTGTCTGAATGCCAGTGAACATTCCGATCAGAGCTGGAGAATATAAATGGCCCATGTTAACTTAACCGATGGAAATTGGATTCTTTGGTCAGCCGGAAACTTCTTTAGAGTTTGGTTGCTGACTGCCGATAATGTCTATTTTCTTGGTGAGAGTGAAAAATAGGTGCTACACTACCCAAGTTTTGCCTTCAAAAAGATAATATTTGATTGAGTTGCTAGTGCATTTTTCCTAGAAAACCGCTATCTATGTATCCTCTCTAACTCTTTCTTCCTCACTATTCATCAACATCCATTTGAAGTATTCTTTTTCTATTTGCATTTCAAGCAATATAAGCACCACAGTCTCCCAAGAGGTTAGCTATCAATCATCACCACCAATATGGAGTAAAGCAAACTTAAATTCTATAAAGGGGCACCCTAAGTTAAATGAAGTTCTTAAACAGCAAGTATTTGACATATTGTATTACAAGAAAACATGCAAATTGTTAACCGAATGGAACAAATGCCAACTCAATTTCAAAAAGCAGCAAGCAAACATCATAAAAAGTTAAAAACATTAAAGTGAAAGTACTTGCTTGTTGAGCTTGTAGGAGAGGGTTTTGTTGAGGTGTCTGGAGTTGACGAACAGTTTGCTGTGTCTGTTGAGGGAAGCCAGCCTTGTTAACATTCTTAGTAATTTCTGTCAAGGCCCCAAGATTTCTGCGGAGGCAAAGAAGAGAATGCCTTAGTCAATGAACATGTTATATTAGCTTCATGTAATGAAATTGTGACAACTTAGATTAAATGCGAGATAAAAGAACCAGTGAGATAACAAGCAAATAGGAATCTGCACATAGGTTCAAAGCATGAGCAGAGAATGGTTAAGTCATTCCATATGTAGACTGGAAACTAACCCACAAAGCTAGGTAAAACCAAAAATAAAAATAAAATAAAAACCTACAAAGCTAGGGAAGTTCCTAAGCTCTCGAATTTACAGCTAAGTTCCAGATGAATGCATTGGAAAAACAAGAAAAATAGAGGCTAGAATGTTTGCATCACTTTTACAAATCATGCTATTAAGGCTTGTCTGGATAGAGATAGCATCATAGTTCAGAATCATCAACACATGTATCACAGAAGCGACCTGGACATTTGGCTTTATTCAGACAAGAAGACATTTAAGTGGAAATATTTTCACTTAGCAAATTCTCTGTTTGTTTGATTTCTAGTTTTATTTTCTATGCTAACTAAGAAAATGAGATTTCTAACAAATACCTCAATGAAAGCACCTAATACAATATCTCCCTTCACAACTATTTCAGCGCCAAAAAAATCTCAGATGGATCTATTGAATATGCATGTCCACTATGAAGGAAGGCCTACAGTAGATGCAAGTCTTTTTTGTGTGAAGCGTGATTAAACAATAGCACAGTATAATATGGATCCTGAACTAACGAGGACTAAACAAATGAATTTGGAAAGCAAGATATAATCATTTTTTGACATGTTTAAGCAGTCAAAACTTTACACAATTCAATCTCATGTTTGAAAAATATTTTACTGGAGGAGACTGAATATTAGCATTAGCTTTTAAGCAAATTGGTTAGCAATAATACTTTTTTTTTTTTTTTTGGAGGGGGGGGGGGGGGGGGGTATGGAATCAAGGAATCAAACCAGTTGCATACAAAAGAACTAGCAAACTACGTGTACTTATGTCACATTAATATAAGCCCAAGGTAATTCACATGAAATGACAATGTAGAAAATGCTGGTTTAAATGCATGCAAAGTGTTGAACTGAGATTTAAAAATCATAGAATGATAAGTGTTTAAATGCATCCAATTTTCAAGAAATAAATTAAAAAAAAATCTCACGGACAAAACACTTTTAAGTTCAAGTAACTCACCCATGACCTGAGATTTGCAGAAACATTTTGAGAAGTTCTATTGATGAAACTTGCTTTTTGTAGCTATCAGTTAGAAGCTTTAAGTTGCGTCCTAATTTACTGATATGGCTACTAAAAAATTCAGAGAAGACTTTCATTGAAATTTCAGTTCCACCTTCAAACCCTACGCTTATTAGCAAACGAGCTGCTGCCTTGCGAGCTATTTGGGATGCTTGTTCCTGACTAAGAGGTCTTTTATCCCCTCCAGATCCATCCTTTCCCCTATATTTGTTTCCCATCTTAACATACTCTGGCCTTATGCCAAATCTTTCCATCATCGCTGGACTTGGGCTTGTAAGTGTGGGTAAATTATCAAGTACCCCGTAAACTTCAACCTTTTCTTTCTTTTCTGTGATTACCACTGGGAGAGCACTTTCAGGCACACAATTAGCTGGAAACATGATCTCAGGAAAGAATGAAATATCGTCTTCACTTGCGTTATTCCCCTCTGAAATACCTTTCAAATGCAGGGAAGATCCAGTGTCCAAAGTAGGCAAAGGATTGTCCTTAAAAATTTGCCTCTTTCTCTTATGTAAATCACGAAGTTTGAAGTATACAGACATTCCCTCAGATGTTCTATTGTGTGACTCTTTGTCACCATGTGGCAACTTCTGATGCTTTATTCTGTATCTTTCAACATATTGGTTATAGCATTTATTAGGCAAATCTTCATATTTAGAGGTATTTACATGTTCAGGATCATTGTATCTGGATCCAACACTAGATGCTCGTTCAAAAGAATGTTGACTTGCTCTGTGAGGGCTGTACACTGGCCTCGAAGGAGTCTGTCACCGAAACAAGATTAACTATATGTAAGCAATCACTTTAGGAGAATAATGTTTGTTAGATTGCGGTAAAAGTCAAACCAGTCCACTTACACTTTTCTCAAAACATCTATATTTTGATCAAGTCTCATAGGGCATTGAATGCAATAAAAGTCTAAAACTTTACTCAACAAATGTAAAGAAAAAATACAGCAACAACAAAGCGAAAAGCAACCTCTTATGCATCCTTTATAGCAGAAATATAAGCAGCTTAGCATCAAGACTAATATAATGGATCTAAAAATCATAGAACAAACATGAAAAACAACAAGACCAAGGAGAAATTTTGATTAGTAAATAAAAGCATTTGGTAAGAAAACCGAAGATGATAGACAGTTTGCATGCAAGTGACTGTTTTGTTTAATATCCACCATACAGTTTGGCTCATTTAGGAGAGAATTAGCAAGATCCAATGGCCACTGGCCATTAATAATGTACGAAAAGTTAGTTAAAAAAAGGAAAAAGAAAACGCTTGGGAATGAAAAATAAGAAAAAAAAATTAGAATAATATATATGATAAATATAGCACTAGTTAAAATATAATAATACATATATATATATATATATATATATATATATATATATATATATATATATATATATATATATATATATATATATATATATATATAGCACCAGTTAGCAATGACAAGAAATGCAAAGGAGGCAAACAAAATTCAAAGTTAACACCAAATTAATGCTCAACATGATAAAATGTTTACAAAGGATTCATACATCCAAACAAAAATAATGAGAATAATGTTAATGATGAATTTAGAGAAGGAAAAGAAAAATAAATAAATAAATATGCATATATATATATATATATATATATATATATATATATATATATATATATATATATATATAGAGAGAGAGAGAGAGAGAGAGAGAGAGAGAGAGAGAGAGATAAATGAGTAGAAGGAAAACTCTAGGTAAGGTTGTCAACGAGCTGAACACTAGGCTAAGCCCAACTAAAGTTAAAATTTGATTAAATTTCAAGCTCAACTCTAATGAGCTTAACGTAACTCCAAAGAAACTCGAACTTATCTCAAGTAAAGCTCAAAGTTTCTACATGTGTATAAAAGAAACATACAACAAAAGCAAGAAACATAACAAGCTGTCAACAAACAAGTATGAAGCAATAGCTGATGTTGAGTTTGCACCAGAATATCAACTCTCACCCAAAGAAATTCAGGATGCTGAACTGAATATAGATATGATTGTGAAAAATAGAGTTCCAAGGTTATCAAGGATTTGCTTATTACGATAATTTACATTTTGGGTATTTCAAGAACAAAGGCCAAGATGGTCAGGAGTGGGATATATACTACCTTAGATTCAAGCATTTTCAAAATGAGTTCAGAATTTCTCCTAAAAAGAAAAGTAGTGGTGCTTATTGCTTCATTATTTTTTTTTTCTTGACACAGAACAAACAGAAAAAAGAGAAGTGAAACTAACTCTAAATTTATAAATTATTGATCCTGCCTTAAGATAAACTTTTTATAGAAACTTTAACCAACATATCATCAAAAACAGACAATATGATTTCTAAATAAAACATAAGTAAGCACATTGTTCTATTTGCCATTAAAAAGAAAAACAACAAGAGAATAAAATAAAAGAAAATATTGTGCATATATTGAATGTATATAAGTCATATATCGTCACACATATGTTAATATTACCAAGACATATAGGACTAATTTTAAAACTGTTATCTTTCAGGTATAAGTAAATATAAATGTTAGGCTAACACAATGTTAAAGGTGAGACAAGTACAACCCTAAGTGCCGACCAGGCCACAATGGCTCACACAACTTTGCAGTAGCCACTACTAAACATGTTGCAATAAGTGTCTTTCCATTAAGCCATCAAATAGATAGTCGAGCACTTTCACATGATTGGTGAGATTGGCACTAATAGTTCAGACAGTACATATGAGTTGGTTTTGATGATGGCAATTTCGTTGGGTGATATAAAATGAGCATCAAGAATAAGATAAACATGATATGCATTTAAAAAAAAGAACAAATGTCGGTGAAATAACTACTTCAATTTCTGAAGTAGAAAATCTTAAGGATGAAAAGTATGAACCCAAGTAGATAGGAAGAGAGAAGGATTAAAAAATAGTGATAAAGATGCTATAATGAATGCAAATAAAGATAGAATGGATAATTGATTGAATTATTCCTAGGATATACAAGCTAAAAAAAGGTATAAACCTTCCGGTTTGAGAAAACCTATTTACAAAAAAAAATTAATTAGAATGCAATGAAACTTCAAAAATTATATTTTGTTAAATGATAACTATTATTTTATACACTTCAAATGTAGTATTCATAATCAAAATTAAATTTTAACCAAACATAGATGTTCATATTTTAGTCTCACTTTACTCATGTGAATGCCAAAGGTGGCGCCTGACGTTTTGGGAATTCACTTAGAGGGCACCCAACGCTTTTGAGAAATTTGGATTAATATCACCACCGATGTATCAACTAACTTATGAACATTCTAATCAACAACATCAAGTCTTTTATCCCACTATGTGGGATATGCTACATCCATCTTTTTTCTCCATTGTGTTCTGTTAAGAGTCCATTTTTCATTATAATTTAATAAAAAAAATTCATTTCTAATATTTTCTAGCCAAGCCTTTTTAGGTCTACCTCTACCTTTCTTACAATAGGTCAAATACTCAAATCCAATAAATCTACTCTCCTAATAGGGTCATAAAGAAAAAATATTTGTCAAGAGCATTAGTGCTAAGTTTACATTCAATTCTAAAAGCTACACTTACACTATCAATGGTCTTTCTAATAAAATAAATTATTAAAAATTGTTTAATTAATTTTAGGGAAATTATTAAGAATTTAATGTTTACATAAATTAAAAAACATTAGTGATGGAAAATTATGCCTGCCTTTATAGTGAGTACATTTATATATGTACTGAAATACAACCATGCAATCATAAATACAAATACATACATAATTACATTCATTTCTTAAATAAAGCTAGCTTGAATCATATTCATATAAACGGAACTAAATCAAATCAGATTCTAATGACTGTACAAGCTTAAAGCTTGATAACTGTATTAAACCGACTTTGAAATAATAGCTTCATTTAATCATGTTGTATTGGTAATAACGCCCTTTAGAGTAAAATTTGGTACATGGTCGCAAGCAGATAAGGACAAAAAAATACAGTCCTTGCTCTGACAGAAATGGACAAAAAAACTCTGATGTGATTCTCTTGGTCATTGTTGACCTCGATTTTCGTTCGAGTATTCTCGAGCACCTTCGATCAATTTAATTGAGCCTCATCAGGCCCAATTCGAGCTCGAATCTACTCGACCTAAGTCGGATTAGACTCGATCAGTTTATTCCAATTGCACCGGATCGAACCCAAGTTGACTCAAATTGAGTCAAATTCAGACTCAAGTCTAACCCGGTCTTTAGCCAATTTGGTGTGATTCAGCTCAACCTAATCCTGCTAAAATCCATTTGACTTGCTAAATAATTTGAATTTATTTTCCTAAATCCGATAATCTCGTCGACGGCTCCAATTTCCCCAAAATCCGAAGTCGACCGTTGCCGCAGTTTTCAGTCGCACGAGCCCTTAACGAGAGGTGGATCCGAACGACTTTAGGGTTTAGCCAATTTGGTGTGATTCAGCTCAATCTAATCCTGCTAAAATCCATTTGACTTGCTAAATAATTTGAATTTATTTTCCTAAATCCGATAATATCGTCGACGGCTCCAATTTCCCCAAAATCCGAAGTCGACCGTTGCCGCAGTTTTCAGTCGCACGAGCCCTTAACGAGAGGTGGATCCGAACGACTTTAGGCAAGAACATAATGTCGCAGGGCCGGTTTTGGTGTTTCGAGCGAAGCAGAGCATCGAAAGATGTTTAGAAGGCTTAGAGGAAGCCTTCGGCTCTCTCTCTCTCTCTCTCTCTCTCTCTCTCTCTCTCTCTCTCTCTCTCTCTCTCTCTCTCTCTCTCTCTCTCTCGTTCGGAAGCAGCCCCAGGCGAATCCCGACCCCCCTCCGTCTCCCTCTCTCGCGTGAGCCAGAGGACACCCGCTCCTCTCTCTCAATCGGACACACCCGCTCCTCTCTCTCCCTCTCCCTCCCTCTCCCTCCATCGCGTGAGCTAGGGGAGACCGATCCCGACGGCAGCCACCCAATCCCGACGCCGCCTGAACCGATCCCGAGGCAGCCACCCGATCTCTCTGCTCCCGTCGCTCCTTGCACGCCAGAACCGGATTCGGCTCTTGACCTAGCTGCCGTCTCTCTCTCCTTCTCTTTGCAAGGTGAGTATTTCTTCCTCCCCTTCTTCTTCTATTTCTTCTTCCTCCTTCTATTCTTTTTCTTCTTCCCTTGCCCTCTTTCTTCTTCTTATCCAGCTAATATCTCTTCATCAAAATGAAGTTAAAATGGTTTGATTTCTGTTGGAGCAAGCTTGACAAAGCATTCCCTATCATGTCTTGTTGTTTATTCGCGTGTATGTCAAATGATGCTTAAAGTGCTTTTGAAAGATGGGAGTTGTTGTTGCTAACCATGATTAGTTTTATATGGTATGAATGAAATGATGTGTTGGCTTACATTATTTGAAAAGTAAACGATTGTTGCGTTGAATCTGAGCTTTAGGCATGTATATGGTTCAGAAATTTTAAGTGTAAATGGTGGCAAGGCTTGAGAAGCCATGTTCTTTGTCTACTAAACTTTGCATATGAAGTGTTCTTTGAAATGCTCCCAAAAGAAAGTTGTAAGCATTAAGGCTTTATGTGGTGAGTTTGTTCAAGTAGAAGCTTAGTCATGTTTTTTTTTAGAGACTCAAAGAGTAGAATCTAAAATAAGAATGAGTTTGGTTGCTTGATGAGATATGGTTCCCTTTCATAAACATTCCTTATCTAAACTCAATTCCTTTGTGATGGTCACATTAATTTTGGAAAGAATGGCATGCAAATGAATATTTTGATTCATGATTATTCGAAAGGCGAACTTATTTGTTTATTGTGTATGTAGAACCGGTACTTTGTCATTACTCATTTTATTTGATAAATGATTTGAAATCCTATGTTTAAGTTGTTAGAGAGCATGAGAAGGCTACGTTATTTGTTGTCGACATATGCACCTAAAGTATTTATGGTTTTGCTTATTAAGCAAATGCATGTGCAAGCTTACTTTAAAAGAGCTCTTCCAATATATAGGATCCACGCTTATTTATGAATCGCGTCATATGGTGTATCATTTAGAGAGGGTCTCCATGTATAAATTGTTGAAGTCCATGGGAGATTATGTTGTTCTTTACCAAAATATTACATATAAGGTGTTTGTGGAGATGTTTGTTAAGGAAGGACACAAGTTATTTGCTCGACCAACTTGAATCTCACCTTGTTGGTAGTTTGTATTGTGTTTCTAAACAAAATCTTGACTCGGGATTTGTTGGAAATCCTCTCAAATGTGACATCTAGTATGTAGCTTTTTCTTCTTCTTTCTTTGTCGTATTATTTATTTGCACATTTGGCTCTTGGATGATGAGTTAGTTGAGAAGGGTTGTCATTGTGAACGTCTTATTGAGACCCATGTGTTAAGTTTTAGTACTTGAAACATTTGTAGCTTGTGCCTTGTTTCACTTACGCTTTTGTCATAACAAGTTGGAAATAGGATGTGATGCACCTGTACTTAAAAGTTAAAAATATCTTAAATTGCAATGTGCTTAGAGCTTTCGCATAGTGTGATCTATGTGAGTCTTGTAGAATTTGTGCTATGTTATCATGACTTGAAAAAGAGAGCTGAATTTTCTTGTTATTGAAATTAATAACTGTTGCTCATGAAATGAAATTCTTTATGGAAATGTTTAAAGTGGACTCCTTGTGAGAGTAAAGAAATATATGGGTATTGTTTTATTTCATTTATTCCTGACATTAGGATGTTATTTCTTTAAACAAGTGGAGAATAATTCAAGAAAAAAAATGGCGGTAGATTGTATGCTGAAACCAGTCATAGGTTAGTTTGAATATCTTGTTAGATTATGCCTGGCATTTTATTGTGCTTCGACCATTATTCTTTATCTTGAATATTAGTATCATAAGCGACATATCTTTGCATTAAGGAAGCTTTTTTTTTATTTCAATCTCTTATTTAGATTCTTAAAAGAAAATCAAGCTGCACTGAGTTTCCTTTCTTCCCTCAAGTTCATGTGATGACATTATTATGTGTAGTTCCTTCATATTTTGTTTTGAGATTGAATCTTAAGCATTGATAAATTTCGTATAAAATTGTTACTTGAGTATTTTGACTCATATTGGAGGGCTATTTGAAATACTAGACGAATGTGAAGTCCTAAAAGTCTCTCTTTCATTTCTTAAATTCGTTTGGCATAAGCTTTGAGTTAGAATAATTAAGCTAGATAGAGATTGGTTGTTAGAATTTGCTTGTATGATGAAATGTAGGAAAACTTCCATTTGGTTCATGTGTTGAATAGATTTCTGGGTCAATTCATATTGGAAGAGTTTTATGATTTGTTTTAGCGTTATAGAATTGTGTTTCTTATAATTTGCTCCCATTGTTTCTTCGCAAATATTTGTGTTTAATGAAAAGTTTTGTGAGTCATTTTGTGTTGAGAAGCTTTGCGATAGATTTTACGAATGCTCTATAATGAAAGTTCTTGCAAAGTTTTTCTCGTTGGAATGTTTTAATAGATTTCTACCCCACTCCACATGAAAGAAGGGGCACTTGATTGTTGGTTATTTTTGTAAAGTTTTGTGTCAAAAAAAAAGAAGAGAATTTTGGTAGATGATTTATATAGAATTTCATGTAGCTTTTCTTTCAAAAATTTTCATAAGTTATGTTTGGGTTCAATAATTTTTTTTGTGAAATGGATTTATGTTGGAGAGTTCTCTTAATCTCTCTTTTTGAGATGAGATAATCTATCTTATATGAATTGTGTCTCTTTTACTAATGCTTGCTTCTAAAATTGAGATTTGGGTGAATGTGGTAGATAGAAAGAGATGTTTTAGTTCTAGCTTTTGGGAACTTGAGTTTCCCTTGTTGCTTTGAGTTTGGTAGAGAATGGTTTGTGTAGTTAAGTCGGGTTCGTATCAAGTGTTTTATTTGGATTGTGGGGACAGCAAAGGGTATTGTAAATGCCTTCCTCCCTATTCGTATCATATCAAATTAGGAAGGAGGCTATTTTAGATACACACTTGGCTTCAAAGAAGTGTGCCCAACAACAAAAATGCCCACATTCCTTTTATTTCTGATTTTCATTCTTTTCTTTCTATCGCGTTTAGTCGTCTTTCTCTTTATTTCTCATCTTTCTACTTATTATCGTACTTTCATACATAAATCCTTAAGCCTAATGACATATGTACGAAAGTCCTAAGGGTTAGAAAACAAAACTTCTTTTAGTCCTACAACTTTAGTGACACGTAAGGACAAAAATTAATGACCGGGTCTTTAGATAATATAAACTTAGGATGCATGCTCCTTATAGGATAGAGACACCAAAATAAAAACTTAGTGACACGTTTTCCTAGGTTTAGTTTTCTTTAATTCATTAATAATCAACCAACCAATCTTAATTTAATTCTTAAAATATATTAAAACACTTAATTCTTAATCAAATTATCATTAACATTTATAATCATTAAATTGCAAATCTAAAATGTAAATCTAAATCAAACTCAACAAGTCTAATAATTAACTCCTAACAAATCTAGAATTTTAAAAAAGTAGATTTAATTGGGAGATCAAATCTTAAATTAGAATTCATTAGGATAAAAGACTCTTAAAATATCAAACCTTAGATCAATCTTTAAAATCAATCAATCAATTTGATTAATAAATTGCCTAATTCACATTTCTTTTCTAATTTATAATCAACTAAAATAATATAACAAAGTTAATTATCACTGGGTAACCCAAGCCTACGAGGCTATTAAGTTAGCCCAAAGGAGGGTGAAATAAACCTCACGGTCTCGGTGTGAAACAAAGGTGATAATTAATCAAATACTAAAATAAAATATTTAAAATTAATCTCAAGATATTAAGATTTGAACTTCAATTAAAAATCCCTTTTGCTCCTTTAACAAACAAAAATGCAAATAACTTTAATTAAACTTCCCTACATATGACATATCCTAAACCACACAGCCTGTTACACACACTGTAGACTTGTTTGGTTGGACACGACTTTTAGCCCTAGGTTAGGCCGATATTTTCTTTTGTTGTTCAGTATTTACTACATGCCCATGTTCTATAAATGCAATTCTTAAATTTTCTGTCAGTTATACTTTTTTTACTTACCAGCATTTCTTTTTTGAACGACATATACGCTCATTTGTGTATCTTTCTTTTATTTTATCTTGAGAGGTACATTGGGACGACTTGGTTGCCTAAGAGCTTTTAAGTGGCCGCGCCATAATCTGGGATCATCTGCTTACTTGGAGTTTTTGTTTTTTAAGTGGCAGCGCCACAGTCAGGTATAATCTCTGCAACTTGTAAAGCAAATTTTTTTAATTAGATATCGAAATTAATACACATCACACACATCCTGTTAATAGGTATTCTAGCATGTTTAGGTAGCCAGCCATAGGTTAGTGCACTGACGAAGCTTTGGCCCTATAGGTCAAAGCTTGCCCCCCCCCTTCTATGAGCCCTAGAGATCATTAGGGTCATTTAGGCCTGTAGAGTAGGCCACGCAGTTGTGCCATTGGGCATCGTCGTTTTCCCACACGAAGTGGGCATCGCTAGCATTTTGGCCTTTTTCTGGTTTTGGGTATGATACCCCCCACCTTCTGTGAGCCTTAGAGACCATTAGGATCATTTAGGTCTGTAGAGTAGGCCACCTATTTGTGTCATTGGGCATTGTTATTTTCCCACACGATGTAAGCACCGCTATGATGGTTTTTTTTTGTGCGGGTATCTTGCCTGAAGAGTACCCTTAGTGTGTTTATTTATTTTTTCTATACTCTGAATATAATGCATGTATTTTTACACACTTTTCTCCACAATGCACTTTACTTACATGCATGCATTACATTAGTGGACCTAAGGACATTTCTTACTTATGCATCCTTTTCATGCATCATACAACGTTAGATCTATCCCTTTGCATATTGTAGAATCCTAAATGGGTTGGAGAGAAGGCTAAGGAAATTGATAGTTTAGGATTTAAACTTTAGTATTCGGGTAGGAGTCGTACTAGAAATGGTGTATGTGTTATTATAGATAAGAGTTTAAAGGATAATGTTATAAAAATTAATTTGATTGGAGATAGAATTATAGCTTTAAATATTGTTGTTGATGATAAGATTGTTAATATTATAAGTGCTTATGCTCCTCAAATAGGTTTGGATATGAGTTCTAAATTAAATTTTTGGAATGATTTAGAAGAATTAATACAAAATATACCTCTTGAAGAAAGAGTTTGTATTGGAGGAGATTTAAATGGAAATGTTGGTAGAGAGGTAGATGATTTTAAAAGCATTCATGGTGGCCATGGATTTGGAACGACAAATGAAGGTGGCAAGACCATATTGGATTTTTGTTTAGCTTATGATTTTTCAATTGCTAATACCTTATTTAAGAAAAGGAACGAGCATCTCATCACTTATAAAAATGAATATAGTACAACCCAGATTGACTATTTTCTTATTAGAAAATTAAATCGTTTAGATTGCAAAGATTGTAGAGTTATTCCGAGTGAAAGTTTATGTACCCAACATCGATTATTAGTTTTGGACTTTAAGATAAAGGGGCATAAAATAAATAATAAAGTAAAATAATTTTCTACGATTAGATGGGGGGATTTAAAGAATATTAACAAAAATATTTTTGGAAATAAGATTTTAGATCTTAAGCTTTTGTCTGTGCATGAGGATGTTAATATTATGTGAAAAAAAGTTGCTAGTGATATTAAGAATATCGCAAAAGATGTCCTTGGAGTATCAAAGGGAAAAACTCCTAATAGTAAAAATAGTTGGTGGTGGAATCCTAATGTGCAAGAAAAGATTAAAAATCAGAAGCTTTGTTATAAAAATTGGTTTAATTTTAAAAATTCTGATAATTGGGAAATATATAAAGTGACTCGTAAGGATGCTAAGAAAGCAATATGCGATGCAAAGACATTAGCTTTTAGTGATTTATATAATAGATTAAATACTAAAGAGGGAGAAAGATATATGTATAAGTTAGCCAAACAAAGAGATAGGAGTAGAAAGGATTTAGTTCAAGTGAAGTGTATTAAAGAAGAAGATCAAAAAACACTTTTCTTAGAAGATGATATTCAACAAAGATGGATGAGATATTTTGCTAAACTTTTTAATGGAGATTGTGAAAATAAAATTGACTATAGTGACCTCAGCACCCTAAATGAAAATAAAGATTTCTGCTTTTATCGGCGTATTAGTAAAACTGAAGTTAGAGAGGCTTTAAAGAAAATGAAGGGTGGAAAAGCTGTTGGACTTGATGATATTCCAATAGAAGTGTGAAAATGCTTAGGAGATGAAGGAATTTTATGGCTTACTAAACTTTTTAATACTATTTTGAAGACTAAAAAGATGTCAGATGAGTGGAGAATGAGTGTGTTAATTCATATTTTTAAAAATAAAGGTGATGCACAAGATTGTGCGAATTATAGAGGTATTAAGTTACTGTGTCATACTTTAAAACTATGGGAGCGAATTATGGAGCATAGGTTGCGGCGTGATACTAATGTTTCTCAAAATCAATTTGGATTCATGCCGGGTAGGTCGACTATGGAAGCCATACATTTATTAAGAGGTTTGATGGAGAAATATAGAGTAAATAAGGAGGATCTACATATGATATTTATTGATTTAAAAAAAGCATATGATAAAGTTCCAAGAGAAGTGCTATGGAGAGTTCTTGAAAAGAAAGGAGTCAATAATGCTTATATTCAAAGCATTAAAGATATGTATGCAGGAGCTATTACTTGTGTTCAAGCACAAGGTGGATTGACCAAGTATTTCCCTATTTCGGTTGGGTTACATCAAGGATCAGCCTTAAGCCCATATCTTTTTGCTTTAGTCATGGATGTTCTCACTAGACATTTGCAAGAGGATGTACCTTGGTGTATGCTTTTTGCTGATGATATTCTTCTTGTTGATAACTGATAAGACTAGAGAGGGAGTTGAAGGTAAACTTGAATTATGGAGGTCAACCTTAGAGTCTAAAGGTTTTCGCTTGAGTAGATCTAAAACGGAATATATGGAGTGTAATTTTAGTAGTAATAGACCTAGTGAGGTGATTGTGACTTTGGGCGATCAAGTCATTAATAAGAGTACACGTTTTAGATATCTTGGATCTATTGTTCAGCGTGATGGTGAAATAGATGGGGATATTATCAGCAGAATTCAAGTTGGATGGTTAAAGTGGAGGAATGCATCGGGCTTGTTATGTGATAAAAATATACCCCTCAAACTTAAGGGAAAATTCTATAAGATGGTAGTGAGGCCTGCAATGCTTTATGGTGGCGAATGTTGGCCATTAAAAGAGAAGCATAATACTAAGTTAAGTGTTGCAGAGATGAGGATGCTTAGGTGGATGAGTGGTTTTACCCTTAGAGATAGGATACAAAATGATCATATACGTGAAAAGGTTAGAGTAGCTCCAGTAGAAGATAAAATTAGAGAGAGTTGTCTTAGATGGTTTGGTCACATAAAACGGCGGCCTTCCGATGACCCAGTTAGGAGAGTAGAGGTATTAGATTTGACTTATGTTAAAAAAGGTAGGGGTAGACCTAAAAAGACTTGGTTAGAAAATATTAGGAATGACCTTTCTTTATTAGATTTAAACGAGATTTTGACTTTTAATAGGACACAATGGAGAAAAAGGATTCATGTAGCCGACCCCACGTAGTGGGATAAAGGCTTGATGTTATTGTTGTTGTTGTTGTACAAATCCTTGATTCCCTATGACAGAGCCTTCCCATCTTGCATATATATATTACGATCGATTTGTGCTTAGGATTTTAGCTGGCTTCCTTTTTCAGGCAAGGGATAAGTCCAGGATTACATTAGTTAGGTCGTAGATGTTAGTGTCGTGTGTACGACACTACATCTTTTATAGATTTAGGGTCTAAATGTGAGTGGTACGAGTGAACCACTATACACCTTATTGGTGGGTAAGCTTTCCTTTCTTCTGAAAGCTATAAATCCTACCCATCTGCGTCACACAGATGACGCCACCTCCTTTCTCTCACGCTTGCTTGAGATGTTGTGTCTCTTCTTTTTCTTCAGTTTCCACTTCTTCGAGCCGGCCGAGTATTGACTGAACCACGCATGATTGATTAAACCAACTTGAGTATGTCTTCTCCCTTTGATTAGGAAAGCCTAGAATTTTCCTTCGTACTAAACTCATTTGAGAAGATAATCTAACATCCTTAATCGAGAGTTTTCTTAGACCGAAGTCTAAGATGTAATTAACTACGGGGGCTTGCGCCCGTAGGAAACCGATCCCCACAATCAAATAAACCCCATTCGAGCTGATGTTTTAAATGGGGGAAATCTAGTGAAAATTTTGGGTTATATATATTATTATCCATCGAGGTGTGTAGGTGAAAGTCGCTATCCTCCATGGCTAATCGTATGTATAACTCCATCTGCTCTTTCATTGGCCTGCTTGTGTCGAGTGTAAAGGCCTACGATCATTTTGTCCTACGAGATAGTGCGGTCGTACTCTTTGCATTCAAACCACATGAGCAGAATCCTTTCGGAGACCCACAGTCATGAAACTATGGAGGTGACACGTGCAATATAGAGATGCAAATCAATATGATGAGAAGTTTATTGAAAATTAAAGCAGTTGACAAGTATTACCTAAAGAGGCCTAAGTTCGAGCTATGCTTTAATAAGCATAAAAAAAATTAAGCTCAATTGGAAGCAAAAATTCAATATGAGCATAGTCATGGTCAATGGCAGAGGGAGGGGGGAGCAAGGGGGGGCACGTGCCCCCCCTAAAAAAAAAATCACCTGCTAAGGAGCTCTCTCTCTCTCTCTCTTACTTTCTCTTCTACATCAACAATTTAATTATTATTCATGTAATTTTTTCACGTCATGCTACTTTTTTCAATTTTAATATGAGACTTTTTTTCTCTTATAATTTATTCTTTTATCATATATTTTAAAGCTATTATTTTTATTATTTTTTAATTTCTTTACATATGTAATTTCATGCTATTTAAATATAAAAAAAATTCACATGTTAATTTTTTAAAATTGATAAAAATATCATATAACTTTATGTTATATAACTTTAATAAATATTATATAATTAGGATTTATTTGGGAAAATTTTATAAGTGTTTTGTTATTAAAACAATAAAATTTTTTGCTACTTTTTTTAGCTATTATTCAAATATTCTTTTATAGAGGAATTTTTTTACTTCCAAAGCAGCTAAATTAAGTTTTCTATGCTACCATTTTTTTATTTATTTTAAGTTATTTATTATTTTATATTTAATATTTTACATCTTAAATAATAATTTGAAAAAAAAAATTTAAAATTGCCTACGTCGGTCCCAAATCTAGATGTAAAAGGTTGAGGGAAATTTTAAAAAAATTAATTTAGACCCCCCTAAATATATTTTCTGGCTCCGTCACTGGTCATGGTCATGACCTAGGACTTCAACTGCATTGGGTACATAGTTATAAGCAAAACACAAAAGCTTTTATGCACTTAGAAAATTAGTTTATAATTTTTTTAGAGATTCCAATAACCCAGACACAATACACTTTACATATAGCACAAGACACATGAGAAGAAATTAAAAATGCATGTTTTAAAGGGACATGAGACAAGCATTTAGTAAAAAACAAAAATGTAATCACAGTTAAATGTGCCCTTTATAATAATATATGTTATGCATAAAAAATGACTCATGTATTTGTCACTTGATTCCTTCAATTCAACGCATTGGGCTGAAAATCCGGAAGGGTAGACCTGTGAAACATGAGTTCCCACAGGTGAGACATGGGTGAAACGGACAAGTTCAAGAAATTTTCATTTATGACAACAGGGGAAAGGATTAGCCATGGATGTTCTTGGGACTCAAAGAAAAAGAAAGTATAGGTAGTTCTGGAAAAAAAGTCCAACATGCTAACATACTAATTCAACAAAGAAAGGGAAAAAGATAATTTGGAAGCAATTGCTAAATTGTTTCCAAATCACTGGAGGGGATTGGAAAGTGTTAACAGATTAAAAAAGGCATGAATGAGTTTTACTGTTTAAGGTTCTAAGTAGGAAATTTTATTATGGTAAAAAATATGCAGTGCAGAAGAAACAAGCACATGAGTTGCTCGAGCAAATTTTACAAAAGATCAAGTTATCAAGAATCAAGCAAGATTGGGCCAACAAATACATTCTTACATTGAAATTATGCCTGGTAGATATTGAAAAGAATGCATACAAGTACAACGGAATGTGTAAAAAATTAATTCTTAACACAGCCATCTTTAAAGCTTAAAGAATAAAGGCAGAAGAAGCCTTAAGTATATATCAACCATCAAAACTAGAAATTTATCTAGAGAGATCTAGGTTTTATTTATTTATTTATTTAAGAAGGTAGAGTGGAGCATACTTGGGGTTGAAATCCATCATGTTGTTCATCTTCCAAAGAGTAATAAATCTCATCTTCACGAACCTGAAAATCTGAAAATAACAAGGCAACTCATTATAGTTAAAAGAAAAAAAATATATTCTGGCAATAAAAAGAAAGCATCTCTATGAAAAAATAAGGAAGATGCCTGAGTGCATGGGCACCATCATTAGTGATCCAGGATTTTATCCCGCTAACAAACCCATTTGCTTGCATTACTGAATCAAAAGGGAAAGATGATAATATAGCAAGGATAAATTGGGATGTTTACATTTTAACAAATTTTAGCTGTCGCAAATGCTATTATGCTCATACTCTCCATTCAATTCCAATCCACCTCAAGGTTTCCATACCTCCAACCTCAAATCATTATTGGAATTCTTCGCCTCTTCCCATTAGATTTTTTTTGAGAAAGTTCCTCAAATTTTGGATAAAGACTTCTCTCATTTCCTTGTTAGCTTTGTGAATAGAATTTGGAATCATTTGTTAGACCTCTTAGTTTGTATTGCTTCATCATTTGATAGTGGATTTTTTTTGGCATTCTTACCGCATGGATTTAAATCATTATTGACTAAATCAAATAAATATTGGTGCTCTTCACAGTGCAGTTTGCTTCTTATTATTACTATGTTTGTATATGTAGCTAGTTCAAAGTGAAATAATGAAGAGAAAAAAAGGAAACCCTAGAATTTGCAAAAGGGGAATTGATCTCTTGGCAGTACAGATGTTTTAAAGAATAGCACTATGTCAACCTTGTCAAAGAATTTTATACACCAATCTCAATTGATAGATTCAGCCCAGTGAAATAAAAAAGAGATAAAAAGGATGAAACGAAAGGAAAAAACTTAGGTTTTGCTTACAGGAAGGATTGAGATTGGAGATCTGCGTCGCCGCGACGGCCGTGGACGGCCTGAGGTAGAGCGAGGCAGAGGCTTTATCAAACAGGAGAGCGCGTGCACGGAGTTGTAGCTGAAGCTGAGCACGTGTTCCAGAAGGAGAAGGAGTCAAGAAGGCATCCCAGGCCGCAGCAGAAGAGAGAGAGTGAGAAAAAGCAGCATAGGCTGCGTCGCCCAGCCAAGCACGCCATGCGCCGCAGCTCTCCAGCCTCCGAGCAAGATCGTAGCCCTTACCGTCATCGCCCAGTAATATAGCCATCGTATGAAAATGACGCGGACGCGCCAATGCCGCTTTCTTCGATTGACTGTCGGGTAATCGCAGAGGGAGGGTAGAGGAGAGGAGGGAAGGGAGAAAAAGGGTTTACTGTTGCTCTTCTTTCTCACACGCTCATGAAACCATAGCCAATTATATTATTAGCCATTAGGTTGTGTAAGTTGAATTTTTTTCTTAAATTTAAATTTTTACATTTTGAATTATAAACTTGAAAGTTATTTTAATTATATATTTCAACATTTTTTAATTTGATACGATTTTAATGATTTAATGTGGTACTTATTTATAACTAATCAAAATGAAAAAGGTTAAATCAAACTCATCCAACTTTGAGTGAGAAGGGTTTACACCCCAAACAAGTTTGCTTGATCGCTGCCAACCGCCATTGACCATCATCGCCGGCTGCCTTCGACCACTGTCGTCGGCCACTGCCACCACCTGCCTTCGATCACCGATGGTGGCGCTAGAGGCGGTGGTAGCCAACCAAATGCAAGGGATTTGAAAATTTTGGTATATAGTAGGAATACAAAGTGGAGCAAAATAAAGTAAATGTAGTGTAAATTATTTTAATTCATTTTTGAGTGAGAACCGTTTACACTAAAAATAAGCACATTTAAGTAGACCTGTCAACAATTGATTCGGCCCGAAAACCCGATCCGAAACTGACCCGAAATTCTTGGGTTCGGGTCGACCCGGTTAAATAACGGGTCGGGTTAGGGTCTGGAATTTCGACCCATTTAGTTATTCGGGTCGGGTCCGGGTTAACCCGGAAACCCGATATTAACCCGAATCGACCCGCGACTTTAATAATTTAATATATAAAAATTAAAACTTAGGGCGTCAGTCGAGCACTCGAGCGACAAGCGGGGTCTGGGGGTCATATTAATCTCGTAACTCTCGTCTCTCGTGACCTCTTCTCTCGTCTCGTTCCGTCTCCTCGCTTCTGTTTAGGGTTTTCGATTTCTCTCAGTCTCCGCCTCTCAGAGTCTCACTGTTTGTATCTCGTTTATCATTTATATTAGTATTTTTTGATAGTTTAGAAGATGAAGCCATGAAGGTTTTGATATTTTGTGTTATTCATTTTATCATATATTGATTTATTCTCTAAGACTCCATTTCTCTGTGATGGTGTTGAGATTTTTGGAAGTTGAAGTTTTCCCGTATTCCCGTGAAATATATTTCTCTACTAGGGTTTTTTTCGGCTAGGGTTATAAAAATTTGTGCAAATATTGTTGGAAAATGGCAACAGTGTTTAAGTTTAAGTGATTAAGCAACATATTGATTTTTCTCTACTCTCTAATTTAGCCCGGTTTGAACTTTTGCTGATGCCAAAGGCCCAGAAGCTTTGAGTCATTGAGGTAGTTAGGGAATCTTGTTTTTTTTTTTCATTTTTGTTTTGGTTATTAACTTATCATTTACTGGTTTTTTGCATTTTTTGTGATGCAGTTATGGCATCATGATCATGTAGTATTGTAGTTAACTGTTAAATGTTAAGTGTTAAGTGTTAAGTAGTTTTTTTTCATTTTTTGTGATGTCTTCTTATATTTCTGATAGATGGAGGGATTGGAGGGCTCTAATACCATTGCTGATAATATTTTTATTGATGAAATTGAAGAAGTTGGGCCATCTGAAAATGTGGTAGAGTTAGAGCCATGTAACATTCAATGTAATGAAGGAGGTGAAGTTGCTAATGCTAGGAAGCAGAGAAGAATGCCATCGGTTGTTTGGGGTTACTTTGAGATGTTGCCTAAGTCAAAAGATGGTGGTAAGCAAAGGTGTAAATGCAAGAAATGTGGTGTGACATATTTCTGTGATAGAAAAAATGGCACTGCAAATCTAAGACGACAATTGGAAAATTGTAAAAAAAGAAATATGCATGATATTGGACAACTCATTTTACAAACAAACTCTGAATCCTCCATTTCTATGGCTGATAGTAAGTTTGATCAGTCAGAATTTCGTGACATGTTTATTGCATGTATCATTATGCATGACTTACCATTTCAGTGTGTTGAGTGGGTTGGAGTTCGAGCTCTTCTAACGTATCTTCGTCGGGACTTACAGTTGTTTTCAAGAAACACCGCACGAAGTGATTGTATGAAATTATTTAGTAAAGAGAAGAGTAATATACGTTCACAGTTAGCAAAATTGACAAGTAGAGTGTGCTTAACTTCAGACCTTCGGACTTCTATTAATACAGATGATTTTATTTGTTTGACAATGCATTTTATAGATAATGATTGGCATTTGCAAAAAAAGATTATAAGCTTTTGTTTGATGCCACCCCCTCATGATGACATTTCATTGTTTGAAAAGTTGCAGTCTCTAATTATGGAGTGGAAAATTGATACCAAACTTTTTAGCATTACTTTGGATAAAGCGTCAGCAAACAATACCTTAGTTGAATTTTTAAGAAATCGTTTATGTTTACGTGGTGCTTTGCTTTGTGATGGTGAGTTCTTTCATATTCGTTGTACAACACATATTGTGAATCTCATAGCTCAAGATGGTCTGAAAGAGGTTGATTCATCAGTAATTAAAATCCGAGAGAGCATTAAGTATGTTAAAGGCTCTCAAGTGAGGAAGCAAAAGTTTGTTAATTGTATCAAACAAAGCTGTCTATAAGGGAAGAGAGGTTTGCGACAAGATGTTCAAACTAGATGGAACTCCACTTTCATCATGCTGGATAGTGCTATTTACTATCGACGAACTTTTCAGCATTTAGAATTGGGTGATTCAAATTATAAGAATTGCCCAACTAGTGTTGAGTGGATAAAGTTGAATCTATTCGGCAATTCTTGGCCCCTTTCTACGAGATCACTTGTGTTATATCTGGATCAAAGTACCCAACATCTAATTTGTATTTTCCTTGCATTTCTACTGCTTATGCATCGTTGAAACATGAACTCTTAAGTGGACATGAATACATCAAAAAAATGGCAGCAGGAATGATAGTCAAATTTGAGAAATATTGGTCCGGATTTTCTATTATACTTGCTATAGCTGTCATTTTAGATCCACGGTACAAATTAGCTTTTGTTGAATGGTGCTATAGAAAACTATATGAAGGTGACGAAGTGAGTCAAGATCTATGAAACAGAATTAATGAAGGTTAGAGAAAAGTTATTTTCTCTATTTGAAAATTATAGTTCAACAACTAATGAATTATCAGGACAACATACACGTACATCCCAAAATGTTGAAGTTGGAACATCAAGAAGTACATCTACAAGTATAGTTAAGTCACAATTTATTCAGGTATTAAGTTGGAACATCAGAAAAGTTATTCTCTACTCTCTACTTCTCTAGTTAATTCTTCATTGAAAAATTTTATGTTGTTTTTAAAACATTACCTTCCAAACATGATTTTCAGTCCTTTCATTCAGAGATTGGAATGCCTCAGAAATCAGAGTTAGAATTATATTTGGATGAGCCAAATCTAGATGCGGAGATTGATTTAGATATTTTGCAGTTCTGGAAAGGCAATCAATATAGGTTTCCTGCTATATCTGCTATGGCTCGTGATGTTTTGTGCATTCCTATAAGTACAGTGGCATCAGAAGTAGTTTCAATTATAGCGGTAGAATACTAGATCAATATCGAAGTTCTCTTAAGCCTGACATTGTTGAGGCACTTGTCTGTTCAAAGGATTGGTTGTATGCGGAACAGGGTGCTTTATTCTTCAACCTTCTTTTCAGCTTATGGTTTCTGTTTCAGTAGTTTTACTTTCTATATCTCATATTCCTATTTTTTTATTGCAGTAGTTCATGACACAGAATTAGATGTAGTTACGGATGATATCCTTGATTTACATATCACTCAAACTGATGCAGAAATGACTGAAAGTTCAGTTATTCGATGATTCTAGTTTAACATTTTAATTATATCCAGTTAACTGTTAAACTGTTAATGAGTTAATCACTTAATCTGTTAGTGGCTGCTGCTTGTAAAATTTTAGTGGACTGTATTTCTGTTTATTTCAGTGGTTATGTATTTATGTTAATACAATCATTCTAGTTTATTTCAGTGGTTCTGTATTTCTGTATTTCAGTGGACTCTAGCTTGTAGGTTGCTGAATACTGAGTAGTCTTTAATTGTGGTAATTGATAACCATTTTTAGGATTTTTACATTTCTTTCATTCTATGCATTATGTTATTATGCTGCTGTCGTTCATTTGTTTTCTCGGGCGTGAGGGCTGAGGCTACTTCTGTTTAGTTCAGTTGTTGCCTTGTTGCCTTGTTGGCTGTTGTAAGTCTGTAACCCGTTGCTAGCTGGTGTTTAGTTCAGTTTATGGCTGTTTCTGCTTGGTTCAGTTCTCGGGCCTGAGGAGTGAGGGCTGAGGGCCTGAGGCTTTGTGTGGGACTTTGGTTCAAAATTCTGTTTAGACTTCAGTTCAGTGAAGTTGTTAGGTTCTGTTCTCGGGCCTGAGGACTTTGGTTCAAAATTCTGTAAGGCTGCTTCTGTTTAATTTTGTAACTCGTTGCTAGCTGGCCGTTGCTATCGGATTTTGGAAGTTGAAAATTGCAATGAAGCGATGATGAATAACCTTCTAAGATGAAAGTGAGAATCTTATAAGTGTAAGTTCTTATCATCTTATGTACTATTACAATTTACAACCAAGTGACAATTTTTATTAACTTAGAATAGCAGATACTATCTTACAATCTTATTCGAAGAACATATATTAAGTTAATATAAATTGTCACATAGGATGGTAATTTGTCAATATGACAATATTGATTAAACCTACATCGTACATCACAATGACCTCATTATGAGGTTAAATGATTAATGAATCTGAAGGTTTAATCTGAGCAGAGCAATATATTTTTTTACATATTTGAGTTTGCAAACTATATAATTGATTTTATTCCAGGTCATTGCAGATTTGAAACTGTTATTTCGAGGAGACGAGGGGAGCATTTAAGTATTTCTCTTACAGGCTGTTATTTCGAGGAGCAATTCGAGGAGCATTTGAGGCTTTGAGCATTTCAATATATAAATGTATAATTGTATAAATAATTATTCTGATTTGAGATTAAGGTTGTAAATTTGAATGTTTGTAATTTTGTAACTAAAACAAATGTGTAAATGATGGGTTGTAATTTGACAATTTGTAAATTAGTATTTCTCTATAAAGATTAAAGATTTAAATACTATAATTGATGTTTTGTAGTTTGTTGTTTGCACTTTAGTTCTTTTTTTTTTCCCCTTAAATTACAGTTAAAATTACTTTATATACGGTTAACCGGGTCGGGTCGGGTTGACCCGAAACCGAGACGCGTCGGTTTCGGGTTTCGAAAACCGACCCGTTTATAAAACCGGGTCGGGTTGACCCGAACCCGAATAAAGCCGGGTCAGTTACGGGTCGGGTCCGGTTCGACCCGTAACCCGAAATTGACAGGTCTAAATTTTGCTTCATTGTTTTATTTTGTTTTTTAATATATTTGAATTGAAAGGGTTTAGAAATGTTTACTTGAATCTAGTTTAATTGATATGATGATGAAAATTGTATATTTCATGTGGACTTATTTTTGTGAATTCAATTTTGATATCTATTTAAAATATGAATTTTTCTCTCAGGTCATAATTTTAAAAATATTGATGTTTGATATAAAGTAAAATAATGCATAACAAAAAATGTAAAGTATTTGACATATACCTTCGCCCTTTAGTTCAATCTTGTTGTATTTGAAAATCATTAGATTTGAGTTATTTTCAAATATAATATAAATTATCTGTTACCATTGCCGCAAACACTCCCCCCACTGGCCCCTAGCCACCAACCGCTACCTACCCCTTCCACCATCAACCACCTTCGCCTCTACTAGTGCTATATTTCTCAGCCATTGATCGCCACCCGCTTTGAGTTTTATATACTTCATTTATTTTACTTTAATAAAATAAATAAAAAAATAATCACATGCATTTATTTTACACTCATCTAATAGCTCCAAACAATTTGAAATACATTTCATTTATTTTACACAGCATCTCATTTTATCTTGTACTTCTACAATGACACCAAAATGATAATAAATGATGCATTTTGCATTAGGATTGTTGGTGCTTATAACTTCGTCAATCATAATATTATATACCTTTGTCAATCAAAAGTTGTTTTGTTGCAATTTATGAGAGCCTTATATAATAACTGTAGGACACTAATATTCAATTGAATTTAAAATAACTCTCTTATAAATATAATCTAAACAGTATAAAAATAAATCAATTCATAAAAAAAACCTCTAAATCACATATACTTCATTCTTAACAAATCTTCAGCACCATAAATAAGCGTATTAATTTAACCAAGGAAAAGAATAGACCAATAATTATTTCTTTTTTATATGAACAATTATAATGAAACATCTACTTCAAAAATACATTTTTATATTAATATAACAATACAAGCAAATATTTAAATATATAACACACTGATATCTAAATAGCATCAAAATTATCCCTAACATTAATTTAACTAAATTGAAATAAAATTTTCCAACAAATCTTTTGATATAATTTAAATACTATAATAATATATAAATAATTAAAATTTTCCAACAAATCCATGAAATAATACAACATCGACTAGGGCTGCAAACGAACCGAGTCGAGCCGAGTATATGAATGTTCATGTTTGTGTTCATTTAATATCAGCTTGTTCAAGTTTGGTTCATGTTTGTTCGAGCTTTAGCGTTTGTGTTCATGTTTGGTTCATTTAAATTAATGAGTGTTCATGTTTGGTTCATGTTCAGTTCATGTTCGTTCGTTTAGTGTTTATCGAGCTTGTTCACGAACATATTTAACGAATTTTTTCTAACTATCAAGCAAGCACGTTCATGAACATATCTATGAACAAATACATTTATAATAAAAGCAATTTTCTATGTAACAAAGGTAATGATTATTTATATTTATTAATTCTATAGTCATATATTAATTATTTTTATCGAGCTTATTCATGAGTTCAAAATCGAACATGAATCGAGCTTTTATTGAGCTTCTTATCAAGCTTAATGTCGAGCTTGTTCACGAACTTCAAATGATGTTGTTCGCGAATATAAATGAGCCAAACGCATTAGCGTTCAAGTTTGTTTATTTAAGAATCGAGTATTTAAAATATTGTTCAAGTTTGTTTGTTTAGTTAATTAAACGAACGCAAACGAGCTTTAATCGAACCGAACAACGAGTAGCTCGCCGAACGTTTGGTTCGCTTGCAGCCATAACATCAACGCTCTTTTTATGCAACGTCAGCATAGACAATATAACACATCATAAGAAACTCTTTTTCTGATTGAAAAACAATAGAAAAAAAATATATTAAAATATTCTAATAAAAACATTATCATGAAGAGCTTTGAAGCTCTTAAATCTATTTTATGATGAATACGATAAATAATTAATTTATATAATATTCATTTTAAAATAAATTTAAAAGCTCCAAAGTCCATTTTGACTAAAAAATTGATCACAATATCTTCAACCAATTTTTAGCTATAACAGTATATTAAACTTTAAACCCCTATTTAAAATGAAAATTTCAATCATACATAAAGAAGTGTTTATGCTTTTTAAGTTTTAAAAATAAATTTCAATTTCAATCTCATTCAACTTCACAGCAAAGCCCTACGTGGGGTACTGGTTGGGTGCCCACTGAGTACCCACGCTTTGCACTGGCAGGCTTTGCCCACCCACACTTACCCACTTTCCACGCTTCTTGAATGCAGTCTGTCGCATGTTAATGGCCTTGAGGTTTGTTGTCTTTTTCTCTAGCTGCAAACTTTCAATCTACATATCAAAATTTATCGTGGCCGCGGCGAAGTTTAGTGCTACGGACTGCGTAGTAAAGCTTAATGTAATCTACTGCATGCATATGATAATTAATAATATAAATCGTTTTGTCCCCTGATGTTAAGCACCCATGAGGCTATGAGTGTACCCATTCCCACCCATGCCCATTGAGTATGGGTGGAGTATGTGGGTGGGTATGGGTGGGTACCCAATATAGGGCTCAGCTTCACAGTTTCAAAAATCAGTTCCAATTACTTTTTCACTACAGAATATTAAAAATATGAAGGAAAAAAAAAATCCGCAAACAGACTCTTAAGGCTGCTTCACATGAATTACATTACCAACAGAAATCATAAGCTTTTAAGTCGCCCAAAATTGAAGATGCAGAAATATACAACACTGAACAAAATTGGATACATAAGATACAATAACTGATGGATGATTCAAACTAGTAAGAATGAACACTGCATGCCTTACAGGTAAATTTGAGCAGTCACTGGAAACATGCAAACTAAGAACAAGCTCACCAAGGATTCACAATGAAAGGTGTAAATATAGGCACTTACACATACCAAGGCAATCTTATGAACACTAAATCCTTGGATTCTTCTTTTAATATTATCAAACATGCATTTGAGAGTGCGAGGGCATACCGGTAACTCCTCCGCTTACTCGGCCATGTACCCTCTTCCACGGCCGCCTGTCCTTCCCCGGGCACGGACCATAGCCTCTGCCACCGTAGCCTCGCACGCCTCGGCCTCTTTCATAGCCTGCTCCTATCACATAGAGATGGCAGCTTCAACAAGGATCATTCAGTTGCGTTCGATTCATAATTACATATAAACAATTTGGTTTAGGATTCAGAGTAAGTTAAATTTAGTAAGGAAATCAGAGCACAAATAAAACTGAAGTGTGAATATACAAGTAGACTATGTTCATTCTTTAATTTACTTTGTTATTCTTTCAAACAAAACAAAAAGGAGACTATTTTTTTCACACTATCTTTTCTCAAACAAATGAGTGGTAAACAGTAATTTCTAATTTCATTTCATTTATCACTTTCATTTCCTCTCTTGAAATTCCTTCAAACCAAACAGAGCCTTCAAATTTCTCAAAAGAATAACAGCTTCATGATAAAATGACACCAACGCATAAGGCTTCGCTCTATTACAAAGCGTAGGGCGGGATTGATGTATGAAATAGGATTTTGATTTCTTGGTTAATTTAAGTTTTCTTTTGGGTATGCTTTTAGCAACTAATTTTTGGCTACTTCCAAAAAACATTTATACTAAAATGCTAATTTAGAAAGCAGTAAGAAAATAATCACAAACAAAGTCCTAAATGAATATTTGCTTCATGTTTAATAAAATGAAACCAGAAAAAATAGAGGGGAAATTACGGTGGGATTTTAAAATTATTGTATTTGCATTAAGATGGCTTAGTGTTCTAATGCACTCATCTCATATTACACACATCTAAAAAGTAGATTTACGAATTTTGAAACCACCAAAAAACACTTCCACGTATGTTTCATTGCATAATCGTTCAACATAATTATAAAGAAGGTAAGTTGGTTTGATTTCATTTTATGATTTCAAGAAATTTTCAATTTTACTTTATTTTAAAATGCTATCTAATTACCCAAATATGATTAAGTGAATACCATAAAGATTTTAACATTAAAGTCCACTGTATCAATAAGATGCCAAACCTACATTAACACCAAAGATATACCCAGCTAATTTATTATCATTTTGTGATTGATTGAATAAGATAACAGAAAATTGAATATAATTATAAATTACAGCTGCTTCATTATCAAGCTTATTTTGCTACATTATATCATTGATAAGGACTACATCACATAGCATTGCCATGATAACGTGTATAAAAAAAATGATTATATATCTTTGTTTAAGTTGATCCAAGAATATAGACATATTTAGTCATTGATGTGAAACCATATTCTTTGTTAAATTATCCCTATTTATAGCTATACAAGATATCTTAATAAAGAAATAAATAATAACATAATCATGTATAATTATCTTAATATAATCCTTCATAAATCAGTTACCCAAATATAAAAGAAGATCGACGTGATCCAGGTGAGCCTCCCACGGATTCCCATCTTGGCCATGGGAGCAAGTGTCAAGGGACGACTAAGATTTAACACTCCCCCTCAAGCTGGGAGTACAGATTTGTCATTCTCAGAGTGGTAACTAGTCCAAGAAAAGTAGAGTTATCAAGTCCCGTGGTACACCACAGAGTCCTCCATTTAGTCAAAACTTTGGGATAAATTAGCTTTAGTCATTGCGGTGGCAAAGGTAGCAATGAAGACTATATTAAGTAAGGCAACAATGAAGACTGCATTGGTTATAGATATGACAGCAACCACAAGAGAAGGCTTACAATGAAGACACAACAATGAGAAAAATTTTATTTTTAAGATTGCGGCAAATTCAAGGACAGCAACAGAAAAACACATCTCAAGCGACTTAGCACTTGGAAACCAAATCTCCTCCCGTCTAATCGAGCCAGCCTTCGGCCCAATACAAATCAGTCGTCCGACTTCACCCGTACATTCCTGTTCGATCGCCGTACAGGCACACGCAAGGCCTATGATCCTTTTGGTCTAATCGTAGGAAGGACTGTAGATCTTGTACTCTTGCTTGTCCTTGAACTCTCAACTCTTCCATACGCACACAAGAGAATGTCTTGCACTCGACTTCTCTTGCTTCTATTCGGTGGACTCTGGACATTACATGCGAGAGAAGCCCTCCCGCTTAATCTCTCCTCAGTTTTGGACGCATGAAGGAAGCAGAAGGACCAATATTTCTTAGAATTCTGGCAATAAAGGCCGGTGGAAAGACCAGTATTCCTTGAAGGTTGGTGGTGGGAACCGGTATTCCTCAATATTCTAGCAATAAAAGCTGGTGGTAGGAACATGTATTCCTCTGAATTTTGACAATGAAGGCAGGTCTTGGGAACCTGGAGAACCAGCAAAAGCCATCTCCTTTAGGGTAGGATAAAGTGCTTCTAATCTCTCTGTAGCCTCACCCTCGATATCCATGATCGACTCCCTACTTAGGGAAGTAGCGTACTTCACAATCTGCGTGCTCACCAACTCTTCAGTCACTGTAAGCACGCATTGGACCGTATCAGTGAACTACCTTGCCACGAAGAAAGACATATTCTTCCCCAGTGTAGGCATCATCTGGGCAACTCCACGTATCAGGACCATTCCATCGGCAAGCTTCAAATCCAACAATCCGATTTCAGTCCAAATCCGATTGACAAGGTTCTCAATGACGATTCTGTTAGCGATAATGAAAAAGGCGAGAACGTGGATTACGAAGTGACACTTGCCCAATTTGAGGGATTGATCCCAATGACAGAGATCATTGGGAGATGTCGACTTCTTCTGTTGTCCAGGGCCTTGTTATACATCTCCCATATCTGAGGGTAACGGATCAAAAACATGCAAAAGTGATCAGGATTTGGGGCAAGGAGGGGCTCTTCGAGTGGAGGATTTGATGGCGTGCACAACAGCTCTTCAACCCTCTCATTTCTTGCGCAGTTTGGCTCCAGCTAGGGGTGCAAACGAGTCGAGTCGAGCTCAAGTCAGAGGGTATTCGAGTTGAGCTCTATTTTCAAATACCAAACTCGGCTCGCGACAGTGTAACGAGTTCATCGAGCCACTCGATGAGCTGCTCAATTTTCCAATTTTCATTTCGGCTTCCCGATTTCCCTCTTGGTTTTCCGCCCATTTTTTTTTCCGCTAGGTTATGATTGTTGCGGCTTTGGCAAAGATGCAAATCTACTCATATAATAAATGTTGCTGCTTTGGGATATAACTTTTTGATTATATATATATATATATATATATATATATATATATATATATATATATATATATATATATATATATATATATATATATATATATATATATATATATATATATATATGAAAACTTTACTGCTTTAGTAATGATAAAGCTGCAACATTAATTTCACTAGTTTTTGAAAATCTAGCAGCCGCATAAATGCTATCGCTTTGGAAAATGTGACTGTTTTTTAGTGTTTAAACTTCTTTATTTGAGTTTGTCTTAAACATTAATGATGCTGCTTTGGACTTTTTAGGTTAATTTAATAAACAAATTAATAAGTATAAAAAATCAAACATTAATTCGAGCCGGCTCGTGAGCTCACGAGCCGAGCCTCGTCGAGCTCGAGCTTGAGGTCGTTTACCAAACGGGCTCGAGTTCGACTCTTGAGCTCGATAAGCTCGGCTCGCGAGCCCATAAACGAGTCGAGCTCAAGCCGGCTAGGCTAACTTACACCCCTAGCTCCAGCACACGCACGAGGGCCGGTCGTCCCCGCTCAGGCACGCACAAACGCAGTTCCTACTCGGTCCCTCTCTTGATCCTCATCTTCACTCGCTTCGACCCCCATGTAGGCACACATGATAGCTGCATGTAGAAGAACGAAAAAGAGAAGCCCTCTCACTTGCTCAACTGCCCTGGACGCAAATGAGCAGGAATAGAACGCAAGAATTACTTTTTTTCATGAACCACAGCGCATAATTAAGCAAGAATTACAACTTGTGTTTAAATTTGAAATTAATTATAAATCAGAAAATATAGCTCCATTAGAAATTGAACTGCAGCTCAAATTGAAACTACAACTGCATTCGAATTTAAAGTAGATCGTGATTATGAATATGAACTTCTAATAAAAACAAGTATATTCTTGATTTGGAAGTGATCGTTCAAGAAAAGTCAACCCCATACCCTCGAAGCCACGTCAATGTGATCAGAGAAGCACAAGAACGGTTCTTATTAAGGCAAGTTAGGTTTATTTTAACCAAGTTTTTACTGAATGAAATCTAAAAAAGGATGCTGTAAGTCACTATTATTATTCACAAATATCTTAAGCTTAAGAAAAGAGTTGATTCACAAAATCATATATTCCTGTAAGATATAAAGGCTGTCCATATGTTCAAAAAAATTATTGCTTGGTTTCACACAAAACTATTATCAATGTTAAGTGACTATGGAACCCTCAGTCCTATTACTAATCTAAGAAAGTTGAATGAAGTATAATTTCATCCCGATTTAAAACCTCCAAATTATATTTTGTGTTCAGTCGGTAAGCATTGATGATGTAAGAGAACATGTAAAACTTCATGGCCTCCATTATAGAGATAATGCTCCCAGAAAGTGCTCAAGCATGACTTTTCAAAAGGAAGAAATCTATCAACCCAAGGGAGTTATACATTAAAGGTGATGCATAAGAAAATATTTTGGTATATTTTAGCACGTTTTGAATTTTACTAATACTTTTTTGGATAATTTCATACTTTTTTCCATTATTAATGTACTTGATATGAGGATTAACTTCTTTTTAAATTAAATGATATAATTTATCTATTTTTAGGATTTATCTTGATTTATATTTTTGAACTAGTATAAAAATAGGGATAGAAAAATCATGTATTTTCAATATCTTAAGATTATAGGTAACTATTATAATTCGTCTCTCCCTCTTCCTCCTCCTCAAATATGATTTCCTCGGTCACTCATAGCATGCAATCCATATACCTAGAACTATAATTCACAGATTTCTAATTCAAAAGACAAAATTCACAAGACAACGGATTCCTTCCTCTCTCCATTCTAGACTTCCATCGATACTCTCTTCATCCTCTCCCCTTCTCTCTTCAATCCCTAATACCTAGAAGGTAGAATACAAGAAGAGAATATGGTAATTCAAAGGCACACTTAAAAGAGAATGAAGAGAAATATCAAAAATAATATTCATCATTAAGGCCTCCATCAATTTAGCATTAGTGCAAGCTTAGTGTAGACAACCGATATTAGAGTGACCGTATTACATAATTAACATCAAAGTGATCTAATTACTTCTTTAATACACACAAAGGCATATAATACTTTTTCTTTGTTTCATGAACATATAAATAATGAGCATTTCTTTTACATTTAATACAAACCAGATCGACAAACTAGGGATTTTAGTTTTTAGGAAGGCCGTGCTTGCTTGAGCTTGGCCAGAGGGTGTCAAGCCTAGCATGGTTACTTATTGGGCCGAAGAAAAGGTGATTCACCATTTCAAATATGACATTTGAAACAGCATATTTTTATTCAATAATTGTTTAACAAATTCTAGGCATCCCTCAAACATCACACCAACATAAAATGGGCACAATGTACGTCATTCTAACCCAATCGTATCCCAAACATTCTTGATAAAATTTTACCTCTTATTTTATTATATCTTAAATTTTTTACTTACATATTCCATATATAATTACTATATAATAATATTTTTTTTTCCTTTTTATCATATTTTGATAAGATGTGTTACTACTTAACAACTTCTATTTGCTACACATTTATATACAAATCAAGTGCTCTGCAATTGCATTTTTAAGAATCTATCGTCATGTGACTATAATGTACATCATTCTAACCCAATCATGTCCCAAACATTCTTGATCAAATTTTACCTCTCATTTTATTATGTCATCTTAAAATCTTCACTTACATATTTCAAAGATTAGTACTTTATAATAAAAAGATTTTCTTCCCTTTTATTATATTTCCATAATATGTTTTACTACTTAACTACTTTTATTTGCTACACATTTATATGCAAACCATGTGCTCTACAACTACTTAACTACCTTTGATTCATAATATGTATTACTACTTAACAACTTTTATTTGCAACACATTTATATACAAACCATGTGACACTCTAAGTATAACGTAGTGTCATATCCATGAAAATATCTTATGTCCACATCTCCAAAATTAAGAGTCATGTAGTAAAGTTAGATACTTAGAATCAAGATCACAGCTATATAGAAGATTAGGAATTTTGGTAAAATGGAATTTATTGACCTTACCATGGTAATTCCAACCTCTTCCACGCCCACCACCTTGGCCCCAATTCCAGTTCTCATCTATAAGGCAAGTGAAAATTACATAGCAAAAAGCATGAGGAAACAAGAACTATGGCAAGAAGTTCATCTTCAAGAAACATAATTAAGCAACTACGCAATCCTGCATGTAGATTCAAATCTGTCTAATAGAAAAAAACATACCTTGATAGTTTCTGTAGCCACCATACCCATCATATCCACCTCTTCCAAAACCCCTTCCTCTTCCTCTACCTCGACCTTGTCCTCGACCATACGAGTAATCTTCATAAAGAAATAGAAGCAATCCTTAAAGTTCCTTCTATACAACATTGAGGCAGAAAAAGATCAGAAGTACCATCAATATAGGGATTTTGTGCCTGTCTAGGCTGATGATAAGTTTGCCCCATTTGCTGCTGTCGGGGTTGATGCCTCGGTTGTTGCCTTGGATGCCCTACATTTGATGCAACTTGATACCTATATACAGAAACATTTCAGAAAAAAAAAAAAAGAATGCCATCACAGTTCCCACCACCAAAAAGGATCACTTTTCATGCTACAAAAAAAAAAAAAAAAAGATTACCCAGACGAGTTGACGTTTAGATCCCTTGTGGAGAGAGTTATTGTAATCATCGAAACATGCCTTGTCGTCTCCAAACTACAGTAGGCGCTTGATGGATTAAAATATTTCCAAGGCCATTGGTTTGTTTCACTTGAAAAAAAAATGCTACTTACGGTACAAGACCCTCTTCAATGGGTTCCCAAACATCAGTAATGCTGCTTGAACTGATAGAAGTATCTTGATACAATCCGGGAATTCGTTTCTGTAATTAAAGATCTGTCAGGTCCCTTGCACCTCTGTTTAAAATGATTCAAATGGTGAAAGCAATTGGAATGAGTGCCAACCTTCATGATCTCGGCAACAGCTACAGCTTTGTTGATAGCTTGTCCCATTGCCTTTAAGACAATTTCTCTGGCGTGCTTATCCTGTGGCAAGTAACCTTTGCCCAATTAGCAATAAATATATCATGCAAAAAGGACATGCACTATTGTAGCAATTTTTTAAATTACATGCACAAATCTTAGTCAGAAAAAATTTTGGGTTAGGATGGTCTCATAGCCTTTGAATTTGCTTTGAGAGAAATGCTATATAATTTTTTATTTATTAATTGTGTATTGCACTCAGGTCAGAGCAGAGACTTTGAGATTCATCCAAAATGAATTTTGATCAGTGTCGGCCCAGTTTGTTTCCCATCAAACTATCCATGGCAATCTACATATGAGCTTATAAATTCTATTAGTTCAATCATAAGGATCCACATCAAGTCCCTAAGGTATAAAAAAATTGAATTAACATTGATTGCTGAAATACAATTTTAGTTTTCCTCAATTATAATAAGTTATGTTGGATGTAGATTATTCGAGATCGTTGAAGGTTTTATGAATACTTTCAGAGGAGAGTCTAGCACATGCGTAAGGCCTAGATCTTCTATTTGGTAATTTCTACTGTTATTCTTTCTATCTACTTGTTAGTAAATGGTCCATATGCGATTGTGATTTTATCAAAAGTGATATTTGTCATAATTCTTTTTGTGGTGTGCATCTTGATCGCTTCTAAATTTTATATTTGACCTCAAATTTTCTTGCTAAATTTTAATTTTTTGCGTCGATTTAGTTATTGTTAGAAGTCAAATAAGTATGTTTTCTATTTTTCCATTGATAGAAAGTAATATTTGCTGAAGTTGAGAGTTATTAACTTGAAAATTGTAGTTTTTTATGAGCTTTCTTAGGTTGCATTAAGAAACCATAAACCCTTCAATGTCTGACATCAACTTAGGTTACGCCATCATGTCTAATAAAAAGTAGGACATAATACTTGGGTCAATAAAAAATATCCAACTTAAACAAATCATGTAAGTACGGGTTCCATACAAACCCAACTTAACCAACATGAAGATTTAAATTGCATTCCTACACTTGATTGGAGGTAAAATCTTGATCAATAATTTAGAATACTTCTTGAAGATTGTTAATTATTTAATTTTGAAAGATTTGAATATGTTAAATTAAAATTAATGGGAATGCTCAATTATTTTGGAAAATTATTGTAAGTGAAACTAAATTCACATGAACTGAATTAAAACAAAAACCTAGAACAATATCTATCATTTATCAAACATAGGGATCAACTGCATGACTAATTTAAGCATCATACGCAGGTGAATATGGTGCGTGTGAATACTATGCTCGGTTTATAAATCTTGTAGATAAACATCATTTTCCTCAAGACTTTTGTTATCATTATTTGTTTCATTAAATGTCTTAGTCAAGAGATTGGGAATAAATTAAGTTGTAATTTTCTTTAAAGTTAATGAGGCTTCATTCAAACCTTTTAATGTTGATGCATGTTATGAATACTCTGCTACACATAATTATAGCTGCTCATAAAAACATTGTCTTCTCCTCTCAAGCATGATATCAAAATAAATAAAAATGAGGCTCAATATCAAGATTAGTCAATAGTTTGCCAAAGAAACGGGGCTTTGATTTACTTGCAAATTGAAAGAATTTCAAGCAAAAATAGTCCAAATAATCATTTGACATTTTCCCTGATCCTTTGGATTAATTGTGAAAGAAAAATAAAATAAAGATAACAAAGGAGTTTCTTCACTAACTGGCTTTCAGAAAGCTACTGGCCAACTATGTGTGCAGCAGGACTCAAACAAAAGTTTGAAGAAAGACATGGAGAGAGAGAGAGAGAGAGAGTCCTCCATTGATTTAACAATGTTATTCATATGTTGTAACTTAACTAAATCGATGCTTTTTTACCAGATAATCTGTTTGGCTGACTGAAATTAACTTAAAATTTTGTTCCTGCAAGGTTAAGCTTCCCAAAACCATTGCAATGAAGAAGGAGCACTAACAAATGGTGAAGAAAAAGATTCAGCAGCAGCAGAAGAAAAAAAGAGGAAAACAGCTACCTAGATCTCTAAGCTTTGGCTCACTCAAGTCATGGAACTCTAGTTTCACTTTGGATAAAAAATATCTTTCACTCCTCGTATTGTAAGAATTCAGCCAATGAAGAAACAAAGTGCTGTTACATTGGCCTGAACTCACAGTTCAAATTGACCCAGAGAGATTGTGCTCTAATCTTCAGATGCGTACTCCGCTACATTCATTTGCTAAATATAACCTGATTTCATTTGTTCTAAACTCTATTCAAATGGAAAAAAGGTTCAAACACGAGTTTTTAAAGTTTTCTATTAATAAAATCTGGAAGAACTAAAAAAGGCGTCCCTTCATTGTGATTTCCTCATATACTCTGAACAGAAATTTGGAAAACCCAAGTTCTGTATAAAACATAAATTCATGAAACCCAAAGGAAAGGAAAACGAAATTTTAAAAGAAAATAGAAAAAAGGAACAGTAAAAGTTAATAATTGGCGCAGTTAAGCTCACACAAACGGGAAAACCCATGTCAAAGATCTTTATAAAAAAGAAAATACTTATTAAATACATGAACTCCCATTTAAGCGTCGAAACAGTAAAAACACAAAAAAGCAAGAATACTGAACTTCAAAGCTGCAATCCAACAAACCTCAACATCAGTAAATGGTAAATAGATTTGGTAAGAGAGAGAGAGAGAGAAACCTGGAAGAGACTAGTTGCATAGCTGATATAATTTCGAATCATGCCCTGAGATGTAATTCTGATCTCATTCTCGCTTATAGCCGACTCAGGCCTCGGCTTCTCCACTCTCTGGTACCTATCCATGGCCGGCGAGCTAAGACCAATAGAACAATAGAGAACCAAGTGAATAGGTTTCAGCTAGGGTTAGGATTTCAGTGGAAGATCAGCTCCAGCGCACTGTAACTTCAAAGCTCTGTGGCTTATAACGAAAAGAAACCTCCTCCCCGCCCTTCCCAGATTATCAGAACAATACTACGAAGAGATTAGGTCAATTTATATGGGACTGTAATAATAATATTATTATTATTTTGCATTTAAGTCAATTAAAATAAGTTCATGTGTGAGCTTAGAATTTTAAATTGATAGTTAAAACTCTAAAATAATAGATAAAAATGAGCATATATATATGTTGCGTGCGAGAATATACGCGGCGGTAGAGTTTGTAAATTCGCGTCCTAGCGTTGCACGAGTATTTCACACACAAATAGAAAAGAGAAAGTGAACACCAAGAGTTTTTACGTGGAAAACTCAAAAAGGGAAAAAACCACGGGGTCTTGCCCAGTTGCAAGATTCCACTAGTGTTTTCGTAGATTACAAATGGCGGATTTCGTCCCACAAGTTGGGATAATCCAAGTACAATTTGCTTCTTCCACGAAATTTACAAAATCCTGCGAATTCTTGGCGTTTCCCGAAAATCCGGCAGAGTTCCGGCGTCTTCAGGCGGCAGGAAGAGCTCCGGCGGCGGTGGTCGAGGAGGTGAGGAATCTCCTTTTCCCCTTTCTCCTTCTCCTTCTCTTCTTCTCTCTCTCTTCACTTTAGTCTCCTTGGTGTAGAATGAGTGCTCTATTTATAGTTTTTCTGGAGTGGCATAGTCCGTAAATAGGCGTGTGATCTAGGGCGAATTGGGAGTGGTTTGAATGGACGGCCGATATCGAATCCTTTGATCATGCACCGTTCGTTGGTCATTTGAAGACCTTAATGATGTTGTAATTCAATGATCTTGGGCTCGTTGGATTCGTCTCGTCGATCCGTTCGATTCGAGTATAAGCTCGTCAAAATCGGAGACCGTTTGGTAACTCAAATTGCGGTTTGAACCTTCCAACAGCGCTTTGAACCCTTGATTCGGACTCATTTGGGCTCGGATTGGGTTGATCTTGGTGTCGTTGGGTTCGTATTTCCGAGACGCTCAGTTTGACTATAAGCTCGCTGAAATCGGAGTTCATATGCTCCCGAAATTAATTTTTGAAGTTTCCAACTAGCTTTCGCCTCAAGATTCGTGCCCGATCAAGCTAATTTTGCGATGTCGTATCAATATATATATATTAAAACACCATAATTTTATTTTTGCTTTCTTGTAATCTTTTATTCTGCCAAAATTCTTAGATTTAAAATCAAATATATAAAAATACTATCATAATGAATGATATAGACATTGAGAAAAAGAACTTTTTAATTTATATTGTAGCGCTTTAAAAATACTCAAATAAAATAAAACATTTCAACATTTTATAAAAGATGTTTAAAAATTAATTTCATGATTATTTAATTTTAAATTTTTTGAATGTTTTGATGAAAGTAAATTAAATTCGAAGTAATATTTTGAAGATATAAAAACTCTCATATTAATTCATTTTCTAGATGATTCTTATTTAATTGATTGGGCAATCTGGGTGAAATTCAAATACATCACACAAACACTAGAAGTGGGGACTATCGTCTATTCACCAGTAACTCACTTATTTACACATGCACTTGCTTATTTTCTAAAGAGCAGTTTGGTTTGCTGCAAAGAGGGTGTAAGTACTTCAAATGCTTTAAAATTATTAATATTTGATTTGAAGTAAAATGAATATAGAGTGTAAAAGGAGTGCATTTCAAATATTTGAATTTCCTCATATTTGGGCAATTTTCAAATACATCGAAAACGCATCATCGGCCGCTCGCCACCACCGCCGCCGACAATTAGCCACCAGTTGCCACAACCTACCGCCCTCAACTACAGGCCTCTGTCGCCACTGTCGACTGCCACCTTCCTCTGCAAAAGCCACCTGCTGGCCTCCGCCACCACCGTAGATCACCGGCCACCCGCTGCAACCACCACCAGTTGCTGCCCTCCGTAACAATCCACCGCCATTGTCGACCACCGCCAGCCACCCCCGCCACAACCTTTTGCACTTTACATTTTTTTTACTTCAAACCAAATTAAAAACAAAAACAACATATGCATTCCTTTACAATCATTCAATCAACTTCAAAATACTCTTTTTATAACGTATTTCTTTTTCAGACAACCAAATAACCTCTAACACACTCCATTCATGCAAATAACTCGTGTCCACAAGATGCATCAGATTGATAAAACCATTGTAAAAAGAAGGTCTAGAGTAAAAAAAAATTGTTTTGATGAGGTCCACATGGGGAAGGGCCAACCCTGATGTCTATATGACCACGCAAACATTAGCGTGCCATCATTTGCAATGAATATGGTGAGGCTCCCACTTGGATGCCAAGCTGTAATATTCCTATTATGATTCCAATTTCCTGTGCTTCTGTGTGGAATCCTGTTGCTCATGCATAGGATTTTCTTTAGAGCCTAAGAAGTCCTTCCATTTCCCCCTTCATATTATAAGGTAATGTCATATTATTAGTTACTTCTGAAATTAAATAAACCAACAATTTCTTTTGTCGACAGCTTTAAAGAAAAATTTCATAGATTAATGTGTCAAATCTAGATTTGTTTGATGGATGATATATGATCGTACTTTATTGGTCTACGAGTGAGCTAAGGATCTATAGGTGAGGATGATAAAGGTAGAGAGAAAGAGCGAGAGAAAATAAGAGAGCATAAGATGAAAATAGATAGAATATTTATTATGTCAATTGAAATATATGAGTTGCATTATCATTCTTTGATATAGCTCAACGAGATGTATCGAGTGGTTTGATGATTTTGTAAGACAATGACTTATGTGCATCTCTAAGCTCAATGTCAATTTGATTATGAAGGATGTCTTATCGATGAGAGGTGTGCCTTTAGTTGATTTTTGATAGGTCTCGCATAGAAGATTTGACATTGGCTGAGATGAACAAAGACTTATCCGACTTAGAGAGGAACTTTTGTGGTCGCCCCCACTAGGGAGGGCAACTTCTTGAAGTATGTGGCTAAAGGTGGCCGTCATGCTCTAATGATAAGCTCCTTTCCGGTTCCCGAGCGAACCCCTCAAATGAAATGTCAAGAGAGAATTTGAATGACCTAAATGTAACCGGCAAGATATACAATAGGACACATGCATAATCTTTTTATTTTTTTTTAAAGGACACCTGCATAAACAGTCTAAAAGAAACCGGAAAAAAAAAAATTCCTATTTCCGTAGAACGCACGAAATTTAAGATAGCTTTCCAAAACTCTTGTAACTGTAGTTCAGACCTGTCATTATCAACATGCTTTAAATGAAATGAAAATACTCACATTGGAGCAATTAAAAAAACAGCACCGCAGAATTCCACAGACATACATTACCTAGCATTAAATGGCATTTACAGTGAAATCATTCGAATATTACAGTTCTGACGAGTTTTTATAGTCATATATGAAAACATAATTAGAAACTCGTACTGAAAGAAATGTTTTCCAACGTAGTTAAAAATTTTAGGCTTTATAATTTCCACAAGTTCGTCACCTTCAGAGTTCAATTCTAAATTAGCTTCATTCATAATTTTCAGTACTTATAATAAGGTCACACTCATATAAATTTACACAAAAAGTGAGATAGTGCTCCGATTTTGTTTAGTGAACCAATCAAAATGGCAAGAAAATTACATAATTTTTTTCTTGGTAGAATGTTAATTGATCCAATTGAGGCTTCATTTGGTACAGCTTTTTCATTGTTTGTAGTACACATTTTAAATTATAAATTTTTATACTGCAAAATTGCTTTAAAAAATAATGAGAAAGTCATCCCAAATGAAGCCTGAGTTTCATTTCAAACTCTCAAATTTTAGAGTTTCAGTGGAAATTTCCAAATCAATCGATACTAAAAATGTAGCTTGTGTGACTGATCTGAAACCATCGAAATCAAACATAAATCACTAAAACTTAAACCATGATTAAGATCACATTGTGATAATACATATCATTAAGATGTACCAAAATTGAACAAAACATTAGCTACTTCAACTTCATACATGCAATAACTCATGTCCAAGAAGCATATCCTATTCACAAAACCACCATTAAAACCAGGGTCTATGGTTCAAGAACAAATGGCTCACTGCTTCCAGCTGGAAAAAAAATAGTGTTTTAATGATGCTCCCAGGGAAAGGGCAACCCTGATGGTCTGTATGACCAATTAAGTGTCTCAGCGTCTTCTTCAATTGCAGTGAATCTGGCGTTGCCCATGTTTGGATTCCAAGCTGCAATGTTCCTAATAGGAGCCCGATTGTTCATGTTTGGAATCCTATTGCTCATGCCTCTGTATGGACCCCGATTAGCCCTTCCTCTGCCCCTTCCTGCTATAAAGTAACAATTAGAAAAGGAATACATTTATATATTCATTTTAAACTTTTTTTTTATAATTACTTTTATGTTACATAAAAGGCTGTTTGATTAACAGAAATCTGATATATATAATGCCATGTTATTAATAGAAATTAGTAGTTTGATTTGTCTGACATCTTTCAATAACAATTTCATATTTCATATAGAGTAATGATCTACTCTCCCACCCACTTTAATTAAGCCACGCATTGTGGGTACTATTTCATAAATGATATTCTTGTCCTATTCTAATGTCATCTTCGATGTCAACCAGATTTGCTAACGACTGCATATTAGACAATCTAATGAATAAAACAAATGACAATAAAAAAAGTCAAAATCAATGTTGATCTTTCTGTATATTACATTTATAGGGAATAGATCATTAAACCAAACCCAGAATGTAATGTTATACTATTTATAAAGAAACATTTGATTGGAAGTTATCTCCAACGCTGATGTAATTTGAATAATATTAGAAATCAAGTTAGGGTAATTTAAATATCAGCAAAATTGGATGTTCTCGATCGAGATGGCTTAAAAATTTATAAAAGAGGACTTCATCACTATTATTTAATCAAAATAACATTGCCTCATTAAGTTAAAAAAAATTAAATAAATCATATTGCATTTGAAAGATAATACATTTATCTAAACAACATTGCAATATAGATAATAATTACTTTGAACAAAACAAACTCAAGGTTCTATAGATATCATTGTTATCCAAATAAACATTGAACCAAACCGCTCCTACAAGATTATATAAAGAATCATTAGCTTCTTAAATACCTGGAAATGGAGGATTATATTGTTTGAAAGGTCCAGGCATTGCATTGACGCTCTTGTTAGGAATCCACTGAGCCCAGTTATTTCCGTGCTCTGCTTGGAAGGAAAAATTACTTAAGCAATGCTTTTGTCTTAATTTTACATTTGTGAAAAAATAATGACCAGCACCCATATGTTAATAGGGCTCTTAAAAATACTTGAAACTCAAAACTCGCTTGAATATAGATTGATTCGAGTTGAAATACAACCTAAATGAGCATTTGCATAAAATATTATAATTTATAGTATATATATATATATATATATATATATATATATATATATATATATATATATATATATATATATATATATATTAAAATCAATTTTGAGTCGATTTAAAATTAAATCATTTCGGGCTAAGTCTGCTAGACTCAAAATGATTTATATTTTGAGCTGCACTCTCGACACAAACTTCAGTCAATATATGCCAAACAAAGCAATAAGAATACCTGCAGTGGGAGCATTAGGCTCATTCCCGCTTCCCTTAACCAAAGCTTCTTCCCACTTATCTTTCCTAGCTTGATCATCTTGACAAGGTTTTTCTTCTTCTTCTGGGCCATGAGCTTTCACCATTCGGACATCAACAAGTGACAAATACTCAATCTGGATAGGGATTTCACCAATCAGATGGAATCTAGAATGAAAAGGACCGGGGAACACATAGTCTTGCATATACAGACTCACCTCTAACGAACCATCTTCTTTGTATCGAGAAGCATTTGGTTGAACACCGATCCCATGTGAATTCTCTTCTGACATGAGCACATAATCTAACACCGGGAGCAATAGAATTTGAAGAGTTTTGTGGTCAAATGATGAAACTTCTCCAACCTATAACCAACATAAGTTCTAATCACTGGAAATAAAAGTGTTATGGTATCCAGAACTTATGCTTTTTAATATGCATATAAATGAAGCCTACATTTGGCTTAGAGAAATTAAGCAGAAAGTATTATTTAACACATAATTACATCTTTCTTGTTTGATTTTGACATTTATAGGAAATTGATTTTATCCTGGAAATTAGAACAGTGCATATTTCTCCTAATGATTCTCTGTTTAAATCCACTGAATAGCTCAAGTAGAATTAAAGCATGAATAACAATAGCTTATGTTATTCTTCCATTTATTGGTAGTCTTTCAAACCAATTAAAAAAGAGAATATATTTCCAATCAATTTCTCCTTAACCAAACAAGTGAATGAAAACTAATTTCAATAAACATTTCTATGAAGCACATACATATAAAAAGATTTTTGTCCGTGCAAAAAAAGTGTAGTACCGTTACACCGTTGACGCTCCCAAATACATTTTCAACATATTGAAAATGAACACGACTAGAGCATATGTTGAAAGTTGAAACAATGAAGACATGCACAAGCTATTGAACAGAATGCTAGTATTGGTGATGATAATAATTATAGTGCTAAGAGTGTTGAGTCTGATTAGTGATACATTATTGTGTCCATATTTTATTTCGTTATTGTGAATATTACATTTTTTTCAAGGCATTAGGTGTTTTGTCTATATAGTACAATACTGATAACTGACAAAGTCATATTTAATGAACAATAATTAATGCTTGTCCTGGTGTTATTAACAATTAAGTACACTTGATAAATAAAAATATAATTACAAATAAACTAATATTATTTTTTATTTAATTGATCATTAAGCTTTTATGAAATAAATATTTGATTATATTTCATTGTGATGCTTTTTTGATAAACAATATTGACGTTTTAAGACTTTTGAATACATATTTATATTTAATAATTAAAAAATATATATCGTGTTCATGACATATCTTATCCTACTTTTTATATCCATCTCATGTTGTGTCCATATCCATGCTCAAAATCACTTCTTTTACTATCAGCATTTTCTTTTCACTTTCATGCCCTCTCATTCAATTCCATCAAACCAAACAAAGCCAAAGAGTTCAATAATGTTTTATTTTAATAGTTGATAGCTACATATTAGAGCTCATACTTGAGGAGACGAAAGTTGAGGGTACACCGACGATGATGGTTCGACATAGCGATATGCCAGTATGTCACCTTTCTGCAGCAAATTCAATTCACAAGTAAGTTTCACTATAGAAAATAAAATTGACAGATTACAATTTTCACATTTGAAATCATAATTCAAAGGGCCGAATAGATGCTAGAAAAGCATGCACTACAAATGTGGAAGATGAAAACAAACTTAAGATAATATGGGAAAATATAAAGTCATGAAGGAAAAACAGGTTTATTTGTACAACAGTCCAAATAGTTTGGAATTTCGCAAAAAAAAGTTAAAATTGCCAAAAAAAAAAAAAACTTTACCTTATTTTGTAAACAAGGACAGCCAAGCCTAAAACTCTGTCATACATGCTCGAATTTCTTAAGCTAGGATATTACTAATAGAGCTTATTATGTAACCCTGATAGTGCTACTAGAGTATCACCTAATTTGTATACCAAATTACCAATATTTCATCATAAATTCTAAATAATATCAGGATGTCAAGAAATTCAGGCGTGTATGTCAGCAATGATTTCCATTGTTTGCGAAGTAGGATAAATTGTTATACTTATTTTATTTGCAGAGTTTTAAAATAATTATCCTTTTTCACAACAGAATCAAACAATAGAGAGCTTTACACAAATAATCTAAAAAATTATTAGTAAAGCATACCACTGGTAAACGACGTAGAGGGGGAAGGATTGCAAAATGTATGATGTGTTTACAAGGCTTTTTTATGTCGACAGGTGAAGATATCACTTCCAGTTTTGGAAGTGGCAATATCCCATCAGAAATAGCAGCACCATCAACCTTAAAACACTGATTATTATCATTCTCTTTATTCCTATCTTGCTCCTTAATGCTGTTTTCCCCGTCAAGGAGTAATGGCTTCTGAAACAAAAACAATAATTGCTAAGAATAGTAAGCATGTTGAGCAAATTAATATCCGTTGGTAGATTAACAAAAAGAATGATATACTTCCTATTCTTCAGATTGTAAAAGCATCTAAAACAAATCATTTGAGAATCTTTAACAGCATTTCACTCTTTAGAACAAAAGCATATATGTCAGTTTAATAAAATATTTAACATTTACTTCTTATAAAAATTTATAAGATTTCAGGTATTCCTAACATTTCCTGGATATATAAATAGCAAGTTGTGAAGTTTACAAATCCTAGCAGTGATTAAATGAACTCAACAATAACGAGATGTTAAATTAGTACAATTTATCATCAACCTTAAAGCACCCAAAATTAGCCAGTGAGAGAAAATAAAACCACATATTAATAAGGAATTCTTTTTTTTTTTGTTATTTTCCTTACAAATGACTACTTGTAGGGCTGAATGATCCTATAGAATTGGTAGTGGCCACAGTTAAATATATTTAAAAATTTTCAGAATGCCAAATTCAGTTCAGATCATTAGAAGTTTGATATAAAAACATTGAACATATTTTGTTCAGAAAGTTCAGTTTTTGAGCAAAATGGCATACTTAGCTTACACATATACTCGTCTGTCCAAATAAATCTCACCCTTTAAACAACCGATCCTTACAACATTCAAGCCATGAGGGCTTGTTGAAATTGACGAGGGCTGCCAAACTAATTAGGACTTGTTCATCATATGATGTTGCAAACAGTCAATGAAAGAAATTCTCATCTTAGTTCGAACTTGAAAATTATAGCTTAAAGGCAGGTTTGAGTTATACCTGTGTCTCATCTGCTTGTTGACTGCCATGTTCTGCATCCAGAATTACTATAAAAGGATTTAATATAAGTTTTATTCCAATGGAAAGATTAAGATAAAAATAGTTTTAGAAAGACTAATAGATAAGAACATGAATTTAATCAATCAGCAAAATAGTGCTTAAGCAAAGATTTATTTAAAATAAAAAAGAAATTGTCTTGAATGTATATTCAAAATCCTGACACCTAAAACTCTATTCTTTATTATATAAAAAAAGAAGTGCAAATTCATAACTTAAATTACCTTAAATTACCATAAGTTGGAAATTGAAAAAATTAACAGGAATGACTACGACACAAACCAGCTTTTGCTCGCTCAATAAATGCAAAATATAAATCACAAAATTAGCAACCTGTAAACACTGTTCTATAAAGGTTTGTTTTGATTTATAAAAGAGAGAAAAAGTACAATTAACATTACCATGAGGCTGAAAACTAATACAACCAGCTTGAACTACAGAGCCTACAACATATTCCTCTCCATCAGAACTATGTGGAGACATTGGACGTCTCGCTTGTTTTTTCTGCACATCATTTTATGGCATTAGATAATTAATTCATTGCAATTAAAGAGAAATAAATAGGTTTTTTTTTAAATACCCAAAAATAACATTTCAGATAGTAACATTTTTATTACTAATCTAAGAAAATCAGTACCATCAGGAGCACTAGCAGCAATCTTATCTCAATCATTACTAGTAAGTTTTATGTATTCTTTAACACTATTCAATCAATAACTTACATTTTAATCATTCATAATCCAACCAATAATATTTTTATGAGATATTTATGCACATATCTCTGAAATCTAACCTATTTACAAAACAACCACTAATAAAAATAATTAGCAAATTCATATATTTGTGTATCACAATCTCACCATTAGAATTTGCCAAAAATGAAAATAAGGGCAGCGATTTTTTGTGCTAAAAATTTTATGGATGAAATCATGAAAGTAAAAGATTTATAGTTTTGAAAATGAAAAAATATGGGAGGTATGCAAGAAGGTGAACCTTTTTAATTTATAACTCATGTTCTAAGTAATAAATGCAACATATTCAGCTAAAAGTTTCTAAATAGGTAGGCATATATTTAACAAAATAGGAAACACAACATCTTTTTGAGGCTTATTCTTAATTATTTTCAGCTACCACAACCATTATTTTATTTTTCTTCGTATAAGGCATGTCTTTTATGGAAGTGCACTAATCCCATTTGTACGTCAAACAAGTTTGAAGAAAAAGAAATAACACAATTAGCACTGAACCTATAAATCCATCAAAGATAAAAAAACAAGAAAGAAAAAAATAACCATATCAACAAATTATACCTACTGAAGTTGCTTGATATAAAATGTAATAGAATGACATCAAATTTAAATGTGTCAAGGGAAAGAGAGCTCATAGTGTGAATAATCAAGCCAAAGATTGTTACAAGCTGAAACCAATCAAACAAAATCAAGCTCAGCATCTATAGATATCTAAATGACCCAGCATAAACTATTTTTTCAAGTAAAAACTTCACATTCATGAAAAAGAAATAGCCTATGTCCAAACCTAGTTTAAAAACTTTGCAAAAGGGGGAGAAACTATTAATGACATTCAGGTAGAGTAGTGAAAATGGCTATGTTTAGGAGTTAGTTTGTATGCATCACAATGCGTTTGGAGTGAAGCGATTCAATTTGTCATAGGAACTAAAAGGAAATGGGGCTACACCACAAGAATTGGCTATTGAAACCCATCTTAGAGCCTTTCTCGATGAATGGAAAGAATTTTAAAAGAGAAGATTATTCATGATAGTGAAAGGGATATCTTGAAGAGTCCAAAAAAAAAAAACTGTAAGATGAAGCCAACACACGAGTTAAATAATGGGTTCAAAACTAATGAACTAGACCAAAACAATCTTGTTCGACCGATTTTGTCCATTATTTCGTCCAGTTATCACTTTTAAATTTGTTGTATTATGGTTAATTGGCTACAAGTTAGTTTATCTTTATATTCGATAAATTTAACCAAAATAAAAGGAAATTAATACGCTTTTGTTCTGGATCCGATGAAAACAAAGTAGGATAAGTGATGTGAAATATATGCTAGATTCAAGAATTGCTTAGGAATAATAAAGAATTGACAAGCTTAGCAATTATATAACAATGGTGATCAAGGGCTGATTTAAGCGACTTCTCAATTGTTGATAAAGTAATAGCAAACAATCACACTCACACTCTTCGAATAATTTCAGCGGAAGAAAGTTTGATATGATATTAACAATGCCACTAAGAAGAAGTAAATGTTTAAAATTTTGAACAACAGAAAGTTACCCGAATAAGAAATAGTGGGTGGGCTGGAGGTGAGTTTCCACTGGACAAGACGTCTTCGATGGTCAATGGCGGTTGTAACAGAGAAGCTAATCTAATCCATGTATTCTTTGACGGTGTGGTCAATCTCGAAGTCGATGTCGAAGAAGGGAGACCGGTGAATGTCGACTAAGCCTTGATAGTCAAATATGAAGCCATGATCAGGCTCAAGATGGCCATCCATGAATGACGGGGTTGTCCCTGGTTTGGGGAAGGAAGTTCGGGCTTGGCTTGCTGAAAGTGAAGAGGAGGTGGCGGTTAGGGATAGGTGTTGTTGGCTAAATAAAAGGAAGGGAGGGGGAGAAGGAGTGTCAGCACTAGAGAATTAGTAGGGGAGGGAAGTGGGGGCAGCAACTATGAAGAATTAACGGAGAAAAGAGGAGAGGGCACTAGCTAATAGGAAGTTAATAGGGGGGAAGGGGCAGCAACTTTTAGGGAATTAATGGAGAAGGGAAGAGATGGCAACTGTTGGGAATTATTGGGAAAGGGAAAGGGATAGCAATTAGTGTAGAGTTAATAGGCAAGTGGGAAAAGGCATCAGTCACTTGGATTTAATAGGGGGAATAGAAAAGGGCAGCAGCCACTAGGAATTAATGGGGAAGGGGAAAAGGTAGTAAATAAAGTGGAGTTAATGGGGAGGGAATAGGAAGAGGCAGCAGCCCTCGGGAAGTCAATGGGGAAGAGGAAAAGGTGGAGGGAATACCAAGAGGAAATGGAGTAGGGGTTGGCCGGCAATGGGAGGACAGGAGGGTGGGCTTGTGGGTGAGTGGGAATGGAAGGGAGAGGAGGTGATTTAGCTATATAGGGTTGCAGGAATTCAGTTGTAGGAGGTCAGCAGGGGTTCAGCTAGCTGTTTGGAAGAGGGGTCGCTGGTTCAGCTGTATGGAGGAAGATGGGGCAAGGAAGGAGAGAAGATAGAGCCAAAAAACTTGCCACGACGTCGGTTCTTGGGTGTTGCATTGCTCTACGCCTAGGGACTTCTCTATTCACTCAAGAAGACTCAAACACAATTTAGGAAAAGTGAAATCAAATTCATAAATAATCGTCATCTTACTACAATAGCCAAGGCCCAATATATAAGCCTCAAAACATGAAGGACTCAAAAAACTAAAATGTTCCTTGCACTACAACACTCATATAACTCAACATAAGGGTAAACTGAGAAAGACTAAAAAAATAAAATACAATAATAAGTAAAATGCATAAAATGGACTATAAGTAAAGACTCCTAATCATGGCCATCGATCTACAACTCCTCCTATGGTTTTTTCTGCATGTACTCATCAATAATGTATGATATGAAATAATAACATCAAAAAGTGTGAAAGTGGCATTTATGAAAATAAGTTATAGATTGTTAGAATTCATAGAATTTGAGAAGGGTAAAAATATCTTCTGCTTATTATACAAAACTATCCCTATTTATAAATCTATACAAGATGTCTTAATAAAGAAATAAATAACTTCTAATTAATACATAATTGCCTCAATATAATCCTTCCTAATTCAGCTACCCAAATATAGAAGGATATTGGCGTGATCCAGGTGAGCCTCCCACGGATTCTCATCCTGACCGTAGGATCAAATGTCAATGGATGACTGAGATTTTGACACTGCCCCTCAAGCTGAAGACCAGCTTGCAATTACTCGCTCAGATGTAGAGCTGCATTGGTTATAGATAGGATATCAACCACAAGAGAAAGCCGACAATGAAGGTCGAAGATGGAAAACTATCCTCATAATTCCGACAATTAAGGCAGGAGGTGGGAATTTTGTATTCCTCAGGTTTCGAGCAATGAAGGCCGGTAGTGGGAACATGTATTTCTCATAATTCCAGCAATGAAGGCCGGTAGTGAAAACCTATATTTCTCATAATTCCAGCAATGAAGGCCGGTGGTGGGAACTTTGTATTCCTCAGAAATTCAGCAATGAAGGCTTCTCAGAGAAAATTTTCCTTGTCGACAATAAAGGTCGATGATAAAGATTTTCTCCTTTTTTCACTAAAAAAGTTTTTTTTCTATTTTTTTTCTTTTTTAAATCGAACTGGCCGAGCCTTAAAAAAGGCTCGATTGGAGTAGGGCACGGGTTGCGGTTCCACCACCCAAGTCGCACGCGGGCTTGGCTTCCTCCCGCAAGTCGCAGGCGTGGATCGTCTGGGATGTGCGATCAGAAGGGGGGATCGAGCGGGCTGCTTCACTCCTTCGTCAACTTTCCCTTTCTGTCGGATCGGGTACGATGCTCCTTCGGCTCCTTCGGCTCTTATGTGGTTGTTCGACTAGGCTCCTTCGTCTCGGATTGGAAGTTCCGGTCGAGTCGCGCGTCCCGTAGGTTCCGTCAGGTATTTAGCTTCGTCAGCACAGCTCCTTCCTTTTGAAAGCTTTGTCTTTGTGAGGCTTCGATCGTCCCGCACGACTTCGTTTGTCCGCAAGGCTTGAGCTTCTTCGCATAAGATCAAGACTTCCGGCTTCAGCCTCAGGGCTTCGGGGTTTAATGTTTGCAGAGCGGTTGGTCTGTCCAATCCCGTCCCGGATCGAAAGCTGAGGGCAGGCCGCATTCGTCCGGAATTGTAGGCAGTTTCGGGCGCTGTCTGGTTGTTCGACTCCGTCTTCTTGCGTTCGTCCGAGTCGGAGTAGCATCCGCAGCGTCTGGCAGCTCCGATTTATTCTTGTTCTTCTTTTCCTCCGACGATTCTAGGATCGTTCTTCAATCGGCAATGAAGGCCGCTGGCTCTAATACCATGTTAGAATTCATAGAATTTGAGAAGGGTAAAAATACCTTCTGCTTATTATACAAAATTAACCCTATTTATAGATCTATACAAGATGTCTTAATAAAGAAATAAATAACTTCTAATTGATACATAATTGCCTTAATATAATCCTTCCTAATTCAGCTACCCAAATATAGAAGGATATTGGCGTGATCCAGATGAGCCTCCCACAGATTCTCATCCTGACCGTGGAATCAAATGCCAAAGGATGACTGAGATTTTGACATAGATATTAGCATTAGTTGGTTTTGGCATGGAAAGTAGTAGATACACTCATACACCAATAAGATCAACGGAAAGAATTAATGTAGAAGGAATAAGGAGAACTAGTAGAACAGATACAACACAATTATTGTTGGGATCCTAATAGCATCGAGTAGAGCAAATAAAAACCTTTTGCTAAGTAAACTCCAACTTGATAAGAAACCAAAAAGATACAATGAATTTTTAAGGTGAAATAACACTATTTAGATAAACAATATAGAATAATAAGAACAAATATCAAACCTTTCTTAAATCAGAAGTATTGCTAGGCTCAAAACCATTTTCATGGTTAATTTCATCACGTTGGTCACTGTAAAAAGTAAATGAAAATGCTTGGTCAGGATTGTAGGAATTTTCTTCCACTAAGGTGAAGAAGATGATATGTAAGAAATAGTTGAGATCATAATGGAATTAAGAAGCCAAAAAAAAAAAAAAAAAACAGAGTAAAGACAAGTTAACCAGAAAAAGAATTCCCTAGAGTGTTTTAAGAGCCAAGTATCCAGCATAGTGTTGACATTCTCATATGCAAAACGGCTCTGAGGATCATGTATCATAAATTCATATAAAAGGATACCAAAAAAATCAACTTTAGATCAACTACGTCATAACCAATCAATGAAATCATGTATGTTGAACTACTAATTTGGAAAAAGAACAAAAGAAATTTAATTTTCTAAAACACCATAATCATCTTCACAGGTAAATTATTTAATTGATTTATGGCCAAGAACTAGAGGTTTTATAAAGAACTAGATGAAATTCACAGCCAGCTAACACATCCATTATGCCATTTTCACTTCCACTCGTGTTATCTTCAACATGCAATATATTCTTTAAATTGACACTAGGAGGGTTAGCTAAGTGAAAGAATAAAATAAGAAATAAGCTCACCTTCCATGATAACAAGTTACAAACCATTTACCATCTTGCATAGTGTCAAAGAAAGACAACTTTATATTTATATGTATAAACATAGCGGTCAAATAGCTTCAATCTAATAGTTGAACACTAAAACCCTTGTGATAATTATTAGAGGAGAAAATTCGTATTTTATTCACTAGATATTCCAAGTATTTATAAAAGGAGAATGAGCACAAGATTTTAAGGCAAATCAAAATAACACATATCACTCTCCACATATAGAAGCAAAGGACATGGTAACTAGCTTGAAAGCAAGACAGGCAAACATGAACAGAGACCAAGAAACAAAAATAAAATTCTAAGTTGGCTAGAAGGAGGATGTCTCAACAGACAATAGAGTAATAGTAGAAGAAAGAGTAGAAGAAATATTGATCATCGAGTAATAGACATTACTAACTTCAACAACTCCAGCAATCAGCTTCCGCAAGCTAAGATCCTAAAAGACAATAAAAGTGATAAAACATTACAAAACAATTATGAGTCCTTATAAGATAATGAATAGATAAAAGATTACCAAAAAATTATGGGGCTTAGAAAATATCAGAGAGAGAGTCTGTATAATGACCTTTCTAGGCATGGGAGAAGGGGAACCACAAAAATTGGTAGAAAGGTCATACGAAGAGATGAAAAAAAATAGCAGTTAACTATCTCATGAGAAGAGGAACCTAAATCTACAATTTATGACGAACAACAAGAGATAGTTGCCGCAGAAATGGATTAAGGGAAAGGTTAATACTATTCAAGAACCATGAAAGAAGAAAATAGTTGGGCGCTTTCCAATTGGATAGTGTCTATGAAATCTAAAGGAGACATATCAAGATGGAGTTTTTTGGAGAACCAACAAGCAAAAGGTCTAAAACCACAAAAGATATATGATGGTGAAAGTTTTTACTAATTGAGAAAAAAAAAAGAGAGAATCCATGACAACATGTAAGAGTGAATTTGAGAGTTAATTTGAATCATTTAAATTGGGTATTTAATGAAGTGGCTCTGTAATGGGTGCAATCTATCATTGCAATAATATTGCGACTACTATTGCACGAGTGGAGAGCAATCAAGTAGTATCAAAGCATGGGCTGATGGATGATATTGCATCCATATGGATAGAGCAAGTGCATGAGGTTGTTTTGCAAGCATTGTGTAAAATTAAGAGAGCAGGGGTTTCGATAGTAGCAGTGCAAATAGGTTGTTGAGAGCGAGCATTACAAATGGGAGCAGGCATGTACAACAAGGAAGAGCGAGTCTAGAAACAAGAATGTAATCGAGGGTGGGAGTAGGATTAAAGCATCATCAAGCACCACAAGTTTGAGGATAGGCAAGCCCTGCAAGTTGTAGCAAACAAATGGGATCAGGCAAAGGGTTCAAGATGAGGTCTCAATGTGAGGTAGTGGCATTGGGGACAGAAGAGGTGATGACAACTATGACTAACTTGGCTATAATATCATTTTAGAAGTGAAAATTGGTGTGTCTAATTACTTTATTTATAAAAAGAGAAAGAACAGAGTATTCTAGGATACACCCAAAATAAAATACACTACTCCCCAAATACAGAGAATTTGCCTTTTTAATATGATTCTATACAAAAAACCATAAATTTGGGAAAACATACAACATTAAATCGCAATATTCACCAAGTTGTATAATATTTTTTCTACTTGGAAAAGAACAATTGTTGGAATCCACTAGGCCGCTAGCAATGAATCCTAAAACACTTATGATCGAATACATTTGCAGAAGCATGGAACACATTGCATGGCCAAACTTAAGTTTTATCAGTAAGAAACTAAAAACTAGAAAAAGTTCAAGAAGGATGATATCAAGGTAGAGTGTAAATGATGAGCTTTATTTTTTATTAATTCAACAAGAACATGCTTAAAGCTTTGCAGCATGGTACATAGGCCAAGTAGAGAGACTGTGGACATAAAGCATGAAGCCGAATATTCAACATATGTAACAGCCACGAAGAATCAAAATGAATATGACCTACCATCAAGTAGAAAAAAAAAGTTCTTAAAAGCCATTCACCAACTTATGCATCTACACTCTTGACATGCTTTTTAGAATAATAAAACAGGATAGCTACCATAGAACTTTGCATAAGCAATAAAAATGATCCTATTTTTGCACAGAGAAAGCTAACCGTCAATCATGTTATCGCTGAATAATGCAAGAGAAAAAGTTGAAAGTCATCGTGATTTCACTAATACAATGAAATAAAATATTTGAAAAAAAAAATCATACATCAACTTTCAAAGCACTTTAATCACTGAGTCTACCAAAATATGCTAGTTGCATACTACAATTAAAAAAAAAATAAAATAAAAAAAGACCATTAGGCATTCCAGGTATAGCTTTCCCCTTAATAGGATATAAAGAACATAATCGATATACTAAAGTAGTAGAAACCACTTTCATGCAGACAGAATAAACCGAAAGAGTAAAGGTGAGTTTTTATTAAACAACTATTACAAAATTATCCATCAATAAAGCTCTAAAATCAGACATCAAAGCCCAAGGCACTAAATACCATAAAATCAGAAGTTACAGAATTCAGGCAACTCAAGCAACCTAAGTTACAAATTAAATAAAAACTTCTTGGGGAAGTAACGAAAGTTTGCATTTAAGACTGTCTGAGTCGGTCTTTGAGCTACCCCAGCTTAACTTGACAAGAAACAAAAAAAAAAAAAACGAAAGTAAATCCCAGTTGACTCAAAATTGAATTTGATTGGAGTCGAGCAACTCAACACAAACTGATGTAAAATGTAAATGCCATTTACTTGCCTAGGTGGCAAGATTACTTAAATCTCAAATCAATTTGGGGAGAGAGAATGGAAATCTGAAATTAAATTTTAGATTAAGTGGAATTGGCGGGATGAGAGGGAATTGTGGGAGGTAATTAGGGAGGCTTAATGAGGGGGGCTATTAATGAGATAACAGAGAGATTATGCCCAATGAGGGGGCCGGCCACATAGAGAGAGGGAGGAGATTATTTGTCATAAGTAAAGTGGGGCCCACATTACTAATCAAAGATTTAATAAAATCTGAATTAAAATTCAGATTTTGAAAGAAATAAAAGTTTCCAATAATGGGGCTATCAATTAGAATTAATTTGAATTTCAAATTCAAATTGACATCCAATTAATATGAAAGTCGTAAATCAAGGAACTATTTAGGAAAGTCTTCAATGCCTCTTGGAAACAAATTTGAATTTCAAATTTGAAATTCCCAAGAGGGAGGCCGGTGGGTTGGCCATCCCAAGGAGGCTGGCGGAGCCGCCGGTGGCGGGATTGGCCTGGGCTGGCCGGCGGTGGACTTATGGGGGCCGGTGGAGGGGATTTGGGAGGAAGAGAGTTTAGTTAGGTAGAGAAGAAATAAATTGGGTTTAGGAAAATAAAAATCCGGAGCTACACACCTCGAGCAACACCTCCAATAGAACTCACAAAGAGACCTACAAGCGCCACTTCCTTAAGAACTCACAAAGAGATCTTGGGAATCTCGAAACTCACAAAGAGATCCTTCTCCTCTCATGAACTCACTAAGAGATCAAACAAGTAGAATAAAATTTCATTAAAAATTCATCATCCCATTACACAAGAAAGAGCCTCTATATATAGGCATAAGAAACTAAAACAAGACACGTATGCCCCTAAGGCTTACATAGGACGACCCTCTTAAGTGAGGGTAAAAACGAAAAATTTATAATAAAAATTTAAAAATTACAAATAAAATATAAGATAACGTGGGACGATGATAGCCGTTGATCTTCAGCTCCTCGGATAGCCATGGACGGTTGGATGTCAGCATCACAAACTCATTCAATTTTGAATCAATACAAAATTATTTTTCTTTAAACATTTGATTATTTTAGCAATTTTATTTGAATTAAACCACCTTAATCATCCTCTCATCTTCTTATTAGCTATAAGCCATTTACTCAATGCAAACTTCATGTTAAAAAGCATTAAAAACTAATCATGTATCTATCCCTTACTATATCAAATACCTTAAAATAAGTATCATCAAAACATGCAATATAAAATTGTTGCTGAATGGCAAGTTAAAGACCTATGTTGGGCTAACACAATTTGATAAACAACCAATCAACCTAAAAGGTCAAGTCAATGCTAAGGGCCACCACTCGTATGGAAAGTGTTATTTCATAAATGAAGTAGGACTATTCAGGCCACTATCACAAGCATCTGAACAATCTCCATCTGATATAAGAATATTTCACATAAATCATTCCAAACTTCAAGTATTATAGACAGAAAAATCAACCACATAATGTGAGTACCGTCTTTTCAACATGTCTCAACCATGGCAGAAGCAACTAAATCATAAGCCACAACCATGTAGATTACTTGACCTTAGCCAAATAATCAGCCACTAATAACAATAAAAAACATTCTACCGAAAAAAAAGGTTTTGTATATACATCATTAAAGGCCCAGAATGGGAAAAAAATCATGGAAATAATAACAATGACCAAAAGCGTGAAGACCTGTTTGCTGATATAATCAATCAACACCATAAAATATAGGGTTAAGTAACTGAAATGAATTGAAGACAAAAGGTATATATATGAAAACTATTAGGAATATGATTTCATAGAGTTCAAGCATAAGGAAGAAACAAAGAGCATTGACAAACATACTTTGAATCCAGAAGTTTCTTTGAATGTTTTCTCTTTCTCTTTGTCGAACCAACATCACCATGATGGTCTAGATGAACGGAATTCTCCATGCATGAAGTCAAAATCTCTTTATCGTAGCTTCCATTTCCTTGTAAATTTTCTTGAGACTTGTCATCTGCCAAAAGATTTTTGTTGAAAGCCAAATCATGTACCCTAGCATTCTCAGAATCTTGTAAAAGATTTTGACCATCATAAGGCTTGCTAATATCCTTTTGTTTGGCTTCCTTCCTTTTAACCCTAATAGAATAAAGCATCATATTATCATCAATATAACAATTTCAACAAATTATACCCACCGCAATTAGAAATTGACAATCAAATCATACTGCATATTGCAATTGCAATGCATGAATAATAAGGGCCTCATTCACTTGAACTTTGAAAGATAAAATTAGATAGATCTAAAATTGCATTAACTTGACAAAAATTATTGACTGCATTGAGTAAAGCATGATGTTCAGAAACCTAACAAGAATAGAAACAGGAAAACATGCAATTTGCAATCAAAAGAATCACATTGCATCTGAAAAGAAATATTGGGTACATTCCATGAAGATCTGATGGAGAGTTAATATAAAATAGAGAAAGTCATACCGTGCATAAAACCAGCTAGCATAAATTGATGCATCAGGAATGAAGGAGACATTAAGTAATACAGCCGGTTGGAAAAGGACGACTTGCACAAAAGGATGTATGTCTAAGATTAATAAGAGACTGATAAACTAGCTAATACAATAATGATGCAATGCAAGTCAGCTAATTTAATCCAAAAAAGATCACAGTTTCATAGATAAACAAAAAGTAGTCAAATAAGGCTACAGAGGATTAGCTTGCTGATCAAACCTATTTTCATGCATTTAGGCTAATATGTATTTTAAGGAAAAAAAAAACTCTCTTATTGTTTATTAGATATAATTTTTTAATTTGAATTACCTTTTGGGTAATATTATATTTTATTTTGAACAAAATAAAAGTGGGATTTAGAATATTTGAATTTTTCATTGTAACCCTCTTTCTATAAATAAGAACTCATGGCTTGTAATTCATGATTAACTATTGATAAATGAAATTAATTGAGCAAGGTCAATCAAGTGCTCTCTTATTAATATAAAATATGTGCATGGATCTTTTCAAATAGCATACCGTAAATCTTCTTCTCCCTCCAATTTTGGTATCAAAAATATCTAATCAAATTGATTAATCTCGAAACGCATAAGCAACTACAATCATGAACTTGTATCGTCCTCTCCCTAAAAGCACTGTTAAATAAATACAATTGATGAGGATATCAATCAGAGATTTCGACACGTGTACCATCGAAGGAATTGTAAACCGACGATTACAATTCGGAGCCTATTTTTTTTTAATTTCCATGTAACGTTCTATTTGATATTTTTAGTTTACTAGTTTGGAGTCTTTGTTGTAGCCCATGGGGCATATGAGTCCTTTCGTTTTCTTTTGTTGAGACATATATATAGAGGTCATTTACTGTATGAGGATGATGATTATTGATATGAAAAATTCAGCTTTTGCACATGATCTCTTTGTGAGTTCTAGAGGAGAGGAGTAGCCTAGGAAAGGCTCACACGAACTACCTAACAGCCCCCTTCGTGGGAGTTCTTGGTTCTTTATTTTATTTTAATTTTTTTCTTCCCCTTTTCTCTTTTCTTCTAGCCGTCCCCACCTCCCAACCCGCCTACTTGCCGCCAGATTCTCTTTCCCCTCACCCGTCCCACTAAATCCCTCCCACCTCCCTTCCACCGGAGCCAACACCAAAGCCGCCGGCTCTATGGGAGCCCCACCCGCCGGCCAATCCAAGGCTAAGCCTTGGAGTTTGAATTTCAAATTCAAGTAAGCTTTCATTACTTTCCAAAATTATCCCCTTGTCATTTAGGAAGTTTTCTAATTGAATTCAATTAGAAATTTGAATTTCACATACCTTCCTAAATGATAAACACATACCTTCCTAAATGATAAAACCCAATTAGGAAACCCTTCAAATCTAATAAAATCTGAATTTAAATTCAAAATTCGATTTAATTGATATTCAATCCAATGGGCCCCACTTACATTGAACCTAGACACAATTTAACACCCCCATAGGCCCCCTGATGCAAGCAAAAAATCCGGGGGACCCTGATTTTTGCTGACAAAATAAAGACTCTATTGGGTAATAGAAGAGACACAAAAGGAAGAGATTTACTTAGAGATATTAGAACAAACTCTTACATTTCAAATCTAAGACCGACTTAGAAATTAAAAAAACAAACAAAACGACTTACAATCTTGACTCGAAATTAAAGACACCCTAAAATTGCTTTACTTAGAGAAGAGGGATACAGGTGGAGTGGCACTTGCGGAGAGACGAAAGAGGTTAGAAGCCAAGACGAAGGTTTGAAAGAGCTCGCAAGATTTCCAGGGGATGAGAAAGAAGACGGACAAAGCTCGCAAGCTTTTCCAAGCAAACCCGCAGGTTATAGCTTTTCCAAAAATAACATATCATTCACTTTTTTTTAAAACATAACAAGCCCCTCATATTTATAGGTATGAAAGGGGAATACAAAAGGACACAAACAATGAATTCTCATAGGAATTCTAAACATCACTTAGCATAGATACCCCCTCCCATGCATTCACGGAAAACCGCCCAAGCCCAGGAACCTAAGGAGCAGTCGCGGGAGCCAAGAAGGCCGCACGGAACCAAGGCGCCACAGCCACGGGAAAACACCCAGGCTCGGAAAACCAGCAGCCGGTCATAAATCCAAAGAGCAAAGGCACAAAAAACAATAGCCCATGGTGGAAGCCAAGGAGCCACACATGGGAAACAACACTTCTTGGAATTCCAAAAGCCGGTTTGGAATTCCAAGAGAGAAACATAAATAAAACATAAAAAACAATAAAAATTACATTTAATTAAAGATAACTATGAACTAAAATTTTAGCTAATAATGAGCTAACCCTTAGTTCAATAAGTGAACTAAAGACCAGCTCATAAATGAGCTAAAATTTCAGCTCAATTTTGATTGAGCTTGTAAACTCGAGGGAGGCCAAAATTGACTTATTTTGGACATGAGTTGACCCCCCCTTTGTCGACATCACCCCCCCCCCTTCTCTCTCTCCTCTTGCCACCTACGCATCAATTAATTCCCATCCAAAGCCCCTATTAGCTGCCGGCCCCATTAACTCCTTAATTGGGTTAATTTGAGTTGGAGTTTGGCTCTTCCCTCTCTAAAGAAAATCTGAAATTCATAATTCAGATTTTCTTGTCACCTTTTCCCCCACACCACTTGGCTTAACCCAAAGGAAACCCTAGCCCAAGCCGCCTCTCATCCTCCCCAAGTCTTCTTCCACTACTATTTTGCCTCCTCACAAATCTCAAGATTGTCTGTTTCTAACCGACACCACCACTATGGATGGCCAATCCGGAATTCGACCATGGCTTCTTATATGATGATCAAGGACGAATAGATGATCTCGGATCTCCTTTCTTTGATGTGAACATAGACGTGGACGATTATGTGGGAGATTATTTGGATCGCATCCTTTTTACGCTAGTACCTTCCATCGAGGAGCACTTTCCTACAGGACATTGGACACTCACTAGTCATCCCATGGATTCCCCGCCGCCGGCTACTTCTCCAACAAACTACACCTTAAGCATCATTTGTCGTCTAGTGGCATCGCTAAGCTTGTTCTCAATCTTCCTCCGCTAAAGTACCACCACCAAGAGTGTGAGAGACCCAAGGTGAGAAATTCTATTTGTTAAACAATGGATTAGTGTTTCTTTGCCATAACATTACTTTCTCTATTTTATGTTGTTAAATTGTAAGCATCCAGTTAATCTAGTTGTAACCGCATGCCTTACATAATTTCTACTTGATAATTCTACAAGCCTAATTTGAGAGAACAAGAAGTCTATCACTAGCAAAGCTTTAGTAATTGATTATTAAAATCCCTAAGCAGTTCTTATTTGCGTGCATGGTTTCACATCAACAATCGTGTTTCCTCACACTTGAGTTCTTGATTCCCGTGAAAGTCTTAGTGTCGCATCCCCACACATGACTCCTCTAGCACCCAAAAATTATTCCCCACCTCAAGGAAAAATTATTAGGTGCGGAGAGCGCACTGTCCGCACAAGTACTGGGTACCTAGCGGTACCCAGCGGTACCCAGCGGTATCGAGTGCGGGTACCGCTAGGTAACCAATGCTTGTGCTGACGATTCTCCCCGTCTGCACTCCGCACCTAATAATCTCTCCACCTCAAGATAGCTAATCCAACACAGCCTGCACTCCATATGCACTGAACACATGTTCATTTCAAGCTCGTTCAATGCAGAAGCACAACATCTTCCTCATATAGACTCTCCTTTCGCACCAAACTTAATCATGAAATGCCACTCATTGCATTACTTGTACAATGCTCCTCAGTAAAAGTTCCACACAACTCACACTGTTTTGCCCACACAGCTACAATCATCTACAATTGTTACAATATGTCACCCTCATTACTTCTCCAAAACATCTACATACCCCTAATTCTAAGCCTTCTTCGCAAACTAAAACCAAAGCACCAATGTTGTTCGCTCCATACATCAACAACCACCTACTAACCCTTATCACCATGCATCTAACGTCATATTAAATGTGATCTCACTTACAATCTTCCACAAGTAGCATCGCCAACAATATTAAATGTGAAATTGCTATAGTTAATTATTGTGTTCCAATAGCTCCAATAGAGCTATTCCATTTTGGTAACCCGCAAGAGAAGGCAGCAAAGCCAAATACATTTTTCTAAATTTTATTTTAAATTAAAGTATGCACATAAACTTGAAATAAGATATATCACCTCTCTGAATATAAAAAGATGCCCCTCTTCCAAGTTTTGCACAGTTAGCTTCACAAATTTCAACGTCGAGCTCTAACAATGATAGTTCAACATCGAAAGTAGAATTTCGCACCCGCGTCTCAGATTCTTCACCAATTTTTCATCTTTAAACATAGCATCCTCACACAAAAATGCTATAGAGAAGCTCTCACAATTCACTTCAACAATGTCTTCGCAAACCTTTCATAGGAGTTCACATAAAGGATCCCTCCTTGGGCACGGCAAAAAAGCAGAACTCTTCCCTTCACAACTAGACAACATCCTACTCCCAGTCCACCCCACAAGTCAAGAAGCCCTTGGCTCTCCTACGCAGTCCTTCTCAGTGTTGATTTAAAAGAAACAAATAGCAAACTAGACATAGAGACTAAAAGCTACGATGATACTGCCCAATAATATAACATTATCCCTCATGCCCTTTGGGATTCAATCAACTTATAAATATTTTTTATATATTTCTTTGTGATTATCATGTTATAATTACAATTTCTTAGAGATCAGTCAAATCATCACTATCAAAGATTGACAACACAACTAGCAAGAATTCCAATCCACTAAACTAGCAAAAATTTCAAACAATTGGCACAATTATGATACTGCTCATTGGTATTTCAAATGCAATATATTTAGGGCTTCTAAGTGCATTTGATAATGCATGATAATTATGATATTATGTGAATAATATAGCATTATAAAAGTATATAGAGTAATTGTTTAGCATGTAAATCAATCTTTATGCTTCCATTTATTTGGCTCAGAAGTTTTATAAAATGATTCTTTTTTATTTGTATTTAATTCATCATAATGCAAATAGAAATAACCATTACCCTTATTATGTTGATGTTTAATAATATGCATGTTTAAATACCCCTGATTCATTTGATTTCATACTACCAAGACAGAATAAATGGACGAATACCACCATTATGTGAAGAAAAAATGGTTAATCAAACGCTAGTTGATGAAACATGTTGAGGTAATAGGGAATCTTAATCCAATGGTAGAAGAAGAGTAAAATATAGAAGAAACCAATAAGAGGATATTAACTTCATATGTTTTGATCAATTTCATCCAGGTTCCTATTAAAGATGACAAGTAATTACATAACCATATGCCACCACTACAAGAAAAAGTTGTGTTATCACTAAAGCCACATCTCATTTTATAATGCAATTACATAACCATATGCCACCACTGCAACAATATTATGCTTAGGACCATGACTCAGTATGTAATCAATAAAAATACGGGTGGAGAAATTATAAGAAAATAGTCAGGTCAAATTTTTGTATATAACATGATATGCAAGTCATCTTGGTTTTCAGATCATATATAGGTCAGATTTGACCAAATCCAACATATTTTGGAGTTGGATTTGAATTGGAGCCAATCCAATCTGAATACAATACATCCAATCCAAAGGCAAACTATTGACTAATATAGCTCTTGGATTACAGACGCCTTTTTCTAAAATCCAAAAAAGATTTGATCTAGTAAATAAATTGATAAGAAGTGTGATGCATTTAGATTTTTGCATTAATTTTGTTATGAACAATATTAGTTATATTTTCTATTTTTGTTTTATTTTTTTATGCTATCCAATGATGGTGGTAAATCCAATGATCATGGTAGGAAAAGGTTTGGATTTTGCTTCCTTGGGTTTGCTGGCTTTGGGGGTCCATTTTGTCCTTTGGTTGCTTGCTGGTTTCATGTGGGCCTTGGCTATTTTCGGTTTGAGCTTTAGTTGTTGAAACTCTAGTGGTGCCAGCTCATTAATAAGAAGCTCCTTGGCTCTCCTACGCTTATTCTTTGCCTTTTGAGTCCATTATTTCTCAGGCTGTTGACCGTGGCCTTCATTAAAGAACCTTTGGGGTTTCTCTGTGGTGGAACCCGTGGCCTTTATTCCCCTCCTTTTGCTGTGACTTTATGATGGCTGTTGGGATTAATTCCTCTCCTTTGGAATTGCTGAAAACTGTGCTGGAACCGTGGCTTTCCCTTGAGAACTGCTAGACATGGAATCTGTGACTTTATTCCCTGCTGTTTGGGACTAATTTAATGGCTTTTTATCTCTCCATTTATGGGAAATCTTGGGCTGTTTGGTTCCCCTCTCTTGCCTACGATGATACTGCCCAATAATATAAGTATCTTTCTTCTAGTTCCGTTGGTGAAGTTGTTGGCCTGTTTTAGTGAAGTTGTTGGCTGTTTTGGTGAAGTTGTTGGCTGTTTGGTGAAGTTGTGGGCTGTATTGGTGGCTTTGGGATTCAATCAACTTATAAATATTTTAAAATATATTCCTATCGGTGCATGTGAGGAGTCCTCTTGTATTTCTTTGTGAGTTTTCTTTTGTTTTATCATGTTATAATTATTTTGTTCTCTAATTTCTTATTCTCTTTGTTGTTCTCTCTTTGTGTTTGAGATCAAAGCAATTTCAGCAAAACCAGAGAACGACACAAATCAAATAACTCTTTTTTATTGAAAGAATTAAGAAGTAAAATATAAGACAGTTGGATCCATCTCCCAATCCCTAGCCATCGACTAGAGCCCACTTAATCAAAGCAAAACTAATTCCAAGAAAATCAAGCATAATCTGAAATCACCCCATAATTAGCTTTAAATAGGCTCTCATAATTTCCTCCCAAATAAGCCCCATTTCTCTAAATAATATCCTCTCATATATGAATTCAAATAAAATTGCTTTCCCTAATTAATTCCCTCCCAATTGTAATTAAAACTTTCCTAAACAATTCCCCCTTGATTCCTTCCTTACATAATGAATATTAACAACCCTGGACTTTTCCTAAATAAATCCCTCTTAAATTTGAATTCAAATTAAATTTCTTTCCCTAATTAATTACCTCTCAATTGTAATTAAAACTTTACAAAACAATTCCCCCTCTCTCCTCTTGCCTGCTACCAACCTTAGTGGGGCCCACCAGCTCAGACGTCGGTTCATCGATACTCCCCTCCTAAAAAGCTACCATGTCCTCAAAGTTGAACAAAGGAAATTTCAAATGCAATATACTTACACTGGATAGAGCATCTCCCTGATCAATCTCTCAATCTCTTTGTTTTGGATTTGGGGATGACGGTACAGATAAACACTGATAGGTAACTCCTTCCTTCAAGATGATAGCATGCTCGCTTTCCCGCGGAGGAGGCAACTCCTGATCTAGCTGGAACACCCCTCAATATTGTTGTAGGGGTGGTTGAACCATGTTTATTGCTTCTATCTTCTCCCCGCCTTTTTCTCCTTACAAACTTTGCAGCTCCACCAAAAATCTCACTCTTTCACTCTTTCCCCTCTTTGAAAGTGGCTCCAAAGGTTGCATCTCCTCTTCTTCTCCCAACATTTTCACCATCTGATCGTCCACTCTCCTTAATTTCCTTATGACGAAGCATTTTGGTTTATCGAGCATCTTCCTCATCATCTCCTTCGTGAAGCAAACTTCTATATCTTCTAGACGGTAATTGTTTGAAGCATGAAATTTCATATTTTAATTGTCTAATCTCCCCTTCCAACACTTCTATCTTTCTTCCTGTCATAGGTATCCAAATCTATGCTTTGATGCCAATTTGATAGAAAGTGGATGCAATTTCAGCAAAATCAGAGAATGATACAAGAAATTTAGGAAGAAGAACACAAAATAACTCTTTTTTATTGAAAGAACTAAGAAAAAAAATGTAAGATACAGTTGGATCTTCAATTGGAGAGGAAGATCCAACTTTCCCAAATCCCTACCCATCAGCTAAAGACAAGCATAATATGAAATCACCCCATAGTTAGCTTTAAATGGGCTCCCATAATTTCCTCCCAAATCAGCCCCATTTTCCCTAAATAATTCCCTCTCATATTTAAATTCAAATTAGATTTCTTTGACTAATTAATTCCCTTCAAATTATAATTAAAACTTTCCTAAACAATTCCCACTTGATTCCTCCTTACATAATGAATATTAACTTCCCTATGCTTTCCCCAATAACTCCCTCTCAGATTTGAATTCAGATTAGATTTCTTTCCCTAACTAATTTCCTCCCAATTATAATTAAAACTTTCCTAAACAATTCTACCTCTCTTCCTACCCGCCGCCCACCCTAGTGGGGCCCACCAGCTCAACCGCCGGTCCATCATAAATATAAGATGAAAAATTTGTCAAACTGACACCAACAAAGAAACTTTTGGGGGTTGCAATTTCAAGTCACCAATAATATATTGAAATGCACTAAAACAACATATACTAAAATTCCACTATGATCAACAATGCAAAGAAAATTTACTCGTTGTTGATCAAATGCTAATATTAAACTTTTAGCTACTTAAAGCTTTAAGTGAAAAAAATATTTCTAGTGAAAAGAATACTATGAGAAAGGAAAAAACTCACCTGATTATATCTGTATCCGTGATGATGCACGTTGATTCAAAGGATGGTAATACAAAATCATCCATCTATTAAATAAGACCAAAGTAGGACAATCATTGATGAGTGTGAATAAGCCTCATATATTAAGTCAGTCACAAAATATTTATCTCGGCAAAAATGTGATAGAAGCCCACAAAAATACAACAAGCCTTCAAATAAAGTGCTCTAAGACAATATAAATTTTATATATCAACAGCATAGAGATGAATATTAAGCTCAACTAACAACCCATAAACTGGTAGAATTATAATCCTATGCCATTCAATAGATATTGCAAAAATATTTAAGCACTTGTATTACACATGTTTCTTAATAAGTCTAAATTACCGCAAAAATAAATAGAAATGGTGAGATCATGGAAAATTATAAAACTTCCATGAAGAACAATGTTTGGGAAAAAATTTGCTGCCCCAAAGGGTCAACAGTCCAATTCATATTTTTTCACTCACACTTTCACCGACTAGGGGAGTCGACCTTCCACCCTAACATGCAAATAAAAAACCTCCTTAACTCAAAATCCATTTTTGAGCTAACCACCTCACAACTTTCGCAAGCAAACAGTCCCATTCTTTTCATCAACCCACAATTCAACTAACAATAACTTAAAAAAGTGTTCTTTTCACATATACTTTGATAAATCATGCAGGAACTTCCGTTAAAAGAGCAATGCGCTCTAATTCGCCACACATAGAAGTACCAAAAGTACAATACTAGAGAAGAAAGAACAAAAATCAGGCAGATTCTTACAAAGAGGACAACGGTATCCAATAAATAAATGAAAGCATACAAAAGAAAGAAACCCAAAAAAGGGTGATTTACATGCATACCACTTTATTTCATGATATTTACATATATATGACCCAAAACTGGGTGCATGGAAGTTCTTCGAGCTTTCTATCTTGAGCCAACATTATCACAAAAATGAACTTACAATACATGTTTTCACATCTAACTTGACAACGACATGGAGAAACCTCTCTAAGTAATTGCAAACCAAAAACAAAAGTAAGTCCGCTAAAGGAAATGACTGCGGGCAAAAGTTCGCTCAAAATCCATCTTGACAAACCTTTCGCCCAAAAAAACTTACCATATAAGTTAAAAATGTCCCATTTTCGTATCTACCTTGGAAAAAAAAAACAACTTTGATAGTTGCTTCAGGTGCAAATTAGAGCGCATTCCTCTTTTTATAAAATAAAGAAAACAGAAATCAGGCAGCGACTCACAAAAAGTACAATGCGATGACGGATGCCAAAGCATTCGCGGATTTGGGATGCTAGCTCGCCAATGTTTTTTATGTCGGGCTTAAGACGAAACCAGCAGCGGCGAAGTCCCTGGGAACGCTGCGACTTATCGAGGAGATGACGATCGTCGAATACCAAGCGAAAGCGAACCATAGCGCCGTCATTTTCCTGCATGATCGGAGAGATTCGCTGCGGAGAGAGAGATGGGGGATCGAGGGTTTTGAGTTCAGCTTCGAAGCAATTTTAGATTTTTAGGGATTTTAGCCTCAGTCCCCTCGTCACTCGCTGTACGACACCCTTTACTTACATTCAAGCGATAACCTATCATTGTCCGAATTATTTGGCGATCCACTAATATTTAAAAAAAAAAATTTATGCATATCAAATATATATATATATATATAATATAATTTTTATATTTATTATATAATATTCAACTTTATCAAATAAAAAATGTTCTTAATTTTTTATAAAATAAAACAGACTACAATAATAGAAGTAAATATAAAACAAATTAAATATTCGAAATATAAATATATAATTTCATTGTATTTATGTTAATACCCTTAAAGAAAAAAAATTACTCAATCCAACTTAAATTAGTGTCTTATTAATTGAGAAATTTAGCTTAAAAGTTAATAAACTAGTATGTATATGAATTTCTGATAAATTTAATTAATATTTAAAAAAATTACCTATAATATTTTTATATATCAATATTTTTTTAATATTTGATTTTTTATATTCATTTATATAATATTTGTACTGTAATTATATTAAAATATATGCATGAAAAAGTGCCTTTTATTTTAAATAAATTATTATTAGTTACATATTTAATGTGATTTTAATATATATATATATATATATATATATATATATATATATATATATATATATATATATATATATATATATATATATATATATATATATATATATATATATATATATATATATATATATATATATATATATATATGCTTTATATTAAGAAATTGAGAACAATGAAGAAATAATTTCATGACCTTGCAGAGGCTGTTGTTTCTTTATTTGACTCAACCTCAAAGAGTGGCCAAATTTGCAAGAGTGGAGATGGCTATTCCTCTTTGCTCCTAATTAAGCTCTAGAAATTAGAGATAGATGACTAGATGAGACTTGGATGGAAAGCTTTCAACTATATATTGCACCATCTCAAAATATATTCCCCTTCACACAGTAAGGGGCTGTTTGGTAGCTCTCAGCATTAGATTTAGTAAGTTTTCGTAAATCCTCTAAATCTGTATTTCGGAAATCCTTAGGGGCCTAAATCTTGAAAACTGTTTGGTAACATTCGAAATAAATCATATTAAATCTCGTGTGATTGTTTGGATATAGAGCGGATTCTTGCTCTCGAGCCAATGGATTTCATAAATCCGGCAAAAAACTGGATTTCAGAAATATGAGATTTAGCACGAAAAGACAGAATTTTCCGTCTATGGATGCTTTCATTTGTCGTGAGATTTGGTTTTGCATTTTAGGCCATTTGGCTGGATTTCGCTTAGATCCGCCTCAAATCCGGCCTAAATCCTGCTACCAAACAGCCCCTAAAGGTCTCCCACTTTCCAAACATCAAATATTAATATCCTCATAACTAATAAACGAAGAAAAAACTTAAAAAATTAACCATTCACAACAAGTGGAGATCAAGGAGACTTGTCGACTCATACTCAGTTAACTGGATATAAATGATCTATCTGCACTACTAATGGTGCCATTGATAGAGAAGCATCACCTCCATCTAAATGAGGTGAATTAATTTTCAAGTTTAGGGTTTAAAATTAATTAATTTGAGCTGAGCCAATTTTAACTATGTTTTTAAATTTTGGGTTGTTCACTAATAACGATATAAGTAAAAATAAACAACATTTATAATAATCATTTATGTTTATGCATATCATTGTTGCATGAAAAAGTCATATATTAAATATAATAAATTTGAGTTCACAAGTTATTCATTGGAAGTTTAGGATAACTAATTAAACAAATCAATTAATTTCTGGTTAACTAGCAAAGAAAAAAAGTATTGTTAAATAATAGAAGGAAAGGAGATGAATGGAGAATCAACAGAGTAGTATTTTATATTGTTCCAATCACCATTATTAAAGCTTCCATTACATACCGTTTGTATCCACCGTTAGCAATCAATCTAAAAAGTATTGTTGGACTTTTCCCATAAAACACAAATCTGATACATGTGACATTTTAAGTCACTTCATTAACTTCGCAGAAAATCAATTCAATAAACACATAGAAACTATAAAATCATATGGCGGTGGTGAATACATCACTCAATGACTCAATGCCTTTTTGTCACAAAAAAGAAATTGTCATCAATATAGTTCTTCCTGCACGCTTGAACAAAATGGCATCGCCGAACGCAAGCATCGTCATCTCATTGAGACCACTCGTACTTGATCTCCTTCATTCCTCCAACCTACCCCTCAAATTATGAACAACAGCTCTAACCACCGCCACATATTTAATCAATAGACTTCCCACCAAACCAAACAATTTCAAATCTCCATACCAACAACTCTATCGAAAACCACCCACATACAATTATCTCAAACCATTTGGATCCCTCTACTTCCCATGGTAAAAAACACTTATCAAACAACAAACTAGCACCATGTTCAATTGCCTACATATTCATCGGCTATTCTGAAAATCACAAAGGCTATCGCTGCCTTGATCTCAAATTCGATAAAATACGTATCTCCCGCCATGTCATTTTTCATGAATCAATCTTTCCCTACACTACCCAAGTTCACAACCAACCACCCCAATCACCCAACCCCCATTTTAACTTATTCCTCACTCCATCAACAACATCCAAACCAAAGCATCTCCACCCTACGTAAATCAGCCTGATATGTTGGTTGAGATCTTTGATTACCCTCCAGTTAATTTTGAGTGCACTTGGAATTTACTTGTTCGCATGAAGTTCAACTACAAAACTCGGCAAAGTAATGATAACCATCAATAATAGCCGTAGCAACTACTACTTGTAGTCTCCATCGACAGGCGACTCCACCGACCATTGACTTTCACCATTGCCATCAACCATGCACCTCAAATCAACTATTATTTCAATTATACTATTATTTTATTTTGCACTCCCTTACTTCAAAATAAATAATAAATAAATAAATTCATGCATTTGTAGCATACTATTTACTTCCACAATGAATTGATTTACTTATTATTCAATAGTGAAACATGAAATTAGCTCACATTATATATATGAAGGTTGCTGCTTATATAACTATTGAATTTTCTTGTTTTATCAATAAATTTGCTTAGAGAGAATGCATATGTCGTGCCTCCTAAGTATGGAAGGCTTCCTATATGTATTGGTGCACTTTTCAGCTAACTTAAAATAGGAATTTATGATTGAATTTCCTCAAGCAGGTAATAGACATAATGAAAAGTGAACCTGCTGTTTTGTTTGCAGTTAATGTTTTTTGTCTTACAAACTAGTACTGGCTTATTAATTTACACTTTGACAAGGGTGCGCTAGCTACAGACTATTGAATATGCTTTGCCTCATCTCTCCCTTCCCGTTGTTTGCGAAGACCACTGGAGAAAGAGTTTGCTGTCCCTCATTAGTGAAGTTTTTTTAAGAGACAGTTAAGTCAATTAAGGCAAAGTCATGTACATAAAGCTCCCAAACGATTAAATTAAATTGCTGTGTCGGTAAGCTGGGTATCAACTTAGAAAGCCGTTTTAGAAATTTTTGCACTAGAAAATCGTTTTAGAAATCATCAAACAAGCTGTCCAAAACGAGAATAATTATTTTGTGCGGAGACAACCAGAATGCCTCACATGCATCACCTTTTGCTTGGTACCGAGACTCATACTGCTGATGTGGCATTTTCTGATTGGCCTCCGAACAAAGTTCTATGTCTGATCTCCACACAGAATAATTTCTTCCCAAACTAATTAAGCCTTATACTTTTGAGTCAAATGCAGAGCCCTGCATTGGGTACCCATACCCACACCCACTCATGTACCCACTCATACCCAATGGGTATGGGTACGCCCATGATCTTATGGGTGCGTATGGGTGGGTACTAAACATCGAGGGATAAATTGATTTATATTTCTAATCACTGTATATCTTACTTATACTACTGCAATCATCACTACGTATTGTGCGGCACTTAACCACGATACGAGTACGATAAATTTTGATATGCGACTTAAAAGTTTGTCATCATAGCAAATGATAACAAGCCTCAAGGACATCACTCTGTGACAGACTGCATTCAAAAAACATGAAAAGTGGGTGGGTATAAATGGGTACAAAATTCTGGAAGTCACCATGGGTGGGTGTGGGTGGGCGAAGCCCGTTCTAGTAAAACATGAATACCCAATGAGTACCCAACCAGGAACTCAGGTATGACTTTGGTCAAATGAGATCTCTCGATCAGGGATAGCTGTTTATGTCTGCACTTATGTATATATATAGTGGGACCAGCTTTAGGATTGAGCATTAAATTGACATAATAATTGTTGTACTGTGACATTTGACTTAATTATAATTACTTGGTACGCCAACTTTACAGACGAGAGCATTAAAATGAACATTGAAGACAAGTTTTGGAATGCATGAGAAAATGGCAGCTGGGGACACCACATTCAATTCAATGTGTTTTCCACAGAGGGCATGCCTTAAAAGACGTGCTGCTTCTCTAATAAGTAATAAATGCCTCATCCGGAGACCACAGCTAGCTGCAATAGTTCTTGACTCGTGCTGACCTTGAAGGGTAATAAATATGATATTTATTGTTCCACAAGCTCGTCTGGTACTATTATTTTGACTTTCAATCCTCATATTTATTTATATTTTTTAACCTTTCATTGCATATCTGCAATTTAAAATTTGTTTGTGCTGTTCGAATTGATTCCACAATATAATAGTTTTTCAAAACTATTCAAATTTCTTAGAAACGAATTATCAATCAACAAAATACTATGTAAATTTATTATACAATTTAACAGAGAGAACTGAAAGATGATTGAGTAGAATATTTAAATCCATTTCTGCTCATTCTAACTATTGTAAAGCTAAAAGGTAGGTTAGGTAGGTACCTCTGAATTGGTTTTATGATATTTAACAATAACAAAATATATTATTTAATTAAAAATAAGTAATACATATATCAAAAGAAATATTGTTTATAACTTAGTAAAAGATGGATATGAAAATCATTAATATGATTATCACTTTTTATACTGATTTTGTTCTATTTAAAAAAAAAATAATCGATTTTAAATTTAAGGTTTATATATTATTTACTTATATAATTAAATTTCTTTTAAAAGTATTATCATGGTATATATATATATTAATAATATATGTGCTTCTGTTCATGCAGTTTGGATGATATATAAATATTTGTACACTTAAAATTGCAACAGGTAAGATTAATAGTAATTACATTTCAATCACCTGTTCATGTTTGCTTTAGGCATCTCCTAAAGCCAAAAAATAGTCTGGAAAATATTGTGTATGTAAAACTAATAGCACTCGTTTGTGAGTGCTTTCTTGCTGCTTCTTAAAGCTACATTCTAGCTCAAAAAAAAAAAAAAAAAAAAAAAAAAAAGTTTTGAGAAGTAAGAAAACAATTAATCCCAAACAAAGCCTACATCTCATGATTTGGCAGAAAACATATATTTTAAACACTAAACAATACATTACCATTACTACAAGCAAAAATAAACAAAAGCAGACTTACAAATCCAAGAAACCACTAACCCATCATACAACAAGAAGATAGTACCAACTCTTACACTATAGAAACAATAACTACTAAAACAAAGCAAAACCTTGCCACATAAAATCAAAATCCTAACACAGAATAAAGCTAATATATTTGATTTTTTTCCCTCTAAAATGTAGCCTAAATGATATGGCATATAATGAAACACGATATATTCCATATCAATTAGACTACATTAAAGAGGAAAAAAGCAGCAAATTAGCATTATTCTTAACACACGTACGTAAGCATGCATGGATGGCCATGCAAAAGGCCATTCGACCAGCTCAGGGAAGTAGGCCTCCAGCCCCGCCTCCGCCACCACCGCCGAGCCCACCGACACCGCCGCCGACGCCGCCAAGCCCACCAACCCCACCGAGCCCGCCACCGGCCGGCCCAGTCCCGGTGACACCGCCGACTCCACCGAAGGTACCGGCAGTACCGCCGAGAATAGGGAAACCGCCAAGGGAGACTCCTCCGACGCCGGCGTAGCCCCCAACGCCTCCAAACACTATGTTCTTCTCATCAGTGACTTGCTTGTGACCGTCCTTGTGGTTAGTAGATACTTCTACTTGACTTGGGATGTTTCTTGCTTGAGTTATTGAAAGAACAAGAGCTACGGAAAGCAAGAAGAATATGCAGTACCTTCCCATCTCGTTCTCTCTCGCTCTCTCTTTCTCCGAAAGATAGCAGGTTAATTGCTTGCTCATTTGGAATGGAGGATGTCTCCTGTTATAAAGGAATGGAAAAGGAGGGAAGAAGATAGGCGAGAAGCTATAGGAGTTAATGCACTCAACAAAACACTAGCTAAAGCATAAATATTTAAACCTATGGCGTGTCAATTAATTTCTTAAAGATATTTCAACAAAAAATTACTATTAGATTTATGCTTCTTTTATGATGCATAACTCTTTGAGAAATTTCTTATAAAAAGGTCCTTTTATTGCTTCTAAATAAAAAATATGATTTTATTTTGAGTACGAAAATAAAATAATATATAGAAGGTACTCAAATTAATACTAATTTTCTATTAATACTAATAAGCCAATTTTTTAAAATATAAGTTTTAAATTTTTTTTAATTATATTAAAATATATATATATATAACAGTTAAATTTTTAATTATTTTTTTATAAATGATTTCTAATTTAATTAATCAAAGGAGCCAAAGGAGTTCCTTTTGAATAATTTTGGTTCGACGGAAATTAAGAGAATTGGAAAATATTTTATTTAAAGTTTTATTTTCAATTTATTATTTTAATATAATTAATAAGAGATTAGACTTAGCTTAAAATTTTAAGCAAATGAAATTTTTCATTAAATTCTTACTTTTAAGATCATAAAGTTATTAGTCCAACTCAGATATTAATACAAGCTACAGAACTAATAAATTTTGTTTGAGATAGCTTTTCATCATAATTTTTTTTACTATTTTTAATAAATTTATGTACTACAAAACTGTATTATAAAACAATAACAAAATTATCCCAAAGAAAACCTTAATTAAGACATTAGGATTCCAGCCCTTAATTCTATAATTGAAAAAGTAGTATTTTAACAGGCCATCTGATGAAAAGGCCACAAAAATATATCCAAGTTCTTTCAATATTACAATGGTTATTATGTTGATGATACAAATAACTGCTAGAGCAGTGCTGAAGGCTTTATTTGAGAGGATCATTAAAGAAGATCATTTGAAAAATTTCCTTGCAGAAAGCCATCAATACAAGTAAACATCTGAAGAAACTTCTCATTGTAATCAAAATGTGCTGAACATAATGGCTATATTTGATGTAATTAATATTCACTAGAAGAGCACAGACACTAAACTAAGGAGTTCGAAAAAATACTAATGCTACCAGGATAGATAAATTGAAATGTTTGGAGTAAAAGTATACAGTGGTGTTAGTTATTTAAAATAGATAAATTGAAGAACAAAATTCAAGTATTGCCAACTTGGAGGTAAATCTTTACTTCTGAGTGAGTTCTTGCTAGGTTTCCCAAACAATTAATCAACCTAAGCTGCAAAACAGAGTTGAAGGTTGGTTATAATTATGTTATCAACACATAAAAGAAAAACAAAGCATTGAATTCATTTCCTTCATAGAATGTTGCATGGGCTAATGTTCATAATGCATAAAAGAAACCTCTGCAACTTATTTTTGTGTGTCCCGCTGATCTAAGTTTTGTAAGCACCATAAATAAATAAAAATCAAAGCATGCTTGCATATTTTAATAGCTAACCTATTCTTGATAAACTTAATTATATAATTTAGGCTCAATTTCATGAACAGTGCAAAAGATCTTTAGGTAGATTGATGACACTTGCAAAGGAACTAAATTAAATTTGGTTTTTTCAGTACCAGTTTGTCCAAAGCTTATTAAGGTTGAATGGGGTAATTCATCGGTGTTATTGATTATCAGAATGCTAGTTACTTTCATAAGCAAAGATGAAGAGTTTAGTAGAAGAGTTCGTAGATTGAAAAGCCTTGCGAGATGGAAGAATTAAATTTGGCTATTATTAAGTGGTTCATCCAGATCATATTAGGGATAATTGTTTTATAAGTTATTAAATGATGGTAAAGTGAGAAAGTTGTGCTTAAGAGTTAGGATGAAGGGTACTTGAAAGAAGCAAACTAGAATTAAAATGCCTTAATCTAACCAACCCCAAGTTCTCCTTGATGCAGTTCTCACTGTCATATTTCCCTTCTTTGCCTTTGATATTTAATCCTTATCTTCTTGTTCTCTAGGCATCCTCTTTCTCTTCTAATGGTAATTTTCCCTTGATCTCCTTTGAATCTCAAGAAGAGAGAAAATTAGAGAAAGCTATCGTGAAGATTTACGGTGTTGAGGAAAAGGGAGAGAGAGGGAACTATGGAGTGGAGAAAGAGAATGTGGGCCAACTGATCATGAAATTTAGTCATTCATTGATGAAAGTAAAGTGTATATATATATATATATATATGAAAAAATATTAACTCTTTCTATTTAGGATAATTTGGAGAGATAATCTCCTTGATATTGAGATTATATTCTAATTACCACCAAGGACAAAACTGATTCCTTAATTTAAGCCGTAAGACAAGATTTGTTCATTCTGTAACTATAAAATAAAGGCGAACATAGAATACCCTTGGATGAAGGTTCATCTTGAGGCCTCATTGCCGGAAATAGAAGAACTTCCTGAAAACCCAAAATCAAAATAAAAGCATTAGTGCTAAATCTAACAGAGAAAATCAAGGAAAAAAAAGAAGCATACGGCTGAGAACAAAGAACCTTAATGTTCTGTGAATCAGTAAGTATCATTGTCAGGCGGTCTATTCCCAATCCCCAACCACCAGTTGGGGGCAACCCATACTCAAGGGCAGTGCAAAAGGATTCATCTAAAGCCATCGCCTCATCATCACCTGATTGGCGATTCTGAATAAAGAAGTCGAGAAACAAAACAGACTCTAAACAGTTATAGCAAACTTGAAGGGATATATAACAATAGCTTTGGTGACATTTAAAAAAAAAAAAACAAAAAACTTAAATCATTGTTTTACATATCCACCTTCAGTTGTTCAGCAAAACGTTCACGCTGCACAACAGGGTCATTCAGTTCTGTGTACGCATTGCACAACTAAGAGATGTAATGAAAACAAACAAGTCAATGTAAAGAAAACAAACAAGTCAAAATAGGAACATATTTAAATGACAAGCCAAACGGACTCTGATTTAATATATCATACCTCATGTTTATTGATGAACAATTCAAACCGTTCAGTTAAACCTGGTTGTGATCTATGCCATTTCGCTAAAGGACTCATGATCTCAGGATGATTGATGATGAATGAAGGATTCACGCATGTCTCCTCAAGGAAATGACCAACTAGCTGTTACTTAAAAACAAGAATAAGTAATATAGTAAACGTTTGTCTTACATGTTGAAGTTTTGAAGCAGAAATAGACTTCTGGGACCATATGCATTACAGTGGCAATCACTTATCTTCAAGATAGGAATCAAAGACAATAGAGAAGTTAAAAAAATGCATCAATATTAAATGAAAAATAATATATAGCTTATTTTAAAAAACTAAATATGCAGTCATGCATGTTAAAAGAATTATTCATCATCATCATTGAACTTGCAATAATTTAGAGTAACTTCACAAGCCCTCAATCCCCAACCATGCATGGTAAAAGCAACAGTCGTCATCATTATTTAACTTTTCCCTATTATTTAGAGCAACCTTAAAAGGTTGAAAAAAAAGATTCATAACTTATTCAACCCTGTATCATAGAATTAATATTTCCGTTCTTCAAGATCACGATCATATGGGCAGTGGGCACAATAGAGACAATCTAAACATATATATATATATCAAACCATTAAAAACAAAGAATATCGAACCATTAAAAAACAAGAGAAATATCTGTTTTAAGTTGCTTGTTTTAAAGGAATTATAAAAGGCATCCTCTTTTAGAACCCAAAAAAATAGCCTAACTACTAGATAAAATAAAGGCAAAAAAACCATATCTTATAGAGGAAAAATAATAAAGAATTAAAAACAAAGCAGCTTTACAGAACAAAGGGTCTCCCGAGCACGTGTTAGGAAACATAAGAAATAAAATAGCCAGAGTACTCAGTGCTAGATAAAGAAAGTAGCGCGAATCATACTTGGAAATTTGCCCAGTGCAACAATACAGACTCTATGTTGGAACCGCAGTTAGTCGCATGACTCTTTTATTTTTGAATTATGACATTGCAAAGATTTTAGACCATGATTTTAATATTCGGATTAAGATCATTCTGTATGGGGAATTTCAGGTATTTTTCAGCCGTGCCCAAACTAATCCTAGAGACGTTCAATATGCTTCAGCCCAAATCGGCTATAATGCATATAATGCAGCAATGTATCAAGATTATGGGTGAAACATTACATCATAATTATGTGAGAGTGATAAAAATATATATAATTATGAATTCAGCGTAGGCGGCATCAAGCACCGTCTATCAATCCATGCAATGCTTTATAAATTGACGAAGATAAATTTCTATTTAAACAGAAAGGAACAGCATTCACATCATTGCTGCCACTGTCTTGCCTGGATTTCAAAATAAATTCAAAACATCACTATTTAAATAATTTTACTTGCATACTAAAAAAAATAAAATATCACCGTGATAATGAATTACTACAATAATAATTTTCTTATTTCAAATTAAAAAAAAAATTGACATATAGATGATAGCTAGCCACATTTCATTTTTCATCAAAATCACAACAATTTAAAGTAGGTAAAAAAACTTAATTTTTTTTATGTAATAAAGAAAATATTGAACTATGGCAAAAAAATGTTAATTAAAATCCACGCCAAAACTGCCAGTACGACCTTAATAGAAAACCAAAGCTCTCTTGGACATCTGTAATCATAACTCACATTTAAAAACATGTTTTAAACTGATTTAGGATGAATCTTACTATTTCGATGAGAAAATATGTTGACAAGCAATAAGGAAAAACCAAGCACTAGAAACAAACTCCTAGAAGATAATGGTGATAAAAATACGAATATGCAAATTGGGGAAACATCTAAATAGAAAGCCCTAGCATGAATATGCTATGGCGTAAGTTCACCAGTACACGGTAAAAAAAGACGTCAAAAAGTATATTATGAGTAAAAAAATTAGTTTTTAAGATATTTTATAAGTGCATTACAAAAATCTAATATGCAAATTTGACAAGAAATATGGACAAAAAATGTCTACCAAAACCAGGGTCCTACGACACAATTACAAATTCAGCTAAATCCACTACAAGAAATTCAGCTCTTTGCGGCGGAATTGGAGAGGGTGTATGGGCAGAGCTCAATAGTGCTTGGGGCAGCCCAAATTTTATAGCGAGGAGAGAGCATAACAGACTGAACCGAGCTTCTAATGTCGAGAGACTGGGTAGCTCCGTCCATATTGGGGGCTCAGTTCCACACACCGAGCATAGACGATGATCGGTATGAATTTTAATAGATTTTAATAATTTTTTTGTTTATGCATCTAATCTAAGTATATCGCAGAAGGAGATGCTTGGTAGAAAACCCACTGCAGTTGAGCTACATAGTCACACTCATAAGCATCGGGAGGACCAACAGTGGGTAGATGAGCGAGTTACAAGGGCATATGTAAGTTTATACGAATATTATACTTACATAAATACTATAAGTGACGATTATACGATGATTAATCTTATATCATATTTTGTAAGATGAGTATACAATGCTTCGAGAGAGTCAGATTGTAGCAGGTGAGGTCTCCTATGGGTAGATGTTTCTAACTACTGCACGTTGTCGCAAGCGGTAAGTGGAATGCAGAAGGGACAAGCTTATGGATTAGGCTTGCAAGCCAATGCATATGAGGGACAGTCCTCTTCTGCAACCAGCTACTCCGCAGGCAGCCAGGAGAAATTATGTAGCCAACATGTGGCTAACCTAATAGCGGAATTAGAGAATGTTAAAAATGCGGACATGAATATTCATATACTAGATGAGCTCAGAAGATTGAGAGAGCAAATTGACGGAAATTAACCTACGCCTACATCAACCGAGCATGATAGCGAGGACACAGATTCCACCTAGAGCGTATGTAAAAATATTTTTTTTATTGAGTTTACTTCTTTTGATGTATAACTATTAACAGTGCATTGTAGATTTTTATGGAATGTCCAATGTTTATTTGACCTATTGGAATATTATTGTTAGATTTTTATTGCTTTCTATCACCGCATTTGAGTATGGCTAAATTTGTAGAATTTTAAATTGTTTGGATTTGTACAGTTGGAAAGCGGACTAACATATAGCAATAGTTTTTTTTTCCGTTATGCTATAAGTTTCAGGCAGATTTGCGCCGGAATTTCCTACGCAAACATTGATACGACGAATAAATATCGTTGTTTGCAACGGAAATAAATGTCACAAATAACGGCGAATTTGTGATAGTTGTTTAGTCACAATGTAGAACTGATATTCCGCCGCGATTTGCGGCGGAATTTTCGTCATATAGCCACCACAAAATATTTGCGACGGATCTATTCCGTCACAAATACTTTTGCAACATAGGTTTTAATGACAGAATTGATTCCGTTGCAAATCCGCATCAAACGAGGATTTCTGATGGATTTCCTTTGTTTTGCGGCGGAAAGAGATAATTTCCTTTAGTGATCCTCATGAAAAAAACATGATATAGAAGCAATTAAACAAAATCTCAAGTTTCACCTTGTTCTGACAAATGTCTTTTATTTTTCTTCCATCAATAATAGTTACTGGTTAAACTAAAAAGGTCACTAAAGGAGGCCTATTCCATCAAAGAAAATTAATGATAAAAGAAGGCTCAAAAGCCTGCATTTGAGGATCTTACTGTTAACAAGATCACCTAGCATGTAGAAGTAGGACATTTCTAGGATATTTCAAAGTAAGATACAAAACCCTAAAACCTTTGCAATTATTATTTAGCTTCTATCATATATATAGTGACATATCCATCAACAATAGCCACAAATATACTAATCAGTTGAATAGGTAAAAATAAAAAATATAAAATATAATTTAAGAATAAATAATCCAACATGGTGCACAATAAATTTGTTATGACATCTTCTGACTATTGAAATTAAGAGAAAACAAGGAGTAAGCCATTAACCTTGTCCAGCAGCCTTGAAGTTGTCAGAGGAGGAGGGCATGCAACATTAAACTTTGCACATGCGTCAACAAGGTACTTATTTGCCGCCTCACTAGAAAGATCTTTGGGTATATCCAAGTTTGCCATTCTTTCCAGTTCTTCAATCATGTCAATCCGTCTGTAAAAAAAAAATAATGGATAACAAACTTAGTTAAACAGAAATACCAGTGATAACGTTGCCTTTCCTGGTTAAAGTTATGCACATTAAGATAATAATGCATCAGAACAATCATACCTGAAGGGCGGAGTAAAATCAATCTCAATCGGCTCCTTATCCACTCCATCAGCATGAAATTTTATTTTATATCCACCGGTCAATTCTTTCACCATTCCTACTCAAGAATAAAAAAATCTTTTTAAACATTGTTAAAACAAAATAACTCAGGAAAGAATTTTTGAGACCATAAATATTGAAAACACTTTTTATCATCTTAATATTATTCTTTTTAATATTAAAACTTAAACTTGAAGCCTACTCAAATATTCATCAACAAGCATTAAATAGATTCCTTCAACACATTAATTCAAAATAAGTTCAAAAATTAGTTAATAAAGAGAAATGGGCCAAAATGGTCATTCAACTATATAAGAAATACCAAAATGCTCCCAAACTACGTAAAAGTTCCAATTTTGTTCTAAGGCATTTTAAATAGGGATCAAAATGGCCTTAACATTCAAAATTGGATGTTAAAATGAACAGAATCTTTAAAAATAATTGATAACTTACATAAAAAGCATGTTTCAAGGGATATTTTTAGAATATAATTTATTTTAACCTAAAGCCTGATATGGAGACAATGGAGACAATAGGAAAGACAAAGCAGGTAGCAAATCTATTCTTCCGCCTTTAGAAAGGCAAGCTTGAGCAGGCGCTGAGATGAGCGGGAGAAGATGCAAGTAGGCAACGGTAGAGTAGCCAATTAGTATTTTCACATTGCCGAAGCTACTCTTAGAGACATGACTCCAACCAAGTGACGAGACGAACATGAGAAGACATGATTAAGATCGAACAAGCAGGAGTTGTTTAATCGGGAAGACAAACAACTTTATTGTCGAAGGGAATCAAGAATTAGCAAAAAATATTACTTCTGTAATAACAAAAACATCTTCGTTTGATTGTTTGATAATATATTTCTAATTGATTGGATGTATTTTCATTTTGTTTAATGAACTATTGTTAAGATATATTTGCTTCCCAACTAGCGGCCTATGTTTTCAAAAGCTACGTAGGTCCCTTCTTGTTATATGTCACCATGTTGAATTTCATGTACATTCGGTTGCCAACACAAGAAAGGAAGTTGGGCAAAGCCAATTATTTTGCTTCATGACACTTTTAATCAATATGAAAAGAGCAGTCCAATTTGAGATGCATTGGGCGTTTTATTTGGATTTGTTAAGGCGACTCAAAATTTATTTCGATCAAGTTTATGATGTTAATTTTGTTAAGGCACTCAAAATTTATGTTTTACAACCATAATATTAACGTGTTTGAATTTATTTTCAAACAAAAAAATTGTAAAGATACAATTCCGAATGTATGCCATTTATAAAATATATATACTTTATTATCACTAAAATAAATAACTTTATGCAAAGCAAAAAAAATTTGATCTTTCAACGAAATGATTTTAATCGAAGTTAGTTGTAAACAATTTAAGATTAAACAACTGAATGCATAGAGAAATAATTTCTAAAAACATAATATAAAATTTTAAAACTATATATATATATATATATATATATATATATATATATATATATATATATATATATATATATATATATATATATATATACTTTTGATTACATTGGTTACAAAATAATAGCAATGTCAAATAAATTTATTAAAAAAAAAATGCTAGCACAAAGCACAATCTCAATCCACTCCCGCTACTAAGCGAACTTAATTGTTCTACACAAAGAAATATGATTAGCAGAAAATTAGTTTTACTAAAAAAAGTAAAAAAGAAAAGAATCTTCTAGAAATATCCCTACTTTTAACACCACTAACTTCAACTTATATTATTTTGGATTGTTTAATATATTTTATCATTAATATATTTTATCATTATTTAATCTTCTTATTTCATAGTCAATATTTGGTTTTAAGCAAAGATGATTTTTTCATGAATATAGAATTCATTTGTATTAAAGTCATAAATGTGGTCAAAATAAAGGTGTCAAAATGAGTTTTTCGATCGGGTTTGGATCCAACCCGAAACTAACCCGACCCAATCACACAAACAGGCCCAAAATCTAAACCCAAATCCAACCTGCCAAAAACATGGGTCGTCCCGAGTCAAAACGCTAACCCAGTCGAGTGCAAGCGAGCATTCGTCGAGCGTAGGCGCGAGCGTGACTGTGCGAGGTTGAGCGCGGGATGTGATGAGCGGGGTCGAGCTCAAGACTCGATGTGCGACGCGGTGCACATGCAAGATGTGCAGGCTCAGCGCAAACGTAGTAAGCGTGCAAGACGTGCGGGTGAGATGTAGTGGCGGATAATCTCCAAGTCATTTCCAGATTAGCGGGTTGACCCAATTTTTCAAATGGGTCAGAAATTGAAACATGAACCTGACCCATTTGTTAAATGGGTCAATCCGAAGCTGAATTTTTCGAGTCAGGTTTTTTGGGTCATGTCACACTCCAAGCCAAAAGGTCTCAATTAAAAAAAATGGTTCATTCATTCCCTTTGGTGATTATTGTATTCCTACATTTGACATTTGGCGTTTTTTATATCTAATGCATGCTTCCTTACTTACAAAAATAGGGTAGGAGAAAACTCTTTAAGGGAGATGGTATTCTTCCTATGCGTACAAGTTGTTATCAGTTATTGAACCCTATGATGGGACATCTCCAAAACAAATATAGGATTTTCTATCAGCTTTTGCAGTATTTTTTTTTTCTCTAGCAACTTCAATTATTATTACTAAGCTTATACTTTGACTCCAATTATAAGATCTGCTCATCAGCCTACAACAAACATTCAAACTAATTATTGTTGTCCTAATTGATTTCATGTACCTTTTAGAATATAAAGTTTTATTTTATAAGAAATAAATAAATATTAAAAAATATTATAATATTGATTATTTTAGCATTCTAAATATATTATTGATTTTTCAAATCCTATTAACATGCACTTGTTGCACATGCAATTAAAAATCTACCCATGAATTTTATTAATAAAATGGTGGCATAAAACTATTTCCATTTGTCTTATCACAAGGACAAATACAAATTTAAACCCACTAAAGGAGCAAAATAAATTCTTCATGTAGCAGACACCAAGTCTCAAATTTGAGACCTAGGTCTAGACTTATGCCTTGAAAAACTAAGAAGTACAGTGCTTCATCCATGGCGCACACACAAATGAGGGCATTCGCGTGTGTGTGATTTACCAAACTAGAGCGTGCAATCTATCAAATAAAAGTTCTTGTACAAAAGCATATTTTCTAAATGTTTTATGGGTGCATGCCCACAACAAACTAACTATTATAAATTCGAGATGGAGGGCATAAAAAAGTTAAGAATAAGAGGTATGTATATTTGCAAAAAAAACATGAAAGTGCATTTTCACTTACCAGATAACATCTGCTCTGTCAAGACCATCAAATCATTGTAATCTGCATAAGCCATATAAAATTCACAAGTCGTAAATTCTGGATTATGAGTCAAGTCAATTCCCTCATTCCTGAATTGCTTTCCAATCTCATAGACACGATCAAGCCCACCAACAATAAGTTCCTTGAGGTATAATTCAGGGGCAATTCTCATGTACAATTTCATGTTCAACTCATTGTGATGAGTGACAAAAGGCTTAGCAGCTGCACCACCAGCAATCATGTTCATCATGGGTGTCTCTACCTAATTTTAAGAAATATTTATTAAAAGAAGAGCAAGGGAAGCTAAGAAAAATAATTAAAGAAAATTTTGCAGATAAAACCTCCAAAAAGTCCAAGTTGTCGAGGAATCTCCGAATGTATGAAATGATCCAGGCTCTTGTCTTGAATATTTCTCTAACCTCATGGTTCAACATCAAATCTAGATAACGTTGACGATAACGAGTTTCCTACCACCAAATTAAGAATAGATAACAAAAAATAACCATGGAAAATAAAACATAATTTCAAGAAATATATAGGGAATGCTTCCTAGTGACTTCAAAGTAGGAACAAAGAATTTTAGGACCTCTTTGATAAAACCATACTAGTATTTAAAAATTGACATGCAATTCTATCAATCTATAATATTAGCCGTTGAATTTTTAAAAATAATCTCAAGCGCTCATTGGCTTTCACTAATATTAAATCCTTATTTTTGAATTCTAAGTATAGTATAGAATTCTAAGAGTTAAAATTCAAAGCAAAAAATTACTTTTATGAATGTCTTAAATGTAGTTTATGCATATATGAAGTAATGTAAACAATGAGAACGCTAAAGAAGAAATAATGATTTTGAATAATGACCCTCAATTAATTTTGTCATATCTACGCTTTAGAATTGTATCACATCTAGACACCTTCATGGAGCTTATCTCTACACGTAAGATTATTTTCGAATAATAAGCCAAGATACTTGAGCAAAAAAAATCACACAAATATCTTTCCTTTTTTTTCATTATATTCTTCCTAGTTTTTAGTCATTCTATTTAGTCATTTATTTATTACATATTTTTATTTTACTTGTATGTTTTTGTTGTTAATTAATTTAATGAACACTTTTTTTTATTTTTGAATTATTTTAGATATTTTTAAAAAATGAATATAAAAATGTTTACAAAATGTAAATGATAAACAATAATTGACAAATGTTAACTCCGTGGGGTCAGCGACTGAATCCTTTTTCTCCATTGTGTCCTATGAACAGCCTTTTAGGTCTACCCCTACCTTTCTTAAATAAGTCAAATCTAATACTTCCACTATCGGAAGGCCACGTTTTTTGACCAAACCATCTAAGACGACTCTTTCTAATCTTATCTTCTACTGGAGCAACTCCAACCTTTTCACGTATATGCTAAGGGTAAAGCCACTCATCCACCTGAGCATTCATCTCTATTCTAATGCTTCTCTTTTAATGGCCAACATTCAGCACCATAAAGCATTGCAGGCCTCACTAATTAGAATTTTCCCTTGTCACACAACCATCCAACTTGAATTTTGCTAATAATATCTCCATATCACCAACTCTGAACAATAGATTATAATTTTAGAGAAAAATAACTCTATATATTCCGTTTTAGATGCTGTCATTGACCTCTATATTCAAGTTTATTTAAGTCTTTCAATAAAAGTTTATCCTCTTGCAAATGTCTAGTGAGAACATCCATGACTAAATCAAAAAGATATGGGCTTAAGGCTGATCCTTGATAACCCAACCAAAATAGGGAAATATTTAGCTCATGCATACATATCTTTAATGATAAATGTTCCATAGCACTTCTTTTGTTGTTCATTATTCCATCAAATCTCTTTATGTATGCTTCCATAGTCGACACCCGGTTGAATCCAAATTATTTTGAGAAACAAATTTTGCTCCATAACATGGTTTTAAATGAACTTAACCTTTATGATTCGCACAATCTTGTGATTCTTAAAAATGTTAACACACTATTCTCCACTCATTGGCATCTTTTAGTCTTCAAAATAATTAAAAATTAATAAGCCAGCATTAGCATTTCCACACCTTTATTGGAATATTATCAGGTCCAAGCTTTTCCATCCTTCATTTTTTTAGACTCTCTAACTTCGGTTTTACTAATACGCCGATAAAACAGACATCTTTATTATTTAGGGTCATCACTTTATTATTTTCCAATTTTCTACAAATTTAGCAAAATATCTCATCCACAATCTTCTTCTAAGAAAAATTTTTTGAACTTCACTTGAGTTTGATAAAAGCAAGGTCTTTGTCAATGATTCCACAGCCGTTATATTTTCAATTATCAGTTTCTAACAAATTTCATTCTTATCTTTTCTGCACATTTGAATTTTTCTTTGATACTCAAGTACACTTTTGACAGCCACTTTTTTCCACATAACAAGTGCATGTAGTCAATACTAGAATATCGTTTTCTTTATTTATTATTATTATTTAAAGTAATCGATACATAAATTTTCACTCGGAAAACTTTACAATCTTTGCAATTAAAAGATCTAATTTTCTTATGATACATAATTCATTTTTTATAAATGCTATATAAGGTAAAAGTAAGCAATTATCCAAAAATAGCCACCATGATGCTTTTAAATCTACTTCTCTACCAAATGTCAATAAATAAAAATTAGAAGTATCTTTTTTAATTCTTCAAATATTCATGACAGCAAACCTATGTGCATAAGACAACAATAACTTTAAAGCAACTCTTATCTAAATCACCTAGCCTTTCTAGTCCCACGAATACAATGTGGTTTCCTGAATGTCAGAATCATAATATCTATTATTCCATAAATTTTCCTGTAAGGGAACCTTTCCAAGTTCTCCTAATTTTAGTTTCATGAACTGCTTTTTTGCCCACATGTCCTTAATGGGAACCCTTGCCTATTTAACACTACACCCGGGCGCCGATGCAGCGGCCCTTGCACACTTGTCACTGTATTCAAATTCCAAGGGACGCCCAAGCATTAACTAATTCTTAAAATTCATGTCTAGTTTTATAAAAATCCAGGACTTGGGACCTGACAACAGTAGTGTTAAAGATCAAGCCTTTCTCACTGTGCAGAATGTTGGCCAGAATGTTGGCCATAAAAGAGAAGCATAATATTATGTGTTGCAGAGATGAGGATGCTCAGGTGGAAGAGTGGATTTACTCTTAGAGATAGGATACGAAATGAGCATACACATAAAAAGGATGGAGTAGTTCCAATAGAAGATAAGATTAAAGAGAGTCGCCTTAGATGGGTTGATCACATAAAACAACGGCCTTCTAATGACCCGGTTAGAAAAGTAGATGTATTAGATTTGGTTTATGTTAAGAAAGATAGAGGTAGACCTAAAAAAGACTTGGTTAGAAAATATTAGAAATGACATTTCTTTATTATATTTAAATAAGAATTTAACTCTTAATAGGATAGAAGGGAGAAAAATGATTTATGTAGCTAACCCCACCTTGATGTTCTTGTTGTTGTTGTTTGTAAAAAAAGTTCATTTCTAATATTTTCTAACCAAGTCTTTTTAGATCTACCTCTACCTTAAAAAAATCAAATCTAATACATCTACTCTCCTAACCAGGTTATCAGAAGACCAACCCTAAATGTTAGATAATACTTAATGATATAAAGAAAGATCAACGTTAAAAAAATAATCCAAATGAGATATAAATTCACCGCAATTTATAACATACAATCAAACCTTAATAGCCTAATAGGTATATAATATGACTATCTTCAGTTAAAACATACAAAAAAAACATATATCTTTAATTATCATAATAGCATTACTTATTTTAAGTTATGTTCATCATTTTAATGTTCTAAATTTTTATCATGTAGGTTTTCCATTAATGATTTTGAAAGCTGGAGACCTTCAAAAAGACTTAAAACAAAGCAAAAAAAAAAAAAAGAACAAGACCTCTAAATTTTTGCAAAAAGGCATGCATTAAAAATAAATAAAAAATAATGCTACATATATTTCTTTCAAATATATTTGAACATATCAGATGTGGGGTGTCGCCATTTCACGCCTCTAAAATATTAGAGAAAGGCATACATTAAAAATAAATAAATAATAATGTTATATATATATATATATATATATATATATTTTCAATGTATTTGAACATATCAAAAGTGGGATGTCACCATCTTACTTTATGGAAAACAAATTGATTGAAAAAGATCATTTCACATTTTATCTCTAAGAGTAAAGCCACTCATCCACTTGAGCATCCTCATCTCTGTAAAGCTTAATTGTATGCTTCTCTTTTAATGACCAACATTATGCACCATAAAGTATTGCAAGTCTCACCACTCATCTTACAAATTTTTTTCCTTAAATTTGAGGGGGTCAATTCTATCACACAATAGGCCTGATGCATTCCTCCACTTCAACCATCCAACTTGAATTATACTAATAATATCCCCATCTATTTCACCATCACTCTGTACAATAGAACTCAGATATATAAAATGTGTATTCTTATTATTGAATTATCGTCCAGAGTCACAATCCCCTCAGTAGATCTATTACTACTAAAATTACATTCCATATATTCGGTTTTAGATCTGCTCAAATGAAAACCTTTAGAATCTAAGGTTGACCACTATAATTCAAGTTTAACTTTAACTTCTTATCTAGTCTTATCAACCAAAAGAATATCATCAGTAAGAAGCATACACCAGGGTACATCCTCTGGCAAATGCCTACTAAGAAGTGCAAGAATGCAGATGACAAGAATAAAATCATGAAACACTTTATCAAATATAAGGAATATTCTATATTGATATATTCATGCTAAAGGCAAAGTAATTCAAAGCAGATTAATAGCCTTCTCACTACACAAAATATCATCAAACCAGTTTCATCATACAATTTGCCTAAGAAGAGAATTAAATGAGATAATGAATAAATGTATTTTTCATTTTAATAAATGCTTTTCCCAAGCATATAAGGATAATTTTATAATAAAATCATTAGAAAGATATCCAATCTTTTCATATAAATTGATATTATGCTCATAAGCATTTTATTCTCTATCATTTTTAACCTCTAAGATTTTGTTTGGGACAGCTTTCTTATTGCTTTCTAAAGCAGTTTTTTAGTACAAAAATTTGTTGAACTAAAAATTTGTGTACAAGAAAGTTGATTTAGAAAACAGGAAGAAAGCTATCTGAAGCCTAAATCTCTAACTCAAATTGCTTTTCCAACATAACTATTATTATATTACATGAGTTAATAATTTCTAAATCAACATAAACCTTTAACTTTTAGTTTTATAAAAAATTAAAATTAGAATATTTTACATAAAAATATATTTTACTTTTATTTTTTAAAGATTGAAGATATTAAAATATTTTCAATTTAAACAATTTAAATAGTCGAAGTACATCAAAATTATAAATTTAAAAACAAAACAATCTTGAAAACAATTTGAGCACATGTACTTAAAACACGTTTATTTACTATTGGCCGTTAAAAGGGGCCTTTCATGTTATTTATTAGCATAAGAGAAGAAATGAAACTCTCTCAATCTTATTTTTTAATGATTTGTAAACAAACACACCAAGATTTATGTAGTCTACCATTCCACGTGTTCATGCTCAAAATCAGATTGACAAATTCACTTGAAAAAGAACATGCATGATTGAACTAGACATGAAGCATGCCAAGGGAAGCTGGCTATGCTTTGGCTCAGGATCAAAGAAAAATGAAAACCAAGGCGTCGTGCATACAAGCCCTTAAATATTCTCAAAGCGCAAAAAAAAAAAAAAAAACAAATGCAAACTTCTGGAGGTTCAAACTGCCAGAAGAAACCATATTTTATGGTTTATTTATAAAAACGGAAAAGAAACACACCATCAACTGATACAGCAAGTCATCTGAATGGCAAAGAAGCCAACGGAATACTTTCATGCTTCATAGGGCAAGACCCTCCAAAGAAAAAAAAGGAAATTAGAAGACTTCGTAATTAATTCAAGTGTAACGCCAACAGACGTGAAGATTAATAGACTCAGGAAAAGCCGTTCACTCCATTAAAAAAAAAACCCACCCACCCACAACACACAAACATGAACATGCAAGCATGACGGTAGATTAACGCAAGCATGACGCTAGCACTCAGAGATTAGCAGATGTAGAAAGAGTGATGAAGCCCTCTCATACATGAAAAAGAACAGGCACGCATTCATGCACATTCACAAAGATGTTCCAAAAAGTATATATATATATATATATATATATATATATATATATATATATATATATATATATATATATATATATATATATATATATATATATGAGAGAGAGAGAGAGAGAGAGAGAGAGAGAGAGAGAGAGAGAGGGAATTGTAAGCTTCTTCAGTAAATTATTGCATAAAACAAGTTCAGTATATTGTATTAAAAACAGTATATTGATTTATTTGTCTAAATTAAAAAGTGAGCTCATCAGAAAAGTTTATCACAGGTTTATCATTTATTACTTGATGCCCAAGATTTGAAGCCGAGGAAATTGTCTGATCATTGCTATAAAATACAAACAATACAAGAACAATCTCATGATCTGCAAACGCATATATGATATGAAGATATACTTAAAAAAAACACAAAGACTATATACCTGGTCCTTGAGAACATATGTTTCAGGATTCCTGGGCAATCCTGGAACCCATTTAGATCCCAATATTCCTTCATGTTTCTACAACAATTGAAGGAAATCATTTGCTAAAAAATCAATCACAGTAAAACTAGCATTTCTTATATCTAATAAAGCGTTGCAATATAAAGCAGCTCTACCTTACTAGAAGGATTATCAACACCAGGAGCAGCTTTTTGCCGTGGCATCATATGAAGACAATGAGAAAGGACAACAAATGTTTTAGGAAATACACTAAGCTCCCCTCTTTTACTCTTCCCTGTACAATAAAACAATACGTTTCCACATAATATCAGCGTTTATTATTAAGCATATAGTTTAGTTTTTCAAACAGTAACAAAGCATTAATGAGCTAACAATTAGTGGGGAACATGTGTCCCGGTTAGATAATAAAATTCAAAAATTTAAAATACAATTGGGTAAGTTTTCACTGGGTTTACAAGAAATTTAAGCTAAGCTCAAATATATGTAGTCTAATATGACCAAAAATCATTTCCAAGAGAACAAATCTCATCTGAGACATCTATGATTTTACCATGGATATTCTTCAAAAATGACAGAAGAGTGAATTTTTCAATGACATGATTAGCTTTCATCATGAATGATAGCGACAAAAGTAATTTGTAAGCAAATAATGGAGAAATGAGATGGAGAACCATCTACCACTAACTGATGCTTTAGAGTCGAGAAAAAAGATGGCTAGCACCCCCCCCTCTTCAATATAACTAATAATTTATCAGGATTATGGAGGACATTCAGTGTTTTCTTTGAATAAGTGACGACTGGGATTTAACCATCATCATCAAAGGGCTACCAAATTACTGATTGAAAACCAAAGGAAGACATTTCCCTCTCGTTTGCACTCTTACTATATTTTGGCCTTTACAGAGTAGGCTAAATCTAATGCGCAACAACTCGCACAGCATTGTGCATAAGCTAAATAAACTGCATGAAAATGTAAAGCTGTATGTTTTTCCTCAGAGTCAAATAAACTGACGCATAATGTTTAAATGCTAAATGTCGGATAAATTGCTACATTGTGGACCTTAATAAATTTCTTAGATTTTAAAAATAATAATAACAAATATCAAGCTATTACAATGTTTAAAAGACATGCATACTTCAACTTATTTAGAATGATTAAAACGTAATCACTATGGATTATATTTCTACCATATAACAGAAGCAATAAGCAGAAGAAATGACAAACCGAACTGTCCACAAAAAATCTAAATGTTTTAAGAGCCCTTTCCATGCAAAATCATAATCAAAGTTTCAAAAGAATGTGATATAAAATTACTCATGAATATCCCATGAAGCTTTCACAAACAAGTACTGACGTCCAATACCTAGCAAAAACTACCGAGTGATTCCATATACAGGCCATAATTGGAATGGCACACAGAAACTGTATGCCATGTGGTTTTCCACCACATGAAATTTAGATAAGGAATAAACAGAAGGAAAAAAAAAAAACAATTACGTAATGAGATAGAAACCCAATCATTGCCACTAAAACAAACAACTGACAACAGGAAAAGAAAAAGTTTATGATGATGGTGGATGATCTCAAACAACAGAAAATCATTCATATAGGGGTATATGTAAAATCCAAAACCCAAGTTCGCCTCCCTCTATGCAAACTCAATTAAAACCACCACAATATCCTAGTCATCCCATCGACCATCAACATTTTATAGCCACTTCCCTCAGAAGTTAATGCTAGAATTTCCCACGTCCACTTGCATGAAACCCTAATGCTAGAATTTCCCACGTCCACTTGCATGCCTAGGCCTATCATCTAAAACAACCTAGTAGAGATTTTCAAAGCATATTACATTTACCAAACTATTATGCAAAATGTTTCCTTCCCACAATGCATATACAGCAAGGCCTACATTCTAATTATGTCTCTTTGTAAATAAGAATTAACTGCATCATTTCCACTTTTGAATTCAGCAATGATAGGTTCTTGTCAGATTGTTGGAGTTGACTGGATGACTACAAAATGAATTCAAATTACTATAAAGCATACTATATTTACCAACCTATTATGCATAATGTTTCTTTCCAGAACAGATGCACAACAAAGCTTACATTCTAATTCTCTCCTGAAAGTAAGAATTAAGTATCATTTTGATTTTTCAAATAAGCAATGATAGGCCTTTTCAGACTGTTAAGAGTTGACGGGATAACAATTAAATGAAATTCAATAACTATAAAAGAAGCTAAAGAATTTTGGCAACAGTTATACTGTAATAATGCTCCATACTTACCATCAGCACTCATTAAACAAGCAAATGCTTGTATGAAAATGCAAAGGAAAGTTAGAACTCAATACTTGACAACCATTTTCAGTTCAGTAAAAAAGAGAAGATTTCTGTGAGGGCACTCTCACAATTCAAAAGAAAAAAAAAAGAAATGTAATAAAATAACAATGATTTTGATATTAGCACCACTTATTATTGATTTTTCATGCTTAATTGCTTACAGATAATATTTCATGTAAAAGTGAAAGACACGGTACAGTGATCCAAATTAAGAACAAAAAAGAAGTAATAATAATAAAACATGATTTAAACACTAACAAAATTAGCATCTTCAGGGGAATAACCTATCATCAACATCATCATTAACCTTATCCCAAATATTCAAGCCTACTTTATGAATCCACATTTTCCATATGGCACTGTAGTACAAAAGTGAAAGATAGTACAATGATCCAAATTAAGAACAAAACAGAATAATAATAAAATATTATTTAAAATACTAAAACATTAGATTTGACTTATGTGGGGTCACATAAACGCAGGCCTTCCGATGACCCAATTAGGAAAGTTGATGTTTTAGATTTAACTTATGTTAAATAAGATATAGGTAGACCTAAAAAGGCCTTTCTTTATTAGATTTAGATGAGAATTTGACTCTTAATAGGACTCAATGGAGAAAAAGAATTCATGTAGCCGACCCCACATAGTGGGATAAAGACTTGTTGTTGTTGTTGTTGTACTAAAAATTTAGCATCTTCAGGAAAATAACCTACCATCAACATCATCATTAGCCTTGTTACATCTTGGAACATTCGAGGTGGTGGAGAGATAAAGAGCTTAACGTCTTAACTTTAAATGAAGATCCAGCACATATATAGATAAAGAGAGAGGGATGCGAGAGTCATAAGAGACACCATAATTTTATATGAAAAATATGAAAAAGGGAGAAAAATCACGGGGTCTGGCCTAGTTGAAATAAATCCACTAGTGTTTATTGCTGATTACAGATAATATATATATATAATATATCTTCAACACAAATTTGTGATTTTACCCGAACATTTCTTCCTTAATATGAATCACATAAATTATCATGATACTCATTCATGTCTTCTATGCTCTATAGGCTATCCATTCATTATCTTCGCACAAAAGAAAAACACTTTCATTGGAGATCTTTCTGGTTGGAAATCAAATTGATTCCCTATAATATAATTTTTCTAGAGTTATGTTTCATTATTATATCCCATGGCTTTATAATATAGCTAATGAGTTTGATTCCTCCATTGTTTGGACGACAACTCATTTGTTCTTAAATACTCCAATCATGAAAAGTAATGAAAGTCGGTCACTTAAATTTGTATAAAAATCGCTTCATACAGACCAGAACAGATATATAAAACTTTCAATGTAGAGAAATAGAAGCAATAATGACAATAAAATATGTTAAGAAAAAGGAGTTAATTAGGTTACCCAAAAAAGTCAAAGGCCTACAGAGATTTAAGCAAACATAACTATCTCACCATGTTATCAACTTATCATGAAACATTGAAATATAAATGATAATAGAAATCAGTTTCATCAAAGAAGGAACTCTAGAGGTTTTATACATTTGATCTGCTCAAATAATCAACGGATAAGGACAACAAATACGTCTAACAATGTCCATAGACAATAAATTCTACAAAGACGTTGCAAACATAAATCAAAATGCTTCGTATAACTATCAATAACATGGAAAAAGAAGAAAAACAACCTGGGTAGCCACAGATACCAACAATATCACCGCGTTTCACAAAACCATGTAGTCTAGAAAATTCAACTTCATTCAAGTCTGAATCCCTAGGTAAAATTGAAATTTAAAGAGTTATCATCAATACAAAAGAGAATAATTGTTTAACAAAAATTTGTCTCAAGGTCAAATCAATAAATAGTAACCATCAAAAGCAGTTATTAAAGGTAATTTTAATAGAACTAAGGAAGTTTAAATCGTTAACACAGTTAAAGAGAGCAGAAGCACTGACAGCAAGCTTAAGTGTATTATGCATTTCGGTACAAACTGACAACCTGATTACAAGTTTGAACATATACTTGGTAGAAAGATGCAGGAAACCAACAAAAAGTAGAGCACACAGATAAATCCATCAATGGATATCATTAGCTTCTTTCAAGAAGCAATTATTCTCAAACACCTTGTCTCCATTTCTTGATTCCAACATCAACATCAACATCAAGCCTTTATCCCACTGTGGGGTTGGCTATATGAATTCTTTTTTCCTTCATTGTGATCCGTTGAGAGTCATTTCAAATATTTTATAACCATCTATGTTTAGGTCTACCTCTACCTTTTCTTATCATAGGCCGAATCCAATATATCTACTCTCCTAACCGAGTAATCGGAAGGCCAACAATGTTTTACCTGTCCAAACCATCTAAGGAGACTCTTTCTAATATTATATGCCACTAAAACTACTCCAAACTTTTCATATATATACTCATTTCACATTCTGTTTTTAAGAGTGAAGCAAGTCATCCACTTGAGCATCCTCATCTCTACAACACTTCATTTAATGCTTCACTTTCAATAGCCAACTTTCTGCGCCATAAAGAATTGCAGATCTCACCACCATCTTTTGGAATTTTCCCTCAAGTTTGAGGGGCACTTTTCTATCACACAATAGGCCCAATGCATTCCTCCACTTCAACCATCTAACTTGAATTCTACTAATAATATCTCCATCTATTTCACCATCACTTTAAGCAATAGACTCGAGATATCTAAAACGTGAACTCTTATTAATGACTTAATCACCCAAAATCACAATGCCCCACTAGAATTATTACGGCTAAAATTATACTCCATATATTCGGTTTTAGATTTACTCAAACGAAAACCTTTAGACTCTAAGGTTGACCTCCATTATTCAAGTTTTCCTTCAACTCCCTTTCTAGTCTTATCAATAAGAAGAATATCATCTACAAAAAGCATATACCGGTTTACATCCTCTTGTAAATGTCTAAAGAAAAAATGATAGGAATTTAAAAATAATCCTTGATGTAATCCAACTGAAATAGGAAAATATTTGATCAAAACACCTTGTGTTTGAACACAAGTAACAAATCATACAAGCATATCCTTAATGACTTGAATATAAGCATTATAAACTCATTTCTTTTCTATAACTCTCCAGAGCACTTCTCTTGGAATTTTATCATATGTTTTCTCTAAATCAATAAATATCATGTGAGAACATCTTTATTCTCTCTAAACTTCTCCATCAAACATCTCAATAAATGTATAGCATCCATAGTATACCTACCCGGCATGAATCCAAATTGATTTTTAGAAACATTAGTATCACATCATAACTTATCCTATCCGGCATGAATCCAAATTGATTTTTAGAAACATTAGTATCACGTCATAACTTATGCTCAATAACTCTCTCCCATAATTACCAAACAAATAAATAGTCTAAGTTGCACCAAAATTTAAACAAAACCAATAATGGGAACAAGGTTTCATTTGTTTCTATAACACCAACGTTTGGGCATTCCAAAGAACAAGAAAACCAAGTAGATAGCCTCATATACTAGGTGTTCAACCAGTACGCTGTCCTGCATAAATGCTATTACATAATCAATTTCAAAAATTCTGAACACATGCCAATTACCAGAAACTATAGTTTTTACATCTAACTACAGTAGATTTGTTTCTTACATCACAATCACAAACAAAAAAAAACGAAAACACGCACTATGGGAAAATATTTGTAAACTTGCATACTCTATCATCAAGAAGATGGACGTTTCTTGGGTTTGATACAAGTAGTCAAATCAGAATAAATTGGTATAAAATAAAATAACATTTTATAAGCATTTTCAATGCAGTAGAAGAAAAGCAAAAGAGAAATGCTCAAGAATTTAGTAGAAAAGGGAGTCTGGAATACAAAAGAATCTGAAGAAGATTTCTCAGTTAATTAAGACTTAAGACCAAGGCTCAACCAAATTTTGAGAATTCTAATAAGGCTGCCAAAGTTCAAAATTCCGTAGATTATATCCAAAGATTTTACATGTTATGAGATATAAGAAGCCAGTCCTAAAAAGAAAGCACAGTACATATCTCTAAATGCTGACAAAGTGTTCTAGACATATTCCTATAGTATTTTTCGTTCTTCAGAATTTCCAACTGGTGCAGTCAATTTTCTACTGTCTAATTGATGATGATCTAAATAGATGTAATTTAGTTATGTATTGCATTACTTAGAAATTAGTTGTTTTTTGCAAGTCAATTTATTATCTCATAAAGGTTGTTATGTATCAAGCCCAAAGGCGTTGTCTACAATTTTAGTTTTCATCTATTTTTTTACATACCCCTTATGCTTTGGGAAAACCAAGAATCGAAGAGCTTTTTAAGATAAATAATCATAGAACTCGTATTTTGGCCTTGTAGTTTTCCTTTGGGCTTCCTGGAATCGGTACTATTTGTTTTGAATATTCAACAGTTTGGATGCTTTGAGGGTATAAAATCAATATCTTGAGAATTCAACGTCTATCTTTATTTTCCATCCCCTTCACTGACATAAATCCCTATTCTTTCAACATTTACGGCACTTATCCTGCTCCAATATATTCAAAGGAAAAGTTAATGTGTTGTTTTATTTGGCGTTTGTTGTTTCTGTTTTCTCACTTATTTCCTACTTTTCCACTGCTTCCACTACAGTTTTGCCGCTACTTCAGTTGTTTTGACCACCATTTTCCTAATTTCCGTTTACTGTTCTATTGTTTGACCAATCTTTACTACTAATACACTTACATACATCCAGATTTCAACAGTTTACAGCCATTTTCTTATCCATTTTCCTGTATCACACTGTTTCTTCATTATCCCAGCCAACTTCCTCTAAGAACACACCGCAAACAACTCTTCCAACCACCAAAAAAGCCAAGCAGTTCTTTCATTGTCCATGGAAAACAGTACCAATCATGTTCACATGAGCGGTGAATATCACCCACACCATTATAATTTTCAAAAAACACCATGCCATTCCCTTCTTCCTCAACTTTCTCAACCATATCTTAAATATTTTAAACAAAAATCATTCAAATCTAAATAACAACAACATCAAGCATTTATCCTACTAAACTTAAATAAAAATTTCAGACTTCATTCGAATTATCAATGCCTTTCCCAAATTTTTTCACAAAGCCCAAAATTCCACTAACCCACTTGAAAGCCCGTCCTTTATCCATGAGATCAGTCATGCATTTTGGAAATCAAATTGAACTCAACTTTTGACGTTTTAATTCAAATTCAAAACCTAGTAACCACCTCCAAAAATTTCCCTGCTTGTTTAGTCATCATAACTCATTATCTTATCCTACACCAAATTAAATACAAATGATATATCAGTGAAAAGAGCGATCATCAAGTTATCATTGCTATCAGGAACAGAAGAAATACATGACTGGCCATGATAAGAAGGGCACTTTCAAGCCCTCAAACTAATTTGCAGGCCACATGACAATGTTCTTGTGAAAATAATAAGAAAAAAAAATTTCTTTCTTAGTCAAAGTTTACCATACATCCTTTTAGTTGACAACCTATAAAGGTTCCGCCACATATTACAAGAATTTTACTAACCTTCTTCCTCAAAACCGAAAATGCTGAAATTTTAGAGTGATTCACAATTAAATCATGAGGTGATTCTATTTTTGTCCCTAGTGCTTCTACCAATAGCATTGAGAAATACTACGAGTACTATTAAAAAATGGGGATATCATCTACCATCAAAAGATTTCAAGATTCCTATGACGAAATATATTGCCACCGTGGATAATTCTTCTCATATCATGCGCGTTCACGCAATGTGTCATATAACAACTGATTGAGGATGATCCGCATAGATGGAAGTTTCTATAAGTATTTGCAGTAATTAAGAATTGGCTATTTCTATAAGTGTTAATCAATGAGGGGTAGTCTGGACTTCCAATTATAGGGCAATTTCTATAAAGAATTCTTATGTCTACAAATTAGTAGTTATGAAGAATTATAAAAAAGTTTAAACCAAACTATTGAAGCGCCATGGATAAGGAATCATAAAAAGCAGCCATACCTAGCATCAGCCATGATTTGCACTTTGGCACCAACGCCATATAAGTCATAGAAGTAAAGCTTGGATGAAGAAGTCCTCTTATTCATAATTCTCCCTTGAAAGCATATTTTTTTTCAGTTCATTAACATATCATTTCAGTGAAAAGTTGAAAGACCAGAAAATGATAAAAAACTCTACAAAACAACTAAGACCTGCCAAGTTAACTTCTACATCTTTGAGATGTTCCCCTTGATTGAGACTTGTATACTTCTGAATGTATTCTTCAACAGATATTGAAGCTTGAAACTTATGGGGGTATGGGTTTACCCCGGCAATCTTCTGAGATGCAAGGTATTTGTGCCTGTTCTCATAATATTGCTGTAACAGAAAGACCGATATTTCACACGCACTTTTAGATCCTTTAGAGCGTATGTCCTATATTATACATAAAAGTACCGATACACAGAGAGAGAGAGAGAGAGAGAGAGAGAGAGAGAGAGAGAGAGAGAGAGAGAGAGAGAGAGAGAACCGTCGGGTCCATATCATCATCTTCGACAGCACAATCTTTGTGCGACAGAGAATTTTGTGTGGCAGCAACCTGAGAATGAATCAAGCGCTAAAAGGCATGCCAAACCTTTAAAGGATTAAAAAAAACTGAAATGGTCAATAAAAAAGTCTTACTTTCTTCTTCTTTTCTTCTTCCTTAAGGCGCTTCTCATCTTCCTTTTGTTTCTTCTTCAACTCCCTTTTCAGAGCGCTGTCAAAGTGTTAAACAATAAAATAGCAAATAACGTTAGGGGCTGTTTGGTAGAATCTAGGATTTCATTCAAGTAGGATTTCGTATCCTGAGGGAGTTAAATCATAAAACTGTTTGGTAATGTTCATGAGACTGTTTGGCTATTCCATTCAGGATTTAAGGAGCTTGAAAGATTTTGGCGGAGTTTCTTCCTTCCCGCGCCAGAGGATTTCGGAAATCCGCTGAACGAGAGGATTTCCAAAATCCACCTCAAATCCGGACTAAATCCGTATACCAAACAGCCCCTTAAGAGAGTACTAAGCAGAATTAACCAAAAGAAAAGATGCAGACTAAAAAGAATAATACTTCTTGCTCGGCTGATCTGCCGCCATGGGATCAACGGAGAGCTCGGAGACCTTATGGACTACCTCGTCAACTGTGTCGGCCATTGACAGATGAATGGGTAAAGAGGTCGACAATGGTTTCTCGTCAGGATCAGGTTGTCCGCGCCGCACTATAACCGCTCCTCATTCTCCGGTTAGGGCTTTGGGAAGGAAAATGCATAGTGGGGAATCCTGTTGGGCAGTTTTTCGACTTCGCATAGGGCTGCTTGGCACAAAAAGTATTTAACTTGAATAAGATTTAGTATATTCTGAAAACAATCATTTAATAAATTATGTTAAATTAAATTTTAAAAATAATTTGGCAACATAAATATTTAGGCGTGGAAGTTAGGACGCTTCGCTCTCATTCGTCGAACTTAGGATTTAGTAAATCCGATATTTACTTCAAAAAGAAGCTTAATACAGATTTGTTTCGCTTAAGTTCAAACAAGATTTAACTATTGGTGTAAATCCTGTTTGGCCCGCTCAAATCGGGCATAAATCACGTTGCCAAAAAAAAGCTTGTTGTTGTTACTGTTCTCCCAATGAAATGGCCACCGATTTCAAGAATTTATGTGCTTTGTCCTGTTGTTATTACTTTTCTCTCATTGTCGTACTGTTTCGACTTTGCCTACTTCACTCATGGGGAAAATTTTGAACAAGCTATAAAAGACTTGTTCGCCTCCTTCGATGACATTCTTTCATGTCGGGTCAGAAGTCATGACAGCTCGTCGTTCTTTTGTTGGATTGGAAGTAATGACGACAATGGGAGAGAGGGAGCAAGTTGTGAAGTTAACCATTCTCTCCTATTCATGCAGTTCTTCGGCCAAATCCCGTAAATCCGCCTAACTCTCTGATTTAGGGGTTGTTTGGTTAACTCGGTTCATAATAAAACATCTAAGTTTCCTTTTAATTATATGCTAACTTGAAGATCATATTCCTTCAATTAAAAAAAAAACCCATATAAGGCTAACTAAGAGCAACAAAAAAAAAAAAAAATCCACTAACTCATAGCCATGGAAGGTGACTTTCTCTGAGTAACAAGATTCACATTAGATAGCGTACGAGTCACTTTTTGTTGGTGAGTCTAGCTTGCTGCAAAAGCTTAAAAGTTTGACAAAATATGAGACTCATTTAAGGTGAAAACATATTAAAAAAAGAAAAACTCATTATAGCCATGGAAGGAGACTCCCACATATGAATAATGCCCTTAAAGATGAGGCACACCTTAGGCAACATAATGTCATGTTTAAAACTTACAGAAACTTATTCATCATTCGGGAGCAAATACTATTTTCTTCTATCTGTATGGGCCACTCATGCTAAAGGCTTATAGTTGAGTATTCTCAAAGCAAGAATTGGTATATCCATTACAAAACTTGTATGCGGTCACAAGAGAGTTAAAAAATATATATTTTAACTCATTCATTATATTTCATCAAATGAAGACTTGTCGAGTAAATATGTGGTTGTTATAAAGCGAATGCTACTATTTTCATGATATTAGTCACACAACTTTCTAGTCATTCCTTAGAACTAGTTATATTGTATTAATTCATTCGCGTACGTTAACTGACCAATAAGTCTATCTGTAACGACCCCAAGATCCGTGTAGCGAAAGGATTCATCTGATTGTTCTATTGCCTCTTTTTTTTTCTTTTCTTTTCTTTCTATCGGTTTCCTCATCTGTTGTTCATATCAATCCATACAAACATATATCCAGAGCCAAAGATAATTACATTACAGAAACGAAACAACCGCGGATACTATAATTCACAAATAATACAAGAGTCAAAGTACAGCCAAAAGAAAATACTACACTAGCCGTACATGCTACAAAAGAAAGCCTACCAAGGCTACAAAAGAAAAGCTACAGAACTCGGCAGAAAGATCGTCAAGCTGGAGGCCCTGCACCTGAAATCATTAACCACATATAATGAGCTTACAAAGCCCAGCAGGCCACCAAAGCCTACAACTGAAATCAAAGCACGACACTGAAAACAATATGCATGTTAATCAACTCAAGTCAAATCAATCAGTCGAACATGGTCAATGAGTCAATGCAATCCGGAAATCAATAGTCAATAAAACCAATCAATGCAGCGGCAGGCAAATCGATAAATCAAATCAATCAATCAATATTCGTCAATCAAATCGATGTTATCAAATCAATACGATCTAATCAATGAAATCAGTGAAGTCGTACGATACAGTAGATCCGATCAAATCCAATAAAGCAGAAATCGATAAATCAATAAATCCGTTCAATAATAAGTCAATTCAATAAATCGATCAATATCAATAAATCAATCCGAAATCAATAAATCAATACGGATCAGGAAATCTATGCGATGCAATATCGTATACATGCAATTTCATACAATGGTCTTACTCGACAAGCACAAACACTAGCTATGATCAATAGTGCTGTTGTAGTTATCAATCGTATCAATAGTGCTGTTGTAGTTATCAATCGTATCAATAGTGTTATTGTAGTTATCAATCGTTCAACTAGATTAAACTGGCTATTATCAATAGTGTTGTTGTAGTTATCAATATTGCTGTTGTAGATATCCATACGTTGGTTTCTATAACCAACGTTCAACCAGGTTTCCACTTGTCTTTCAGAATCAATCAATCAATACAATAATCGATGCAATAAGCAATAATAGAAAAATCTAGAACAATCATATCAATAGTCATATACATATCAATTCAATCTATCAATTCCGGGAAAATCAGAAATCGTACAAAAATCGGGCAGAGCAACGGCAGTCTACAGAATTTACACAGAAATCTCCAAAAATCACAATTCACCAAATTAATACAGAACGTACACAGTAACATTATAAGACTATTATTCTACTGCTCAAACCAATTCGGACATCATAATAAATTGCAGTCAAAATAAAACCCCGCAAAACCAAAACGGACGGGACAAAATCTACCAGAAAATAATCAAAACGTGCAGAACAATCACATCTACATTATACCAAAAGTTATGCGGTGAAATCTTCGCCAGTACCAAACCGGGTACGAAAATCACTTACAAAAACACAAATCTGAGCACCATTTTACAAAACCTCGAAATCTTCGAAAACAGAAGTAGGGTTCGGAGTCCTTACCACGAGACAAACACAATATCCAACAGCAACGAACGACGAAAATCGCTCCGCGGGCCCCGAAATCGGACTTCTTCCTTTGCTTTTCCGCTCTTTCTCTCTCCTCAGATATTTTCGTTTTATAAAAATGTTTTCTCTCTCCTCAAAACGAGCTGATTTTCTTATATCTGTGAACTGATCGGCCAGGCCGATATCCACATCATCCCGGGACGATCAGATCAAATCCTGATCGTCCTGGACAGTTCCCAGGGCTGTTGTCTGGCCGATAATTTCTACAGTACAGATCGGCCTGGACGATCTCAACATCGTCCCGGACGATCTCAACATCGTCCCGGACGATTTGTACAGAAATCCTTCCAGAAAACACACCAGAAATCAGCTGTTTTCAATGCACTGATGGGCCTGGACGATCTCAACTTCGTCCTGGCCGATTATGGGAGGAAAATCCAATTCAGAGAGGAATAGCAAGGGAACGAGATATTACACTATCAGTGAGACTATCATCATCAAGCAAATATTATTATATCATACATACAACTAAGTTAAACTGTATAAATTTATTGGTTTCATCGAACATGTGCTATAATTATTGTCCCACCTTGTTCATTCACAAATTAACGTAAAGACATCAACACTAAAAAAGATTGAGTACATTTTCATGAATAAAATATGAGATAATAAAAAATCTTTCTTTCATTTAGTATTTTCAATCTAACGCGGTATACATTGCATGATAAAAAAAAATATAAGAAGGTCAACTCAGTTGTTGGTCATGATTGCCTCGTTTATTTTCTCCGAATAGTCCAACATCTACTCATTGAAAGGTGTTGGTTTTCAAAGTTGCTATCAAGCTCCATTTAGGAAACCAGCTTCTGTAGGCAATACTTGATCTCCTCTTAGTACTTTTTACCGAGGATCTCCTAGTATTAAGCTGTCAAAAACCTATAAAAGTATGTTAACTAATAAAAGGGAGGTCATAAGGAGATTTTGTAGTGATCACATGGGACACACAATAAATTGTCATGGGAGGTGTTGAGATGCTTGTTCTCTATGGGCTCCAATCCTCATGTTGGCATCTTTGTAATAATAGCTATAGAAGATCATATTATTAAGTGATTTAGTTTCCCATAAGGTTTGATAATACTCAAACTCGACAAACTTCTTAAGGCCACTATCTCAAATACAAATACTCACATCGGCTAAGAATAAAGTAGTTAGGAGAAGGAGATCATTGAAAGAAGAGAAAAAATAAAGAAAGTGATCCTCTCTAAGGGGTGATGGGGTGTTTATAGAGAAATTGAAGGTCAGTATTCCAGGCTATAGCCACACATGAGATTAATGTGCTAGTGCTAACGCTTATCTTTCATCGTTTTGAAAAGATATGCTCTCTTTCCTCTGACTCAGACTATGCAAAGACGTCCTAACATAGAAAATGCATGGTCACACATAATTACCAAAGTAAGTAGTTATTGAATCACACTATAGGGAGCCGCATTCAACACTCTTAATAGTCATTCTCTAATTAATTATCAAAGAATCACTCTTAAACTGAAAATATAGAGTTATCACTAATATAAACAAATAATGTTTCTCTCATGTGATGAAGTTGGAGGATAAATTATTCCTCACACATGATGATTAACATGGACACCACAAAAGAAACAAACAAGAAAAGAAAGTAAAAAAAAAATTGCAACTATAAGCAAGAATAAAAACAAATACTTAAATTTTTTTCTTATTCAACATTCCTTGTATACATAATGTCGGTACAAATTATAATATGGGCGAATCATAATTAACCCCCCAAAAGGATTACCCATATAATGCATTTAATAGAAGCTTTGGGAGGTACCACTCCCCTCTCCACTAGATGTCGTACGATACAATGCCCATCAACTAAGAAGTGACTTGACAATGATTACTCTAAGAGCTGATAAATTATCACCACCTTCGTCATTTGCTATGGAATTCCCTTTCACTAAATGGTGCATCTTTACTTATAAAACTCTCTCTCCCCAAGAATCCAACCCTTCTATCAAACTCAACATGGGCATGGGAAAGCTCCTCTTCTAAGTCAAAAATTTGTTGAGTAAGAGCTACCAAGAAGATTATGCCAAAGTGAAATGCAAGCCACTATAGTAGTCAAAGTGAGGGTGGTGAGGAGTTCCTATACTGAGGATGATTGCACTTACTCATCGACATTATTTCTCTCTAAATCCTCAATGGTTTTCGTCATTGAATGGGCTCCTATAACGGTTAACATGTGTCGGTCTAGCTTGTTGGTCACTAACAGAGTTGCCCATATAGTATACAAGGAAGAATTAGGACGGGGTAACTCTCTATCCAACAAACTAAGAGGGATTTGAAGCAACATATAATGGAATTACACAATCCTTATGTATAACTTTTATGTATATTGAGTCAATGTCAACACCTCAAACTCATTTAGTGGTTAACCTAGGAACTCACCCTGGGTCATGTAGGCTTTTGGCTCACTTGAGGTAGATGACACTCAATCCATATATGAATCTTTCAAAAACTAAAAAGGACTTTTTTTACCTCCACATGTTGCTCGTACCTATCCAAACTCCTCAAGCATAGGATTATAATTGCCATTGGGCTCCATGAGACACAAAGTTAGTGCTAAAATGAGGATATGAGCCATCTCCTTAGAAATGAAACTCACCACCATCAGAGCTTGGTGTTATGAACCGGTTGGTGGCCGGTTCAACCGAACCGTCCACCCGCTAATAATAGACGTCGCGACCCATCCAGGGTCGCTGTTTTTTGCGAACGACACAGGGGAGCGGAACGTGCGGACGACCGAAGGCTTCGTGGGAGAGCGAAGTAAGTTTCGTTTTCCCAATTTTAGCGAAAAATCTTCTCTAATGATAAGAATCGATCATTCCTTTTCTTCCTCACAGTTAAAGAAGTGTTATTTTGGGAGAATTTGCAACGAACGAGAGGAACGACCGAAGAGAAAGAAGGAAGAAGTTTGTGGTATTTTCTTCCCAAAATTTTGTATAAATCCCCTTCTTTTAATTCTTCTAAAGCAAATATTATTCCTTGAAGGATAAGAAAGTATTGAAATCAAGGAGAGAAAGAGAGTTTTGGAAGAGGAAGAAAGATTTTGAGAAATTTTGGAAATCCTATTGTAAGTAATTTCTATTATAAAAATATTCCTGAGTTTTATTTTGACAAAACAAGTACATGAAAACTTTATTGATTGATATTAGAGATTTGGAGAGAGGTTCGAGGCTGTATCCTACGCCAAAGGCCTGAAAAGTTCAAAGTGGGTAATTATGCTTGTGAAATTTTTTACTAGTTATTTTCATTTCAAAAATTTAAATTATATTCATATGATTGATTGTATTTTATACATGTTATTCCATTTGAAGATAATTATAGATGAGACAATGTAAATTCTAATACATGCATTAATATTGAAATTGTATGAATGGAAAGAACGACTTATTATGAGCATGTGGAATTTATCAATATATGTGAAAAAAATATATGCAAAGGAAATGGAAAATAATTGAAATGCATATCTATCCATCTAAGAATACAAATACATAAACATTAAAGGAAAATGACATAGTATCAAATGAAAAAAAAAAAGAAAAGGAAAAGGTTATGCATGCAAAGTATACAGGAGTTCACCCCCGTATGGTACTGGCTGGGGAAGCAACATACCCGTGCACGTAAAAAAAAAGGGAAAAGATAACGGAAATGGATAAAGGAAATGGAAATGATTGTACTTTTGAGTACATTTAGACGGTGCTCCTGTATGATTCAAAAAGGGAAAAGGAATATAGATTAAAAGAAATGTTATGAATAAATAAAATGTTATATGATGATATATATATGATTGAGAAATGTTTAAATGAGATTCATGAAAGGGAATGCATAAAACGAAGCAAAGGTACATTACTATAAATGTTGAACTTTATTTTATTTTAGTGATTTTCATGTTTATTACGTGAAGATGAGAATTATCCACTGAGTTTACTTAGTAAACTCAAACCACGAGTTTAAATGTTTCAGGTAAGTTCCTAAAGAAGTAATGACTGAAAGAGAAGAACATGTTTACAGAAGACGAGGTGCAAATGACAACAGGTAAAATAGTTTTTTTTGTTAGTGGCTCTTCAGTTAGTAGAAAAGTTTTGATGATGTGATATTTTACACTTTGGAAATGTACTATCGTCCGACTTTTCGTACCCGCCTCGTTAGATCGAGCATCCGGGACGGGTCGTGACACTTGGCGAGCTTCTTCTAACACATAAACTTACCAGGCATATGCCGTCAATGTGAGGCATGTCATTTGATCTATAGAGAGAAAAAAAATAAAAAATGCCCTAGCTATTTCCAATCACCATTGACCTAGTTAGCTTTACTTCTATAGCCTTTCACAACTCCTCCCAAACATTCTCACTTACCTCAACCGCTATCACATTCTTCTCTATGGATTGACTAGACTTCTTCCCCTCTACTTTTATTGATTTTTATTTAGGAAGAATGGTTTTCCTCATTTTGCTTAGGTCGACATAATTGGAAGGGCTTACTTTATCCATATCTTAAAGCAAGTTAGTAGAAAACATTTAAGATAAGGGACCATAAGTGCAACCACACCATCACTCCTCATAGTTATTTTTAGCTAGTTATATGTCCATCTCTCAAGTCATTTAGCACGTTATTTGTCTTGCTTTTCATGTGTTATTTTATTTGTTGTTCTCGATCACATGTTAGTTTTATCTAGATTTAAAATTATTCATATTTTTTGTGATCATTTTATTTGTGACTTTATAAAACATGTTGCATTGCATGAGGACCTTATTTTATTGATTTGCTCAACATATGATTTTGAGAAAGATTCTATGTAATTTTTGTGCATAACTTTATGTGGTGATTTTAGTACACAATATTTAATAACATCTTCGTCTTGATGATTATTCACGTTGATCATTTATAAATATATAAAAATTTTAAATATTGAATAGTTATTTCTTAAACCTATCATATATTAGCAACTTTCATTGTAAAACAATTTTCTATAAAAAAATTATAAATAATAGTATACAAATAATATTAAAATAATTGCCGAACAAAATTATAGTTACTATGAAGAATAAAGCATTGAAAAACTGTTTAGATAGATCCTTAGCTAGAATTTGAATTTTGTTAAATATTTTTTTTTGGTCGACGTAAATCTGTTTCTTTTTTTTAAAGATATCTGGAATTTAATAAAACCTAAACTTAAGATATTTTACATCATTTATCATCACATCTTTTTCATCTATTCATTTAAATTATAATTAATCATTGGAATTTAATAAAACCTTACCTCTAATATGCCCAAAACATTTCAGAGTTTAACAGCTCAAATTTAATAAATATGATTTAACAAAATTGACGGAATCCTACTTGAATTAAATTCTCCGTGTAGGAGATGAGCCTCGACATCGAGTAATGGCGGAGAGAGGAGAAGACGCATGGAATCGGGAGAAGTTTCCTCGTGTTTTAGAGATCGTGAGCTCTCGCCTCTCTCAGAGAGACCTCTGCTCCCTGCTTCTCCTCAGCACTTGCTGCTACCGTGCCCTCATTTCTCAACCATCTCTCTGGAAGGTTCTCCCTCTCTCTCTCTCCCCATATATATCCCTCTGTCTATTTCTCAGGAAGGACTAATATCAGTTATTGGCCTTTGGATCCATTCACCAACCGAATATCCCATTGGTTTTTTCACCCAAAAATTTTTTTTCACCCAAAAAAAGAATATCCCATTGGCGTCATGATTCCTTTGTACTTTTTGCTCCTTGCATACCTTTTTTACTTACGATTGTTGTTTGTATTCTAACCTCTCATGTTTATCAACAAAAGATCTATATCCGGAAATATATATAAACGCAATTCGAATTACAGTGTTTATTCAATAAAGAAGGGCTTACTATTGAAATCCTAATGTTTGTTCTGGGAATGTTTTTTTCCATTGTTCTTAGACTGAAACAAACAAACCTTGGGTAGTTTTGTTATACAAGTATGAATAACACATTTATGTAACCTATTATTGACAATTGAAGCCTTGGGTAGTTTTGTCTTTGATTTTGCATTTTATCTTGCGTTTCTACTTTGCCGCCTTTTTTGTAGGTTTCAGGGAGATAAATAGCATGAAAGAAAGTATATTAGATATCTATTAAAAGAATAGTTTATTACTCCAAGCAAACGATTTTTAGGGTTGAATGAAGCCAAACAAAATGTTTGGTTATATAAAGTAAGCTACTCTAACTTGGTTCATTTACAAAGTATTGGTTTGGAATTGGATGCCAGTAGGTATGATCATATTAAATATTTACATGTACGCTTAAATGAAAGAATAATGAATATGATCATTTAGAATGTAGGTTTATCCAATGGTCTAGACAACACCTTTGCAAATAACCAACAAAGCCCTAAAAGGACATGTCTACTACCTTATCACCTATCATTTCCTCTTATTCTCTCCACTTCTTCCTCTGCTTTCCTCCTTCCCTTCTCTCTCTATTAATCCACCCATGTTCCTTCACAGCACAACCCATTGGTGCTTATTCAAGTTGATGTTTACAACTAGTCTAGGGCTGCAAGTGAACCAAAAGTTCGGCGAGCTACTCGTTCTTCGGTTTGATTAAAGCTTGTTTGTGATCGTTTAATTAACTAAACAAACAAACTTGAACAATATTTTAAATACTCTATTCTTAAATAAACAAACTTGAACACTAATGCATTCGGCTCATTTATGTCGCGAACAACATCATTTGAAGCTCATGAACAAGCTCGACATTAAACTCGATAAGGAGCTTAATAAAAACTCGATTCGTGTTTGATTTTGAACTCATGAATAAGCTCGATAAAAATAAATAATAGTTGATTTAGAATGCTTCTCCTTTCCATTAGAACGCTCTTTCAGATTGCTGCAGGTATCCGATATTACTTAACTTGCTGTCTAAGTAATTGTAGGCTTGTAGCTTTATATGACTATTTATTTATAAATCATTGTCTTTGTTAATGTTGTTGTTAGGAAAATTCTGTGAAGATGGGATTTGCTTATAAATCATTGCCTTTGCTACATAGACAATTGCTTTTATTATAAATATGTTTGTTCATAGATATGTTCATGAACGTGTTTGTTTGATAGCTAAAAAAAAGTTAAATATGTTCGTGAACATGCTCGATGTAATAATTTGTTAGGAAGCTCGATAAAGCTCATTTGTTAAGTTAATGAACATCTAAAAGTAGAGATCGTTTATAGCTCGTTCATGTTTGTTTGTTTAAAGCTCGATAAGCACTAAACGAACCGAACATGAACTGAACATGAACAATCATTAATTTAAATGAACCAAACATGAACACAAACAATAAAGATCGAACAAACATGAACCAAACTTTAACAAGTTGATATTAAATGAACACAAACATGAACACTCACATACTACGCTCGGCTCATTTCGTTTGCAGCCCTAATCTAGTCCATCATTTCTTCAGCAATATTCAATGTTGTCCTTTTCCTGCCTTGTTACCAAGGTTGCTGTCATGGGCGACAATATTCTCCCTTTGATCTTTCATTTTGTATTTAGATCCAACTTTATTGGGAGATTTCAGCTATCATTATGCATCGACAGAAGCAAGACTAGATTGCCTCACTTGGTTTGTACTGTTGTTTGGCTCCCTTGCTCTCCATGAAATTGTGAGTTTTATGCAGCACCTCTATAAAATCATTGCTTCCATTGTTTGGTGACAACTCTACTTTGATCCCTTTGTCCTCTTCAGCAGTAAGGACTCTACTGTCAAGACCTAACCAGGCACCTCATCATCTTTCTCATTTAAGCACTCCAATATCTATGTCTAAATCTACTTTAGGGTTTAGTTGATGCTCATTTTGATGTGAATCTTAAAATCTGTTTACCCCAACTTGATTAGAACGATGATTCAATATAGTACTTGAGTTGAAGTCATAGAAAGGGTGACTTGAACTGAGCTAATCAGTTTACTGGCCTACTTCTAAGTCTCTTCATAGAGTTTGCTTTACTTTTGAAAGTGAGAATCCACTGTATAATCTATGGGAATGATGCGTATTTTTGAAATTTGCTGAAATAAATCAATTAGTTGACAGTCTTGGGAGCCTGTTTGAATTACAAAATAGTGTTCAACCATAAGAAAGGGGGGATTAAGTTAAGGATTGGAACTGATAATGATTATTGAAGCATGGTTGTAATGTTGTATTTTTAGGGGTAGTAAGTTAGCTTTCCAGGAGGTGGCAATATATAACTTTTAGTTCCAACTCATGATTAGTTTTTAAGACACGGCCACTAGTCATGCTTCAGCGATGTACTGAAATTTCCTTGATTGAAAAGCAATTGAACTTCTCTGCCCAGCTTTGCCTGGGAAGAGGGCTCTTGTGATTGTTGACATAAGCCTTAAAACATGCTTTGGCTGCAGATTGTCTTTATGCTACTTTGGTGATCATGTTCACTCTATTGATAATTTTTATATTTTAGGTACTTGATCTTCGTGAAATGAATAAAGCAGGAGAGCGATTAATATCTGCACTTTCACTGGTCAGTTTCTTTATTACCTGGGGCATGAGTTCCATGTATCATGAATACTGTATGAGCATGTATATAAAATTTTTTCATATATTTGCATTTGGTCCTAGCCTGTTTGGCTGTTTGAGCAGTTTCATTCAATAAATTTTTTATTCTCAAGATATTGATCTAATTTTTCACTCATGTTTTGTCATCCATGGTTACACAATGTTCACCTTGCAGGATAGATATCAACACGTTGAGAAGATAGACCTTGAATTTGCAAGAGATGTTTATGATGAGCATCTTCTTCTTATCAAAAGCAAGGTTGTAATCTAAAATTTTAGATTAATTTTTGCACAATTTCTTCAATTTATCTTTTTCCGTTTGGAATTAGGATACATCTATTTGCTGTTTTTCTTGTGAATAATGCTTCTATGTCTGGCTGCCATTCTTTTCTGAGGTTATTACGATAAAAACTAAACGTTAGACTAGATATGATAACTGAGGTATTTAGGGCTGTTCAAGTAGAATATTCGCAATACTGTGTAAAAAAGGAAAGAAGCCTATATTATTATATCTATTTTAACATCTACTTTTTGATCTAAACTTTGAATCAAAGTTTCTTTAATTTCAAATCAGTTTGGGATGCTAGTAATAAAAAAAAAATTTATGATAGTTTAGAAATATATAACATGGTTTATCAAAAGATGAAGAATGCTTAAAAAATTGCATAATATAATCCTCAATCGTCATAGTATCTCAAAACTTCTTTTTTTATAAATACTTTTTCCAAAATAATATTTTACCATCATCATCATCATTAACCTTATCTCAAGTAGTTGGCATCTTTATAATTTCTTATTTTTCAATCATTTTTTTCTAATAATGCGATATGCTTCTTGTTCTACATCAGGAAGTGGGGAAATACACCTTTTGAGCAGGTGTGAACTCCTTAAGGGAGAAGAAGAGGAAGAAGAGAGTTTAAAGAGGGAGAAACAAAAGTCTTTCATTCCATAATATTTTCTTATAGTAGGAGGTGTATTTATGATACTTGGGTATACCAAGTTTATAATATAGAACCAGTCTACCTAAAACAAACTAAAAATAGAATAAAAGAAATGAACTAGTGCTTATTACTCATGTATATATCATTTAGTTTGTACTTTATTTAGCTAAATATATATTGCTGATGTCTAACAGTCACATCGTCATGGAAAGCAATATTGTCCCCAAGGTTGAGAGAAGGAAAAGACGAAGAGAAGGCTGCAAAATTTTCCCAAATGGTATCATCCAGAAATTTAATTTCCATTGCAAGTAAATTTGAATGAAAAGTTGTAAAAAGGTAGAAGGGGAAGAGAAATAAGGAGAAAATCATAGTGACAATCACGAATATTTTTATGGTATTTTTAGAATATATCCTAATTTTCTAAGAGGTAGAACGAAAATGTAGTTTGGAAAAAAACTCTATGTAATTCATTTACAAATTCATGTACTATTAGAATAGGAAATTTATCTTGAATGATGAGTATATTCAGGGCTCTAGAATTAATGCAAAAATGCCATGTGCCATCATATTTTTGAACAAGCAATATCGGAATAGAAAAAATAGGTGAGATTGTGACAAATAATGTTGGAGTAAAGCATTTCAGATACTAATTGTTCCATAGCACCCTTTTGAAAATGTGGAGAATGAAAATGATAGATATTACTAGTTGAGATAAGGATGGAAGATAAATACGATGGTCAATGGTACTAGGTTGAGGTTAATCTAATGTTGGCTGAAACAAATGTTAAGATTATTGGAGTAAGGTAGAATTGGATAATGGCAGATGATATGTAAGAAATGAGAAACCTGTTGGAGAAGGTGGTGGCTGTGGAGAAGGGATTCAGAAGTGTATATTTTGGTTAGTCATCAATTAAGAATGATTCTCAATTTTAATTAAAAAAGCAATTTCATTTGAAACAATTGGGAATAAATTTAACACGATAGATGTACTCATAAGCTAATTGTATCGAATCATTCTTAAAATTAAATTACAAAGTTTTGTAATAATTTCAAATTTAAAAGGGTATGCATTTAATTTTATAAGGAAAGAAAATAATGAATACATCTAGATGTTTAAAAAAATAATTGAATGGAATGAGTTTAAGAAAGATTAATTATATGGATAAGTTGACAATAATATAATCTATACGTGTAGGGCGACAAATGTGAGTCCATATGGTGGCAAAATTATTCTAAAAGTTAAAGATGTGTATGATAACTTGTACTGATATGGTAATAAAGGTGGGCCCTTGTGGAGGAAAAAATGTTCTTGATAAATGGCTTTCAACCTTACGCGAGCCAAGAAACTACTTCCACATATATGATATTCTCTAAAGTTAAAAGAAGAGTTTTATAGGTAAATGATAAAATAAATTCAGAAAAGAGTAGTCAAATAGAAGGAAGCCTATACACACTTTTAATGTGGTGTTGTCAATGTTTAAACCTTTAATATTCTTCTAAAAGTTTTGTTTCTAATTAGATATTTTAATTACAATTAGATCGGATATTATTCTAGTATTTTCATGTTTAAGGATTCTAGGTAAAACCCTAGATTAGTGTATGTGTATACTTGAATTTTTCTGATATTTGAATTCTCTATTAGATCTGTTTTTCTTGCAAAGTTATTTTAGCTTATATGGTACTATGTTGAATGTAATTTCAAGAAAAACGGCGGAAAAAGTAGAACCCAAATAAGGGTTATCTTTTGATTGACTATTCTATCTTTTAGTTGTACAATTTTGTTGTAAGATAAAACTTAGATATTTCTATCATGAAAATTTGATAATATTCAACATAATCATGATGTGCATTAGAATCTCTGTAGTTAAATAAATGGAAAAAAATGAATCTGCTTTTGCTCAAATGAATTGTGTAAAATTTAAAATTCTTCGGTTTAGAAATTATGGTATGTAAAAGTAAAATGGTAGTGGTAAATATCTCTGTTGGCCTTGTGTTGACCTAAAGGAGTCTTCATGGGGTATGACAATAATCCCCGTATGCCAGCTTAGTAATAGGCCCACCTTCTTGCTCTAAAAGGTTCCCTTGAATGAGGTAACCTATGATTACTAACAACGTTCCTCAATTTGCCACGTGGCTAAGTAGATTAAGGCCACTAACAAACCTGAGAAAATGGAGTCATAGAACTTTGATCGGGTTTGTCATACCCACTCAGTAGATTAATCTTCACATTTCTACATTCACTCATTCTTTTTCTCGTGTCATACCCACTCAGTAGAAAGTTATTTTAGCTCATTCTTCAAATTTCAGATTGGTTATGAATCAATTATTAAGTTAGTTAGGATTGATTTAGGTTTATGTTTTAGATTTTAAAGTTTAATGATTATTAAATATTAATAAGAGTTCAATTAAGGATTATGTGTTTTAACATATTTTATGAGGTTAAGATTGATTAGTTGATTATTAATGAATTAAGAAAAGAAAATCCAAATCTAGGAAAACGTGTCACTAGGTTTTTGTTTCAAAGTCTCTATCCTATGAGGAACATGTACCCTAAGTCTATGTTTTCTAAGACTCGGTCCTTAATTCTTGTCCTTAGATGTCACTAATGTTGTAGGATCGAAAGTGATGTTGTTTTCTAATTCCTAAGACTTCTATACGGATGTCACAAGGTTTCAGGGATCTAAAAAAAAGTAAAAGCAATCCTAAAATATAATTGAAGTTTCTAAGGCCCTAAGGGAAGGAGGCGTGCAACCGACTAGGCCCCTAAAGGTTTTCTAAGTTTTAGTAAACTTACAGCACCGGGGGCTACGACCCGGTGGTTCCGCCCGTAGCGCCCCTACTAGATGAGTAGGGACGACTGATGCTTGGATCCGACCGTCCTAGCTCCAGCTCCAAGTGTTCCTTATCCATTGCTTTCCAAAAGGTACCTCGCAAGACACAGAAAGAGAGGTATTAGAGCAGTTCTATAAATAAATAACAGTATAAAGAAATGAAAAATACAATAAACACTAGAACGTACCTTTTTGTTACTGGTTGAGCTACTTGTGTTTTGAGTTCTCCTTATCTTGCAAGCATGTAGCACCAAAAACATAAAAGAAACGGCGGAGAAAATTAACGAAAAATCGAATACACAAAGGTGTGTAGGCATCGTTGTTATTGGATGCACTTCGTAGAAGTCAAGTACATCCTGTAACAACAACAATGCCCTTTGCTGTTCCCACTCCAAACGAGGCACTTGATACGTTTGACATATCTACCCATATTCTAAACACATCTAATAATCACTAAAGGGGGACTGACTTCTAACATAATCAAAAAGGAAACCTCTCTTTTGTTTTATATTCATCCAAAAATTCTTTACTTTTATCTTTAAAAACTAACACTAAAGTGAGCCAACTCAAATAATCAAGGACCGTTTCATCCCCAAGAGGACACTAGAGGCTTTCCAACCTAAAGTTCCTTAATACCTTAAACTCCAAAATTCATCCTATAGAAAGAGACTTTAAGGGATTTAACCTAAAACTTCCTAAAATCTAAACCTCAAAAAAAAAAAAAAAAAAAAAAAAAAAAAAAAAAAAAAAAAAAAAACTCATCCGTAACCATAACCACTAAAAGGTTTTGGCTCCTCCCCAAAAGATACTAAGAGATCTTTACTAAACGAGTTCAGTTATAAAATCATAAATCCCAAAATGATTTGCAATAACTACAACAAAACCTCCCAAAAGTTATCTACTAAAAATCACTTTTCTTTTCATTTTGTTGTTTTGACACAAAAACTCTACAAAATCCTTTTACCAAAACTTCATCTTTGACACAAAATCCTACCCAAGGAACCACTAATCAAGTGCCCCTCCTCTCATTTGGAGTGGGGTATGAAAATATAAAACTTTCCAACAAGGAGGCTTTATAAAACCCCTCATTGGAAAGTATTCGCGAAATCCGCCGTATAAAATCCTCTAAAACAAAAATCGATTTAAAACCAACGCTAGGCCATCTCAACATAAACAAAACGAAATCTTTTTCCTATATAAAACAAGTTCACGAAACTTTTCGATATAAAAGAACTAGCAAAACCTCCAAAAGGCTTCCAAATAATCTTCATTAGCGACCAAATCCATAAAATTTGACACAAATACTTTACCAAAATGACAAGGAAAGAGCCTTATTGTCATACAAATCTATATAGATCTCATTAAAGACTTTAAAATAGAATAGAATAGGTAATGTTAAACTATTGCATTTCACATCAACTTGCTAAAGTATAACCATGACATTCTCAACTCAAACCATTTAATACGATCTACTCTCTAATTATTAAATCTATTACATGCCAAGTCTATGTTTGAAGCAAAAGGTAAATGAAATTTCAAATACAATTGCTAACTAGCCTTTTATGCGAGACTCCATCACATAGAGAAGGAAGCATAGAAATATTTCAATATTTGCAAATTCTTATAATTAAACATGCTTTTAATGATACGAAACATTGAACTTCTAAAGCAAGTGTTTGCAAATCCTACACTATATATCATCAAGAGTTTTAGAAGATGCTCTAATTTAGACCTATAAATATGCTTTGAGTCAAATCATAAAAAAAAACTGTTCTTAGTTTATTTCCTTAAACAATTCGGGGAGCAAAACAATAGAGAAACAGTACTAGCATCATTCCCAACATAATTCGGCTACTAGAAACAATGAAAATCTGCATGCTATTTGTTCCCAAACCCATTTGGACGATTATAAACATTAAAAACAGCATGCATATCCTTCCTACAACGATCTGGAACTTAAAGCACATCAAAATCTACATGTATATATACCCAAAAGCAGTTTGGAGTAAGAAGATAGCAAAATCTGCACCCATCCATTCAAAAAAAAAAAAAAAACCAGTTTGGAAACCTTACACCATGTGCCATGAAGCATGTGAACAAGTTCTTACAACCCAAATCCATAAATTTCATCAAATACAGGGCCCTTTATGTAATCACCATATTTCTCTAAAGAAGCTTGAAAGTGAATTGATATCCATATCAAACTTTTAAACATAAGAATGCTACATGATTATTTTTTTTTGCTAACGAATGTCATGCCCAACACCTAATTGCTAAACTAAAGCAAACATGGAATATAACCACTTCAATGTAAAAGTCATGTTTTATACTCTAACGGAAAGGAAGAAATACGTGTACCACATGCTTAATTAATTGCATAACAATGCCATCTCTACTCGTTCCATTAACGGTTCTAGAATGAAGGAAAGCATCTCTTTTTTTTTTTTAGAATCAAAACTCAATTTGATAATCAAATAAATCCAACAACATTAGAGAACAAGAAGTAGCAATGAAAATCAAACTACTAGCAACGAGCCATTTCGACTATAAGTTGGTGAAGTTATAACCACTTTCATGATCCATACGACGATCACTTTAGAAAAGTTGTTATTCCAAAAGACATTCAAAACATCAATTTAGCAACCAAAGATAGATACTAGTCCACTCAATCCTTGGACTTCACATGAGATCCGCATGCAATTTCATAAGCGACATAGAAAATTTCTAACCATACTCCTAAACCTTGCTTTGGATATTAAGAGCGCAACAATTGCTTGTCATGGATTCAAAGTTAACACTATGTCATTGGAAAGAAAGTACATAGTCATGCTCCGCTAAGCAAACTTCCAACCAATCGATGAATTACGAGAGCATGTAAACATTTAGGTAAATACTACTCAAAAGCTATAATCTCACTTTGATGCTCTTTACAAAACTAATCAAAATGCCATAAGTATCATGAATAACAAGTAACTACTCTAACAAATAGTGGAAGAGTTAGAAGCGAATCCATATTTCCAAGCATTAAAAATTTTCTTAGAGGAAGAAAACATGTAGTTCCAACTATCAAATTTTCTCAAGAAGCAATCTATTTATTAATCAGAACATAAGCTTCTCCTTCTATTGAAACTTCCACATTCACAAGATAGAGATATAAATGAGACGAGGCATAGGCAAATTTACCATTCCTTTATAAGCATTACAACAAATATCTCATGTACATGTTTTGGTGGGAGCTCAAAAAGGACTCCTAAGACTTGCCATCAACACAATATGGAAAGCTTAGATATTCATAAATATTCAAGACTAGGAGAGAGTTTTAGTTCCATCGATTGATCCATATGAATATTTAGAAATCTTAGATTTTCTCTAAACTATCATTCCAGCACCATTTTTTAGATTTTTTTTTTTACCTTCAAACATTGCATTGAGGAGGCTTGATGCGAAGAAAAGCAATACATAAGCAAAACAACTATGGATTTCATTTGAGGCATTTCACCCAACACTCCACGTACATGTTCTAGTGAAAGAGTAACGTAGCTCTTCAAGCTTCCTTGTTAAACTCAAAGCTTCATGTATCACTCACTAGGCCATCACACCTTCTCTTAAAGACAATAATTAATCTAACGTATATGAGCAAATGAAGGCATAAAATCGAAGATTTGACAACCATGACACATATTCTCAAAAGACAACTTTAAGACTATTGTGACATAAGCTTTGATAAGAGTAAAAAAAAATTCTAATTAGACTTATTGAAGCATGCTTGTAGATTTAAACTTCTCCAAACATAGGTATGTAAGATTCAAGTAGCAAACCTTAAGCACGAATGGTAACGAGATACACATGCTTGTGAACAAAGACATGGCAACACCTACAATAATCCATAGATTTACATCACAGTGAAACAAGAACAAAATCTTCTTAATTTGCCACCTCTTTCTAACCTCAAAAGAGCTCAAAGTGCCATATTGAGCATTAGCACAAACACCTTGTGTGCACGCCATGGTGGAAAAATTAAAGTAACCTCTTATGCATTTTTTTGGTTCACACCTAACACTCTAATTCAAATGACATGAATCAAGGATATAAGTTTCTCATGTCAACCACTTGCTCAAATCAACACATGGAGAGAAGCACAAAAATCAATACATAATATCAAAACCAACTACACAAGCTTTATAAAATCCACCACAAGGATGGAAGCAGATAGATGCAGGAAAAGGAAAGGGAAAGGGGATGGAGAAGAAAGAAGAAGAAAAAGACCAAGGGGAGAAGAAGAACAAGAAGAAGTGGAAGAACCAGGAAGAGGAGAAGGGAGAAATACTCACCTTGCGAAGGAGGAAGATCTCGGCTCGGTCCAGGCGCTGGGTTCGGTCCAGGAGGCGTCTGGCGTGGTCGGGGTATCTCACGAAGCAGAGGAGCGTCGGGTTGATTCTGAATGAGAGCAAGCAAAGGAGGGAGCCGGGCTGGTTTCGGCCAGGGCACGTGCGAACAGGAGAAGAAGAGCCCGAGAGGGGGTCGTGCGTGCTGAGCGAGAAAACGGGAGTGAGGCTTCGGACAAGGGCAGGACGGGAGCAAGACGGGAGCAAGGCCTTCGGCCTTGGCTGGAGTTCGCAAAAAGCAGGAGGGGTTCCGGTCCGTTTCTGCCTCTTGGCGTCGGGTCGGTACAGAGAAAAAGAGAGAGGGAGCGGAGAGAGGTCGGGAGATTCAAAGAGCTGAGAGGGAGAAGGGGTCGGGCGTGCGATTGAGAGAGAGAAGAAGCTGTTCGTAATGCCGAAGCTTGGGGCTCTCGCTCTGAGTAAATCAAGTCTGCCGCCAAAAGAAGAAGCCCGTGCTCTTTGATCCATTGCAGCAGCAGCTCGAAACACGCGAATGAAGCCTGTTAACAGCTTCGTATCGCTGCTTTGTCTGTGGGAGATCGCGAGCCTCAGGGAAAAGGACCACGCCAGCTCTTGATTCAATCGGATCCACTCGATCAAATTCCCTGATCTTGCATCAATTTTGAATTCATTAGAAAGTGAATTGGAGTTTAATTAAAAAATATTTTAAGCTAAATTAGGTCAGATTTGATTTCAAATAAACCATAGCTTGGGTCAAATCAAATGAATTCGGGCTCAATTCTAGGTCAATTCAGGTTCGAGACGGCTTCGACAAACTTAATCGAACGAAATTAAATTCAAAATAAACATCAATTTAAATCAAATCAGGTACGACGCTATGAAAACCAACTAATCGAGTCTAATCGAACATGTTCTAGTCCGATCCGGCTCGAATCGGGTCGATTCGAGCTCGAATTGGGCTCGACGGGGTTCGATTAAATCGATCGAAAGAGCTCGAGCACGATCGAGCCAAAATCGAGGTCAACAGGTCCCCTCCTGAGTCAGAGCAAAGAACTGTTCATAGAAGTCTCCTCCCCCCGTCGGCTCGGAAACGCTCTAATAAACAATCCTTGAACTCTCGCCAGGTCCGGATGGGTTCTCTTCTGTCTCTCCACTGGTACCATGCCAGTGCCTTCCCTCCCAGACATAAACCTGCCGCCGTCAGCTTCTCATCATCTGTCAACCCGTTGACAGCAAAGTAACGTTCCACCTTGTAGATCCAACCATGGCCATCTTCGCCCTCAAAGATGGGCATCTTCAACTTTCTCACCTTCGGATCTCTGCCGTTACCCCGGAAGTCTCCGTAACCTCCCGTTCCTCGAAGGTGAGGTGCTCCCCAAGTGTCCCGATCCTCCCTCCGACGTTGGTAACCGAAATCTTCGTCATAATCTCCTCTTCCCCTTTCAAAATCAGCACCTCGACGCTGAAATTCAGCACCTCGACGCTGATGTTCTTCTCTCCTCTCTCCAAAATCTGCACTACCTTCATATTCCCCCCTCCTGCTTCCAAAATCCACACCTCGACGCTGAAAATCAGCACCTCGACGATCATTCCCTATGCTTATCTCCTCTCTAGAGAATGGCTCTAGAGGTGGCATGTCGTCATCACCTTCAAGAATCTCCACCTCCGGATTCCTCCTCCCCCGGATTGGGTTTGGATTTCCTCCTACGCCATGGCCGTCAGTGGTCTCTCTCACTTCTGATGTGTCCGGATGGGTCTTCATCTCCAATAATTTCTTCATCATTTCTTCCATCGCCGCGAACCCACCTTCCAACTTCTCATTGTTGGTGGAGATCTCCATGAATTTCCCTTCCAGATCTGTCTTCAGTTGACCAAACTCGCCTTCTAAAACTTCCACCTTCTTCCTGGCCATCTTTCTTTTAACGGATCCACAAAAATCTTTTTCCGGAGATGACGATCTTGCTGAAATTTCAGAATTTCAGCCGCCGGTGGTCCCGAATCGGTGCTCTGATACCAATTTGATAGGAAACACTTGGATTTCCAAGTGTTTCTCACCAAGATCAAGTAGATCCAAGGGAAAAACTGCTGTCCACAGCAGAAAAACAGCCAAAATACAAGAAAAATCTGAGAGGAAAACGTGGGAAAACGATGCAAACACTTTTATTTCGATAACGGACGAAAAGCACTTGCAAGATACAACTTTCCTTCAATTCGAGAGGAAGGAAAAACTCTCCAAATCTCTAGCCGTAGCCTAGAGCCCACGAACACAAACCCTAGATCTCAAATAAGATTCAAATTCAAGATAATCCTTCTCCCCCATATTCCTCCTAATTTATCATGAAAGGAAGATTACAAATTACCTAATCACCCCTCACATTCAAAAATTCCCTCCCAAAACTCAAAATACATCAAGTGGGCCCCCCTAGGGGTTTCCGCCCAGCTCCTGGCTGGGTTTCTGCCGCCGGGAGTAGGTCCTGACCGGTCCAGGGTGGACCGGTCCAGCCGGCCCAGGATGGGCCGGCGTAACAATTATCTTCCTAATAATGGTTGGAGTTATGGAATGTTTACCTTTTCAAATATCTTGGAACTTGTATTGGCTCTAAAACAATCCCAAAATCTCTTTAGAATTCCGACATTGAAATTATCTTGAAAAAGTTGTCTTTTTGGATGGGTAGGATCTACTTCTTTAATACTTATCTTTCTTATGGATTATTTACTATGCTATCAAAAAATTGAGTTATTTTGGAAACAATTATTTTGGAACGATAATGTTGATAATAGGAATATTCATCTTTTCAATTGGAGCAAAATTTATAAGCCAGAGGAATTTGAGGATTTAAGGTCATTTTAATGTATCTTTTCTTGTCAAATGTGTTTTGAAGATTATTAGTTTTGATGATTATTCTCTTGCTTTTAATATTATCATGGAGAAATATTTGAGACTGAAGACCTAATAGATTTTCGGAAGAATGATCCTTTGAATTTTTCTTATTTCAAGGGCTGTTTATTCCAAGATTTTTGAATATAAAGTAGATCAAATGTAGGGATTTTGAAAATTTGGCTATTTGGTTGTAACAAAACCAGATGAAAAGTATTTCATTCATGAATTTAGAATTCATTTTTAGTTCATTTTTGATGATTTACATATTTTAAGTTGGGATGCAAGCCTGTCATGAGCCTCATGGAGTTTAATGATAAACTTGTATATGCTCTATAAGACACAATAGTAACTAAAAATCTCATATCAATAGACTTAAGGGAAGATTTATCTACTTAATTATCACATATTAGAGCTGACATTGTCTATGTTGTTAGTTTGGTAAGCTTATTTATACACAATTTTAAAGAATCACACCTTAAAAGCAAATACAAAGTTTTATAATATCCAAAAGAAATCCTAGGCATAAGACTTTAGTTAGTTAAAAAGGGGAAGATATAACTCTTGAAATTTATACGGATGCCAATTATGTATGTTTTAATTGGTTATATGATTACACGAGGTTAATTTGGATATTAACTATTCTTAGGAGGCAACTTCTTAACTCTGATGAGTAAAAAAATATAATTTGATGGCAAGATCAAGTGCAAAAATTGAAATTAGAACTGTCATTAAGAATCTACAAATTACCATGGAAGAAAAATATTCTGAAAGATGTAAAGGTTGAGTGAAAAGATCCTATGAGGCTTTATTATGATAATAACTTAGCCAATAATGTTGCATATAACCTCGTACAATATGACCACACTAAGGATATTAAAGTCAATAGATGTTTTATAAAAGAAAAAAACTTAATTGTTGCTTTATTTATACTCCTTTGTACCATAGGCGAGTAACTTGCTGACATTTTCACCAAAGTATTAGCATGAATGTCCTTTAAAAATTATCAGGTAAGCTTGAAATAGATAAAATATTCATTCGGTTGGAGTGAATGAGGAAATAACCATTAAAACTGTTCTTTTATACCTTGAAAATCAATCCCACAAGTTCGCTCTTGCCTCTCTCTCCCCTACATCACTCTTTGACATCGATCCCAACTATCCCACGCTATCTAGTAAACCATCATGGTGGTGCTAATTTGAGTGATTTTTGAATACATTAGCTCACCTTCGTTACCTGCCACCACTAGGGGTGTCAATATTTGACTCGATCCAAAAATCCAACCAATTTCGGGTTCGGGTCAACCTGAACCCGAACCAGGTCGGGTTCCCGTTTGAGTTTTCGACTCGTTTGAAAAATCGGAAAGGGTTCGGGTTGAGCCGTAAACCCGAAATTAACCCATTTGACCAGATAAGGCATGCCATCATGTCAGCCATCAGGCCATCTGCATTCGTGAGTCGTGTCTGCATCTCGTCGCCAGGCCATCACGTCAGGTCGTGACTGGTCATCTGCGTCAAGTCTCCAGCTAGGCCATCGCGATTCACGTCAGGCCGTCTGCACAAGGGAAAATTATTACGTCCGGTGTTCGGATTCATCCGGACGCCAATCTAGACGCGCCACGTCACCCAGATAACACGGGGCCCAGTGTATTCGGGTGATGTGGCGCATCTGGATTGGTGTCTGGACGGTCCGGTCACCAGACGTAATAATTTGCCCTGCGCAAGCGTCCTTTGTCGCAATCTGAAACGATACCACATTCCGTGCTTGTGTCCGCTGCCGGTTTGCCATTGCCGTCGTGGCACTTCCTCGCCTCGCCTTTCCGCGTCCAACACTTCAACCTTCTGGGCTTCAGCAGACCGCAAACGACAAACCACAGTCCCGCAAAACTGCGTCTGTTGCACTCCCGCAAACATCAGACCGCAGTCGCCTCATCGTGTCGGGCCGGGGGTTGACCCGAACCTGGAGCGGGTAGGGTTTGGGTCCTAAAAACCGGCTCATTTGCAAAAACGGGTCGGGTTCGGGTTGACCTGAATAGTATCTGATCAGTTTTAGGTTCGGCCCGAACTGGACCCATGTCCCGAAATTGACACCTCTAGCCACCGCCTCTACTACCAATAATTACTCCTGGTGGTCAATATCGATCGTTTCTGCCACCACCGCCTCCAATCATCACTGCTACACCTGACACCACCAGGCTCAACCCATTGTCAGTGCTAGGTCACCATCGCCGGTCATCATTGTCTCCACTCATCACTGCAGCCCCACCCACTCGACAATGCAATATTCAAATATTAGTTTTATTTTGAAAGCAACCAAATACTTTATTTTACAAGCAATCAAACGGTAACAAAGTATTTCAAATATATCATTTCAACTTACATTTTATTTTTAATACTTTAGAATTCAAAATACTTGCAACAAAATGGCCCCTAAAGGAATTAGGAAAACCATTTTAGCCCTTCTGTCAGAACATCTCTTGGAAAGTTAATAGTTGCCGGCTTGCCGCTCTACAAGATTTTGGAAAGATGAACGATTTATGTACACCCCTTTATCTACTGTTGTCAGAGATTTGTTTTGGATTGCTTGGGATCCCGATTGAAAAGTTTTTCCTGATTTATCTAATTCGTTGGCATAGGATTATTCCTACGTACTATCAGGATGTAGTGAATCATTTATATTTTTTAATTTATCCCATCACTTGTTGTTTAGGGGATTCTTCTGGTAGGGTAGTTAATAAGGGGAATTTCAATGTGAAATTATTTTTCTTCTTTCTTTCTAAGGGTGGAATCATCACTATTGGCTACATGTGGATATAGATTCCATCTCTCTCTTAGGGTCTCTGCTTTGGCTTGTCTGATTTTCCTCAGGAAAATATTGAAGCAAATTCTTCTTGTTCATGTTGAATATTGTACCTTCCAAAGTGTGCTGCACCTGTAATTTATAGTTTGAAATAATACCCATATTATCCTTAATTGCAATTCTATTCATAATATTTGGATAAGGGTTTCTTTACCAACTTGTTGTCCTTGACAATACAGCTGATTACATTATATTGTATTTTCCTCTCAATTGTTATCAGTGTTATGTGCACTTTCCTAACTTGTAATCTCCCATGGTATCTTTTTCTCCGTCTTTTTTTTATGAGAAGAGCTTAGTCCCAGCTTTTTCATGATGAAAATTTAAGTGATCGAGTTGATATATCTACTAAATTGTCCTAGTCATACAACCTAGCTACAACATAAAGTTTGTGGATTTGTGAGAGGACTAAACCAAAGGCCTTTATGTTACTTAACAAATTTACAAGAAAGTAATGCCATGCAATACATGGGAGAATAAAAAATATTATTATTGTGACAATTCTTGATAATTATAATAATAAAAGAAAGATTAATATTTGTATTTCTCTTAGTTTTTATGTTTATTATAACATAAATGGTAATTACACCTAATCTTATTTAGGAGGGTAAAATTGATAAATTATTATATTATTTTCACAACATGCCAAACCATTAAAAGTACTTGAGTATAGTATAATTAGATCAATAATTGAAGTCACATCATTGCCTGATGCCAAAATAAAAGAAAATAAAAAGAAAATTAAGGTTAGTTGAATACCTCAATTTGATTTTTTCATATTAATTCAATTGAGATTTGATTGATTAAAATGATGCCTAATATGTAGATTAGATTATATATATTAAAAAAATATATGACTTTTCATAATTTTATCATAATACTTATAGATTATTTTCTTTCTCTTCTAACTAAAAGAATAGCAAGTTTGAAAAGAATTGAGATGATATAAATAGAAGAATTAATAAAAAAATTTCTCTTTTTTTTTATTAATCCTTCTAGTTATATATTCAAAAAAATAAGATTGATACGCCTTTCCTTTTTTTATGATAATTTTTATATAGAGAAAAAGATCAAATTGGTCCTTTGACTCTTTATGAAGGGCTAAAATGATCCACAAATGTATTTAAGGATCATTTTTGTCCGTCAAGTATTTAGAAATGAATCAAAATAGTCCTCCTATGGTGGGATTATTTTGGTTCCTCTTAAAAGAGTTGATGGACCAGAATGGACTTTTAATATATTTGGGGACTATTTTGATATTTCATAAAGAATCAATAGATCATTTTGATTCTTCTCTTTTTGTATATTAAGTGCTTTCACTTCTCACCAAAAGAATAGAAAGTTTGAAAAAAATGAGAATACATAAATAGAAGGATTAATAAAAGAAGAGAAACATTTTCTTTTTTTGCAATTAGTATATATATATGTATATATATATATATATATATATATATATATATATATATATATATATATATATATATATATATATATATATATATAATATATATATATATATATATATATATATATATATATATATATATATATATATATAGTGGATGTATGTGATTTTCTCTTTCATGACTTTGTTTATTTATTATAGATGTAGATTAGATATATCAAATGGATGTGAATTTCTTATTTCATAATTGTATCTTGTAAATATACGATTCCTTATCTTCTCTTTAAAAGAAAAGGAAAAAAATAATCCTTTGGAATGGAGCTCACTCCTTAACTTGAAGCCTGAAGCCATATAAATAATGCTCATTTTCTCTCATTGTGGTGTGTGTGTATATGGATTGGATGGATGTGATTTTCTCTTTCATGACTTTGTTTATTTATTATAGATGTAGATTAGATAGATCAAATAGATGTGAATTTTTCATTTTATAATTGTATCTTTTAAATATACGATTCTTTCTCTTCTCTTTAAAAGAAAAGAAAAAAATGATCCTTTGGAATGGAGCTCACTCCTTAACTTGAAGCCATAGAAATAATACTCAGTTTCTCTCATTGTGGCTTAATATATAGTAGAGGTAAACTCAATTTACTGAATAAATGTTCATTATCTGATGCCTTCTAAGATAATTTTGGCAATGTTACCCAAATTTCTTACAGAATTACTTTCCCATTGATTTTCAGGTAATGGAGCATGTTCGGCACCTAGAATCTCTAAATCTCAATGGCTGTCAGAAAATTTCTGATAAGGGAATTGAAGCTGTAACAATTGCTTGTCCTAAACTTAGGATATTTTCTATCTACTGGAATGTTAGGTATGCTTTGTTGCTTCAAATTTTTACTCTGCAAGAGCTATTTGTGATCTATGGAAAGTATCCTACTAATCCTTTTCTTAGTTGGATTCAGGGTGACGGACATGAGTATAAAATTCCTTGTGAAGCATTGCAAACATATATCTTATCTAAACCTTAGTGGATGCAAGGTAATGAAATTCATTATAATATTATGTTTTTTAACACGCTTATGATCTGTACTGAACCTTTGATCTGAAACACAATGCTTTAATGATTCTTACATTTTCCTCATTTAACCCCTCTTACTCGCTGAATTGTCACAAAGATACTTATCTGCATATGTAGGATTAATCGACAGCAATGCACATAACAATATTAAGAGGTCAACTACTCGCTTAACAACCTTCACATTGCTCAATAAGCCTACGGAAATCTTGTGTACTGAAAAAAATGAGTTTTTTTAGCAAACTGTGTACTATACACCGTATAAACTTGAGTATTTTATGCAAACGAGCCTTGTCTTGAAGCTATTTTTTTTTTTTAATTTCTTTGCTTTGATCATAAATTTGTTATAATTGTTTTTTTTTTCAATTTAGTTACATTTAAAGCATTCTTATTCTAAGTACCTTTTAAGTTCTCTTATTTATTTTGAAAATCTTATAATACACATTTTGTTTCCATCTCATAGTTTGAGCATGCAGTTCTCTTTGACCACAATTTAAAAGAAGTAAACTTGATGTAGACAAAGGGGGGGTCAACACAAGTCCAAAATAAATCATATTTTGGCTTCCCTTGAGTATAGTAGTTCATCATATTTGAGCTAAACTTTTAGTTCATTTATGAGCTGGACTTTAGTTCATTTATTGAACTAAGGGTTAGCTCATTATGAGCTAACAATTTTAGTTCATATTTATCTTTATTTTAATGTATTTTTATTTTAGTTTTTAATGTCTTAAAAGTTGTCTCTTGGATTTCCAAAATATGGCTTTTGGGAATCCAAGATAGTTGTTTAGTCTTCTCATGTGTGGCTCCTTGAATTCCACCATGGGATGTTGATTTTTGTGTATGCCTCTTGGGATCTCACGGCTGGCTCTTTGGTCCGTGCGGTTCCTTCGTTTCCCGTGGCCGTGGCTCTCGGTCCGTGCGGTTCCCTTCGTCTCCCGTGGCTGTCTCCTTGGTTCCTGGTTTGGGTGTTAAACCGTGAGCTTGGGGGGGGGGGGGGAGATTTCTATGTTTTAATGCTTAGTTTATTGTGTCAAAATTAATGTAATGTGTCTCTTTGTATTCCCTTTCATACCTATATATATGGGGGATTTGTAATGTTTGAAAAAGTTGAATGAAATTTGATTTTTGGAAAAATCAGTTAACCTGTGGGTTGCTCGGAAATCCTGCGGTCTCTTTCCAACCTTCTTTTCTCATCCCCTCCGGAAATCCTGCGGGCTCTTTCCAACCTTTCTTCTCGGGCTTCTAATCTCTTTCGTCTTTCCGCAAGTGCCACTCCACCTGTATCCTTCTTCTCTAAGTGAAGCAACTTTAGGGTGTCGTCTTTAATTTTTAAGTTTGCAAGTCAAGTTTTCTTTTGTTTATTTTTTATTTGAAATGTAAGAGTTTGTTCGTCGTCTTTCTCGTCTCTTTCTCAATTTCGTCCGTAGAAGTCCGTCGTGTCCTTTTGCGATCGAGAGGTATAGGCTCCCTATATCTTTTGATCCGCATCAAAACTGAATGCACCTTGCTGCTTGAATGCCCATAATTTGCGGGTTGTTAATATGTTTTAAGGATCAAGTTCAGTGTGACTAGGATTCATTAATACAGTAGTTGTGGTCATGCCATTTGGTTGTTGTCCATGTGGTTAATCGCTCTGTCTTCTCTACTTAACTCTGAACTAGTTCTATTTACCTTTTGAGGCAATTAACGGTTTTCTATTGGCTACTTTCTCTCAACATATTGAATTTATTTATGGAAAATGGACAAATAATTCAATCAACTTTTCAAATTTTTTGTACCTATAAGCTTGGTTTAGTTCAAGGAAAAAATGGATAAAATAGCTGCAATGCAAAATTTCTTTAATATATGTTAATTTTGTCCCCGGGAGAAATGTACTTATTTTAGTTATGGTTTCTTCTACTAGAACCATTTGGATATGTGATGGGCACGTTACTGCATTTTGCTTAACTACTCTGCTTATCTCAGATGGAAATAAGTGCAAGATTATTATGCTTCACTGTATAGTTTCTTAGACAATATTGCTGAAAAAATCTTAGGTTTACTATATGATTTTTTCTAATTAAGGGTAGTTTGAAATAGGCTTCTAAGATTTCAGTGACTTGTGCATTTTAATATGCTATGCTAGTCAACTTTGATGCAAGTTTTAAAATACATCTCTTTCATGAAAAATCCTTCATCCTGAGTTATGCCACTAATTTGCAGAGCATCTCGGACCAAAGTTTGCTTCTCATAGGTGATAACTACAAAGAATTAGAAGAGTTAAACATTACGAGGTGTGCATTTAATTTTTTTTTTAAATTATTACTCTACTTCTTTATAGCTATCAAATACTAACATTCTTTGAATGCCTTACTATGGCTTTGGGCATTGATTGGGTCATAATAATTTATTCCTTAGCAGCTCGCCATTTTAATAATTTGTTTTTCCTTTTTCTTAACAAATGAAAGCATTTGACTTTGGGGTTATGGGTCAACTTGGCCTGAATTGATTTGGGCTGATTACGCCAACTAGAACATGACTCCGAACTGACATGGGTTTTTAAAACTGAATTTTTCAGTTATAATCAGGTTGAATTCCTAGTTGAATGTGTAGTTCAAATTATTAGGTTATAATTTTAATTTTGTGGTTTGATGAAATTTAAGTTTGTTCCATTGGATGTCATCATTTATCATTGAAACTCTAGGGGTATCTTAATAATGCTTGATCTTCCTCAGTGCAAGCCAAAGCATCTAAACATGTGATATGAATCCGATCTCCACACAACAAAAAATCAACAATAACTACGAGAAATAAGCAGGATAGAATGAGATTATGAGCTAATTTTATTGATATCGGCACAACAAACCAAGATACAAGTTAATCTACTATTCGAGAGGTAGATCGACTCTCCACAAACCCTAGGCGCCGTTAGGAACAACTCTAAAGAAAACTACTCCCAAATACAAAAATTACATAATGAAAATAAAACAACCTAATTAGTCCTAAATAATCCTTCCTAATTTCCTCCCAAATTTGAATTCAAATCGGCACTATTTCTCTAAATAAACCTCCTAATTCCCTCCCAAAATCTGAATTCAAATAAGCTCTCTTTCCCTAAATGAACATTCCTAATTTCCTGTCAATTTTGATTTTCTATGATAAGTAGTTAAAGGTTGAATTAATCCCCTTTGAGCCCCCTCTTTCCTTGCGTGCCGACCACACTAGTGGGGCCCATAGAGCTCTTATACTGGCCAGCTAGACCGGCCCCCCTTGCTGGGGACAGGTTGATTGACTGGATTGACTCAGTCGGTCCATCAATACTTCCCTCCTAAAGAGTCACCTTGTCCTCAAGGTGAAACCAAAGAAATTGCTGTTGAATCATCTATATGGTTCTCATGTTACTTCATAGGCGGGCATATTAGTCCACTCAATTAGCACTTCTCTAGCTCCTCCGATTGTCAAGCGAACTCCTCTCACTTTTATATGCTCTAGGATCACCTCCTTTTCTTCTGTCAATGTCATCGACAGCATCGCTGATGGACTATGCTCACCAATAACTTTCCTCAACTAGGACAAATAGAATACTGGGTGTATGTAGAAGTAGGGGGTAGCTGCAAATGATACTCCATGGCACCAATCCCCTCCACAACCTCATAAGCCCATAATACAATGGAGATAACCTTTCATTTCTTCTTCGAGCTAAAGTCTTCTATTTGTAGGGTGGAATCTTCAAATGTACCTTATCACCCACCTCGAATTGCACATCCCTTGTATGCCCGTCAGCCTGCTTCTTTATAATTTGTTGTGCCCTCAGTTGGTGCCCCATTAGCTCTCCTAATATGCTATCACATTCTTCTAACTATTCTTGCACTGATAAAATTGGAGTGCTCTTAGTCTCGTAGTATACCAGGTGAGGAGGATCTCTTCCATTAATTATTTTGAGGGGTGTACTCTATGCTGCACTATGGTAGGATGTATTGTACCAGTACTCGGCCCAAGGTAACCACTTAACTTAGGACTTGGGTATTTCTATTACAAACATCTCAAATAAGTCTCCACACTCATGCTCACCACCTCGATCTGCCCATCTATCTGTGGAAGGTATGCTGTACTTCTTTTCAAAATGGTCCCTTGCATTCTAAAAAAATGGCTTAGGAATACCTTATCTTTATCTGACACAATGGACTCTGAAATTCATGTAGGCAGATCACCTCTCGAATAAATGTTGCTACCACTAAAACTGCTGTGTATTGGTGTCGTGAGGAAATGAAGGGAGCACAATGGACTTAGCCTATCCACTTTTACCAAAATCACCAAAACCCCCTCAATTTTGATAGACTTTCAACGAAATCCATGGTTATCTCTTCCCACATCTTCTCGAGCAGAGTCAGAGGTTGCAGAAGTCCTCCTAGAGCCATTACCATATATTTGCGCCTCTGACATAAATTGCATTTGGTCACCATATCCTTCACATCTTTCTGCATTCAACTGCCAGCCTGCGATATGCCTTTTGTACCCCCGAGTGCCCACCTATGTCACTACTGCGAAATTCCCATACTAAGTGGGATACATATGGCGACATCATCGGTATCACCATTCGTCCTTGGTATTATAGTCTCTGATTGACTAAGGTATAGCCTGGATGGCTACAATAAATCTCTCATGATTTTCTCCAATCCTTCATCTTGTTGACTTTCCCTTCTCAATGCCTCCCGGTCCACAACTAAGAGAACAAATAGTCCACAACTAAAATGAAAGATATATGTAATTCTTCTAATATAAATCATGGATTGTGACATACCATGCTCTAAATACTCCACTCTAGGCTTGACGAATGAGCACTTATTCAGATTGACAAATAAGTGGTGGTTCCTCTGAGTGGGTAACACCAATATCAAGTATTCTAAGTGCCCCTCCTTAGTCTTACTGTAACTTAATATATCATCAAAGAAGATTGACACAAACCTTTGCAGATATGGTTGGAATACCCTGTTCATCAGGGGATGGAAAGTAGCTGGGGCATTACTGAGGCCAAAAGTCATCACTAAAAACTCATAGGTTCCCTCATCAGTTCTAAATGCCGTCTTGAGAGCATCCTTGGGCCTCATCTGGATCTGATGGTACCCTGAATTTAGATTAATCTTTGAGGAAAACCTCTCCCTAAAGCTCATTCAGCAACTTATTAATCACTTGAATAAGAAAGTTGTCTAGCACAGTCTCCTTGTTTAACGCCCAATAGTCCACACAAAACCTCCAACTATCATCTTTCTTCTTTTACTAGTAGCGTTGGACTAGAAAATTGACTGATATTGGGTTGAATGATCCTACCTCTAGCATCTCCCTGATCAATTTGTTGATCTTATCCGTTTGGATTTGGGGATAGCAGTACGGACGAACATTGTTAGGTGAGACTTCTTCCATTAAGATGATATCATGCTTGTGTTCCTACGAAAGAGGAAATCTCTAAATTGGGTGGAATACCTCTCGATACTACTATAGGAGTGGCTGAACCTTGTCTAGTGCTTCTATCCTCTCCCTATCCTCTTCTCCTTCCAAACTCCACAGCTCCACAAAAAATCTCACTCCACCTTGGATTGCCCTCATCATGGTTTTGAGTGAAATCATAGTTTTGGACAGGCTAGGATCCCCTTTAATAACCAGTCTCCTTCCCTCCACCTTGAACTCTATTCTTAGAGCCTTCCAATCAATCTTGGTCTTCCCCAACTTTTGCAGCCACTTCATTCACAATTTCACACTGTGCTCCCCAAATCCAATGCTAGAATGTCTTCCAATACTAAAACCTATGGAAGGATTAGGATCACCCTTTACAAATTCCTCTACTCCTCTCTACTTTTCTTGTTCACAACATAACCTCAAACCCTCCATGTTCTCTAATTTCACTTCCGACTAATCCCCCATCCTGTTGGAAATGAAGTTGTGGGTATCTCCACAATCCACCACTACTACCACCTCCTGATGCCTGATTATCCCATTAACCTTCATGGCGTAGTTCGGTGTGAACTCGACTACTGAGTTAAGGGATACCTCTGCAACATCTAAGTGCAGGTGATCATCTTCTTCCTCTACTTCCTCCTCTGCAGCATCTTCTTCCTCATCTTAGACTATTAGGATCTGTAACAAATGGTCCTTATAATAGTGGTTTGGAGTGAACTTCTCATCATATCTAAAGCATAAGCCCTTGGCCCTCTTCTCCTGAATTTCTAACTCAGTCAACCTCTTGAAGTTCCCCCTTGGTCGTACTCCTTGACCTTTATCCCTCGGGGCTTCCTTCTGAATAGGCACCGCCCTCAACTTTGGTGCCAGAAATGTAGTGGTCATGCGATAGAAGACTTCCGAGCTACTTATGCGACTACTCCTCTCCAAGGAGTTCTTATCCTCCATCAACTGGGCTAATTCCATAGCCTCCACTAAGCCATGCGGTCTCAATACTTCGAACATCTGCTCGAATATCAAGCACCATCTTAAGAGTAATCTCACTTGTATTCAAAGTGATGTAAAGGCGTCTATTATGGTTGGTGGTTCATAGTAGGTCCTCCTATGAGAACTCTATTCAAGGTGCCTCCTTGAGATAACGGTTATTGAAATTGAAATTTTCAATTGTAAAGATGTTATTAATACTGAGTCTTTGCATCATTACATGTTCAGTCAATTATGTCATATGATTAGGATCTAGTGTCTTGTCTTTTTTTTTTTTAGAGATGAAGTGGATTGAAATCAAAGATTTATCGTGGCCTCCCCTCTAGAAATTCTCTCTCCTTTCCCATGCTCTTTTCCTTTCTTCTTGGAAGGCATTTGTTCAAGAGCTATCTTCCCATACCTATACTGGATTTTCTTTATGCTAACCATTTTGAGCCAGAAACTTTTGTGCTATATATTAGCGTGGGATTTCTCTTGTCTGAAAAGTGCTCTTTTGTTATGCTTGGCTAATGTAGTTTTAAGCATGATGGTGATGCGGGGATTTATCTTTTGTTTGCAGATGCATCAAGATTACTGATAATGGATTACAAAATGTTCTTAGGTGTATTACTCTCAAAAGCTTAAACCTTTATGCTCTTTCAAGGTAAGCATCTGATTTCTAGTATTTAATTGTTTGATAGCATATGCCGTAGTTTGAGAAGGTTGAGAGATTGCCTCATTATTTATTAAATTCTTTCTGCAGTCTCACAGATAGAGCTTATGAGAAGATTGGTTGCTTAGCACATCTGGAATTCTTGGACTTGTGTGGTGCCCAGGTATTTTCTATGGCTCCTAATCCACTGCCAGTGGCAGTATCTTTGAACTATTGATTGGCTAACAATAACATTTCAAGTTCTATCATCAGAATCTATCTGATTGTGGCCTTTCCAGTATCGCCAGCTGCAGAAAATTGCTTTCTTTAAATTTGACTTGGTAAGCTTTTGTTCATCCTCTTTTTTTTTTTAAAGTAGAAAATTTTACTAGCAATTAGTCAAAGCCATGTGATGCGGACATCGGCACAAAAATCTGGCGCATCTATCACAGGAGGCATCGTAAATCGACGGCTCTGATTTAAGTTGTCATTTATGAATTATTTTCTGCATTTTAGTTTCTATTTTATGTTATTTCCTGTTTTACCCCTAGGTTAATTTATTTGAGTGTTGTAGCCCGAGAGGCAATTTTGTAATTTTTTTTTATTTTCTCATGTTGTGGCCTATATATATGGCCTTTAGCTATTGTAATAGGATGGTTGATTAATATGAAAAAATTTGTTTTCCACAATGTGTTCTTTTCTTCTTGAGAGAGGACAAGAGTGAGATTCCATTGGAGAGGAATCGAAGTTGTCACCAGCCGCAGGATGGGTCCGGGCTCGTGAATTAAAGTCCCTTGGAGAAGGGCAAACGCATCACCCGTCAGCCTTCGGATGAGTCCAAAGCTCGCGGTTTTATTTTGTCTTTTTCGTTTTTATCTTCGATCTTCTTTCTATCATTTTTATTTTCTATCGTTAGTTTCTATCTTTTGTTTTTATTCATTCATATTGTGTCTAGTCGTTTATCTTCTTCCTCTACCTCCTTCCACCATCGTCGTCTCCATTTCCACCATAAGCCGCCGGCCATCTCAAAAAAAAAAAAAAAAATAATTCCTCCAAACCGCCGGCCATGGCTCCCTAGCCACCGGCCTCATCCCCACTTCCCCGTCTCCTTGAAATTTCCTAATTAGGTTGATGCTTTAATTGGGATGATCAAAGATTTCAAATCCGTTTGAATTTCAAATTTGAAATCTTTCCTAATTGGTGTTCCTCCCATCAATTCCCCAATTAAGGCATTATTGACCTCTTAATTTGAAATCAATTTTCAAATTAATTTCCCCCCATTTTCATTCAAATCATGAAATTAATTTCTGGATTTGAATTAATCTCTCTCCCCTCTCTCCCTAGACACGCCGGCCCCCTCTTTGGGCTGAATTTTTATTGCGTCCTCCCACCTGACGCAGAGATGCGTCCTCCCATAGCTTAAATCGCGCTAAAAAATGAGAAATGCCAAGCAAATATCGAGCAATACCAAACAATAACGAGGAATATCATCATGTGAAGACCAATACCGAGCTATACCGAGCTATACCGAGCAATACCGAGCAATACAAAAAATACCTAGTTTTTCCTAGAGAAAACTCGGTATGTGCTCGGTATTGCTCGGTATAGCTCGGTATAACTCGGTATTAGTCTTCACATGATGATATTCCTCGTTATTATCAAATAATATCTAGCAATACCGAGCAAAAATTGAGTTTTTTGACGTTGGGAGGACGCATCTCTACGTCAGGTGGGAGGACGCAATAAAAATTCCTTTGGGCTCCCTCCTTTACTCACCCATTCATGGCATTAATTTCTTTGATTTGAATTTTAAAATTCAAATCAATTCTCTCCAAATTTAATCAAAACTAAAATTAAAATTCAGATTTTGATTAAATTCCTAATTGCTCCCCTAATCCCTCCCTGAGCCATTAATCCCCCACAGCCCCACCTCTTTAATTCCTTCTTAAAACTCCTCTTGCCGCTGGAAAGGAATTTGGAAACTAATTTTCAAATCCCGTAACTCTCACCTGTGGCTTTAATCCCCCACAGTCTAAGGCTCGCGTAAATTCTGGCAGTGGAATTAGGGAATAAATTATTCTAAAATATTTTCTTTGATTCAAAACCTGCTGGCCAGAAGTTCGGCATTGCTGTCCAGTGATTTCACAGCAACCTGAAGCTTCCCAGTTGCTGTTTTTACTACAGCAAATTGCTGTCCAGCAATTCCTGCTGTATCCTGTGTGCTGTCCATAGATTTCTGCAGCCACCAACTGTTGTCCTGCACCCCGGGAAGTCTGAAATTGCTGTTCAAAAGCCTCCAGCAGCCTTATAACAGCTGCCCAAGGTTTATTCAAACATTGTAGATTGCTGTCCAGAATTTTCTAAGAGTCAAAGTTGCTGTTTAGACCCCTTGATTTGCTCTTCAAGAGCAATCTCGTACCCGTTCTACATCACCATGTTATTTGGATTGAAGTGTTTGGGAACAAACCCACTTATAGATAAGTTGAGTGTGGTAGAAATGAGGACATTAAGATGAATGTGAATTGTGAAATAAAAGGATGAATTGGAAAATAATTATATGAGAGGGGGTTTGTGAGAGTAGAAGATGCGTGTACTAAAGAATGAAGAAGAGCTTCAATAAGATGGGTAGATGAAATTAATACGGAAGAATTAGTAAGAAAAAATGGTTAGACCAATGGTACATGGTTTTGCAAATAGATTTACCACCTCTTTCAACACTTGATAGGAATCAATGAAGAGTAAGGATTCATAACGTTAACCCCAAATGGTTGGGATTAAGCTAATGATGATGTTGAAAGTTCATATTTCATAAATTTTTTCAGGTGTGTACGGGTTACTGATGTAGGAGTCATAAAAATTGCTGAAGGGTGCAGATCTCTTGAATTTCTCAGGTCCCACGCAAGTGATGTCATTGAATTGGCAACTTTATGCACTATAAGATATCTAATGCAATATTGTTTTCCATGCAGCTTATTTGGCATCGTTGGAGTAACTGATGGATGTCTGGAGGCTCTTTCGAAGTATTGTTCCAATACTATAACAACCCTTGATGTGAACGGATGTATTGGAATTAAGGTATTTGTGATATTATGTAGCTGCTGCAGCGCACATTTTTTTTATTATTTGGCGTTTGATGACACTAAATTAGGTTGCCTAACCTTTTTAGAGGAGGCGCCATGAAGAGCTTCTTAAGCTTTTTCCGTATCTAAGGTGCTTCAAAGTGCACAGCTAATGTGGTACATTTGGTTTCGGCACAAAAAACTCTTTTTGAAGTCGGAAACCTTTCTATCTATTGCAGTTTATTCCGTCCCTGAGGTATTCACTTGAACTATAACATCCTTTAGTCATGCTTCCCATTAGGCAGTCTTTTGTCTAAATGGCAGTTACATTGGATGAGTAAATGTTGAGCCTGTATAAGTTATGTATATTTGCATAATGATTTATTTATTTTCCTACAGTATGCCATTAAAAGAGAAGCATAATACTAAGTTAAGTGTGGCAGAGATGAGGATGCTTAGGTGGATGAGTGGCTTTACCCTTGGAGATGGGATACGAAATGAGCATATACGTGAAAAGGTTGGAGTAGCTCCAGTAGAAGATAAGATTAGAGAGAGTCGCCTTAGATGGTTTGGTCACATAAAACGGCGGCCTTCCAATGACCCGGTTAGGAGAGTAGATGTATTAGATTTGACTTATGTTAAGAAAGGTAGAGACAGACCTAAAAAGACTTGGTTAGAAAATATTAGGAATGACCTTTCCTTATTAGATTTAAATGAGAATTTGACCTTTAATAGGACACAATGGAGAAAAAAGATTCATGTTGCCGACCCCACGTAGTGGGATAAAGGCTTGATGTTGTTTATTATAAGGTTGTTGGTACTATGATAATGAATGTTTACCTGATTTGGTTTTTCTTTTGCAATTTATATATTTAATTATTTATGTGCCTTATTCTCCAACAGTTAGTAGGATTTCTCGTTGATATGGCGGTGCTAAAAATCTCTCTCTTCCATATACAACCCACAAATTTTTTATTAAATTTTTGGGGGATTCTTCATGGTTCCAGGTGGAATCATATAACTTCAAGATCAGAAAATCATTTGTATAAGCCAGCTTGGGTATTTTTCATCGAGAGACAATTTGCAACTCATGGGGCAGATCTTTTCGATTGTAATACGAATTTATGGGTGAGCAGGAGAACATAAGTAGAACTGTCAACATCTCTAGTTAAATCTATACTATTGACTTTTTTTTTTCTTTTGAACAACATGGCTAAAATATTGAAAAAACAGTTGAAAAAGTTTCTTGAAATTTGGAAGTTAGTGATTTATGTTGAACGTATAATATTATTTTCATTTACTCTGATGTAAATTTGTTTCACTGCAGTTTATTAACTCTAAATAATTTTTATATACGTTGAGGTGCACAGGTGAGCATTAATGATGAAGCTGAGAGGTGAACAGGTTTGGATTAGTGAGGAAGCAGATAACATCATTACGAGAAATGATCCTGGTTGTTGTTTAGGGATCTATTTTTAGTTGTGATATGTAGGTTTTGGACTTTTTGGTTCACTGATCTGTATTTTGTCTTATGCATTATCGCTGAGTATGGAGAATGGGGTTAGTAATATATTTAACTTTGTTCATGTATTCATATATACATGTACATGCTTAAAAATCATTATAATTTCTTTATGGTTGAATACAACACTTTCTTTACCTGAAATAAGCTTGTCCAAATCTATTCAAAAAACATTGCACCTAGCTCATAGGATTATCATCAATGCAGGGTGCCGAGTGAGATTGGCACATGTAGCCTTCCCCAGCATTGTAGAGGAGCCATTCTGTGATTTGAATCCGTGAACCGTAGGTCACCAGGGAGGAATCTGCCTGCACTCTTATATTCAGATGTAAACTGAACTCATTTTATGGTAGCTTTTATATCTGTTAGGTACTTGTTCACTCACATCAGCCTTACGAACTTGAAATGATTTCGTTGTGTACAAGATTACATTGGGTGGAAACTATCAGCTAAATTATAAAACAAGAAGAGTTAATGATAAAAGTACAAAAAACATTAACAACAATACCATGAAGCCTTTATCTGAATACGTGGGGTCTGCTACATGAATTTTTCTCTCCATTATGTTCTATTAAGAGGCAAACTCAGTTAAATCTGCTAAAAAAAGTCATTTCAAATACTTTCTACCAAATCTTTTTAGGTCTACCTCTACATTTCTTAATAAAAGTTGGATCTAATACATCTAATCTCCTAACCGAGTCATGGGAGGCCAGCGCTTTATGTGACAAAATCTTTGTTGACATAATTTTTGTGTGGACTCGACTTAGATTAAGTCGAATCGGATCCGATTGGGTTCTTAATCCTTGTGTGGACTCGACAATTTTTGTGTTGACACAATATCATGAACATTTATCCTAATATCTAGAGGCATCTTAATCCTTGCACCAAGCCTGGCCTCATGTTCTACATCGCGTGAGCACAATAAATTTATTGAAATGATGTGTCGTGCTTTGCGAATGGCATTTAAACTCCTTATTTTAAGTAAGCTTTGATGGAAGATTTTAATTACCTCTTCAATCTACATCCAATATAAGAGGTTAGCTTAAACTAAAATTTAGTATTTAGTTTGGTTTGTGCTGGACAATTATCTCATCATGGGCGATAAATTTTGATGGCTAATGTCGAGCCATCTAGAGCCGCGATCTTGCATTCTTTCACGGACTGCCACTTCTCCCTCTGAATGACTTTCTCATTTTTTTGTCCTGCTTAAGATGGTTAGTTATGAAGATCAGATTGGTGTGATGTGTAATACATGGACATAGCATATATCCTGTTGGGTTGATTCTAGCTCTATATTGGGATGTGATCCACTATGATCTTAGAGAATACCTATGTATTCAAATTCAACCATAAAACTATCAAATTTCTATCTTTTAAACCATAAGAGTAAGTTTTTCCACTTCCCTTACGTAAGTCCTTTCCGCATTGAAGTCTATAGCTGTCCACAAAACGATTGCTAAATCTTAGCTGATAGCTATGTTGCACCGACACTTCTATTTATGAAGGCGTGCTGTATCCGATACACCGATACACGAATAAATCTCCGATACGACACTGATACGTGTCGGATACGCCAAAGCCGTATCGAATTAAAATATTATTTAAATTCAAAAGGACACGCGTATCAGATACGCGTGTCCATTGAAAAACAAAAAAAAATCTAAGAAAAAGACGCGTCATATTTACTTCCGCGGCTGCGAGCGAGGTTCTCTCATTTCTGAAATGGATTTGAGTCTCTTGATGGTATGAGAATATTAGAAATTGCTAATCTTTCACTTGATGAGCTTGAATTAGAAGCTATGATATTTATTGAAGATGATATAGAAGTTCAAAGACAAACCACTGAAGAAGTTAATCATATCATTCCTTCCATTGAATAGTTGAAACTTCATGTGCTAGACAATTTATGTTTATGCTTTTGTTGTTGTACTAGACATTTAATGCTTACTTTTATTTTGATATTATAAGCTATAAGGCTACAAAAATGTTGCTTTCATTTTTTTTTTAATTTCAAATATTCTGCTTTGAATGCTTTCTTAATTTTTATGTATGATTTATAAATTATAATGTCGTGTCCGCGCCGTACCCGTATCCTGGATTTTAAGAATTGACGTGTCCCGTATCCGTATCGTCTCGTATCCGTGTCGCCGTATTCATATCGGTGCAACATAGGCTGATAGTTATTGACCTCTACACTTCCTCACCCATTTTCCTGAATGACTAGGTGCATATCGAACACTTAGATTTCAAAAGGTTTAAGAAAGAAATTTTGCATAGACTCTACCCTTTATTTGCTACATATCAAGGAGATCACCTCCACTCCTTTAGAGATTCACATACATGTGGTTTCTGGTCTCTTATCCGAAGGTTGAAGAACTACTTGTTTAGGGTTTCAAAATCATTCATAAGAAAATTCTTATGAATGATGGTTATAGTATTCAAAATCATTCATAAGAAAATTCTTGTTGTTTTAGTTTGATGATATTTTAATTTATAATTTGGATAAAAAGTCACACTTAGATCATCTTAAACTTGTGTTTGGTACGAAGGACTACAAAATTTTACATCAACATGAGCAAATATTTGATGTATATAATTAGATCAAATATAACAAATTGTATAGTACAATAGTGATCGTAAAGCATGATTTGAACTTAATTATTGTATCTCCTCATCTTATTGTCACCATAATTATTATTTTAAAATGAGTCTGATCATACGGTAGGATGTACTTCGTGCAAAACTACTAGTTTTACTTAGTTTTATTGATTTTTTATTTTTTCCTATTTCACTTATGTGTGTGTGCTGGTTTCTCACACATTTCTAATAATGAAGCTCTTATCTTGAAATCTTTTTTGCTAGCTTATCATTAAATCTTTCTTGAAATCCCTTTTTCTGCGTTCTATATCCTCTTTCGAATGTCACTAATATTTGAATTTATTTTCCATCTTATGTCAGCATACAAATATACACAAATCTAAAGCATGCAAATATACACAAATCTAAATCAAATCATATTAACTTAATCCAAATTATATTTCTCAAAATAATTTATTTCTCCTTATAAGGGATCTGTGGCCCACATAGGGCACTAAACATCATGAAAAGGATTCACAACCAAAAGAAAACCTAGAAAATACACAGGGGACCAAGTAAAGAAGCTGTTGATGCATTGACATGAAATAATGAAATCAAAGATGTCGGTTGGAAGATTCTCATCACATGCTAGGTTCTTCCTCATTACTTTATTCTTATTGTTTAGTGAAAACCTTGCTTTTGTTGAGTAGCCGTGGTATTTGTATTGTTCGTGAGATCTGGTCAAGACATGCGTCATTAAACTTGTAGTTGTCTGCTTCATATTAATTTAATGACATGCTCTCAAGGAAATGCTTGAATAATCTTTGGAAATCATCAGCAATTCGTAAGATTCAAGCTGCCTTTTCTTTGTTTTTGTGCATGAATGATTCAAGCTGCTAACTTCTCAGATTTTATCATAATTTTCTGGAGCAATGCCCTGCATACTATCTGCTTACCAATAAAACACAGGCCATTCATACATCATGAAATCATTGTGGACTGATAAAATCTAAAGAATAAACATAAATGTTAATGGAAAGAAGTGAAGTAAATAAACAATAAAAGATGTAGTATTCACAAAGATCATTTGATTTCTTGAAGTTTGTTGAATCTAAATATTTATATCAAACGCAAAGTATCTTGAAAATCCTTTCCTCAGTAGTGATGATTTAATTTTCTTTTCCAAGCAATCAAATGACGCTGTAGTAAAATCATGATTAGTTCAATATGTCAAGGAATTTTGAGATTGCTGGAATGATTAAAACATGAAAAGGGACATAAAGCGTTGCGCCTGCTACATGACTATAAGTTGATTGTATCATCAGAAAAGGCAAAAAGGAACTAATGCATTAGATGCAACTTAACCTCTTACCTCTATAATACATTAGATGCAACTTAACCTCTGCTCAAAGCCCTCCCTCGTATCAGCAGAGATGTTCAACTAATGCAAATTAAGACTGTGGCCCCTTGACATAGGCTTTCTGGTTTTAGCTGAGTAGCACTAAGAAAATGATTTCTTACATAGGAGAGAGGACACCACTTCAGCTTCTATGAGCAGCTGTGAAGTCGGTGTCATCTCTCCTAGACAAGGAATCCCAACTTCAGATTCCACTTTCTTTTTACTATGTGCTCCTCTATAGCTTAAGCCCCCTCTATTTATAGCGGATGAAAGTAATCTAACTGCAAATATTTCTCCCTTAATCTCTCGTTCGTTATGTTTAGGTTGACTTATTGAGCACGAGGAGAAGATGCAACATCCTATGGCCTTGGAGTGCCCACTCGCTCCTTCACAGTTAAGTTTCTAGAGGCTGAATGTTATTTTTTATCAGTCAAAGTCAAAATGACTATAATAGCTTGATGTGTGGTTGCTTATAGGTTCAATGAACCAGTGATTTAAATTCTCTGGAAAAAATATTATTAAATTGTTATAACCATATGATGGAGTAGACATTGACTGTTGACTTGGATTTCAACATAAGGCTAGCGAAAATGAATAAGGTTTGATTTAAATTTTTATTAATTTCACCATTTGCAAACTGTAAACGTTGCGATCAACATCAAATGACACTAAAAAAGGGATTAATTGGGTCTGATTTTGTTCCCAATTTTTTTATAGAAAATGATTTATAAACAAAATAAAATAAGAATTTGATTGGGTGGACTGCAGTATTTTATGAAGTAAGAGAAGTAGATTTTATTCAAACAACATAAATGTACTTCACGGTTGATTAAACCTTTCAAACATTTCCTAACTTTGTCTTTCCAGAAAACATTAGACCAATTCGTCAACATCCTCTTCATTTACTTTTACTACTTGGAATATAAGCATTTGTTTGAACTATTACTGGAATTTCTTCTCCCATAATTGGTTCATTGTACAATTTTGCGTGGCTCCCAGCAAAAAATAAATTCTCAACAAAAAGTGATGAAAGGACAGGTGACCATTCAATCCTTTTTAAAGTGATTTTTTTTGGGAAAAACATGCTCGAATGCATGCGTTTGTCGTGGATGACTCAGCCTATTACGTAGGCATAGTAATGTCACCATCATATCATCATCGAAGTTTCAGAATGACTATTTTAGTGGAGTCCGGCCTAACTATAAAAACACTTCTCAGAGTTTACTTGCTAGTCAAGTACGTTAAATACTATTTTAAGATAGTGCTCTAATTCAAGGAAGGCTATTGTAATAGATTATAGGTTAACATGTCTTTTACCAATCAGAATTAATTAAATCTTTAGATAGCCTATCTTCATATTCATCAAATGGGATATAACGATCTCTCAAAATTTTAAGAGAATATTATAGATCCCATGAATAGGAGAAATTATTCTGTATGGAATCCAGTCATACATAGCTCTAAAGAGGACAAGTATATTGACAATCTCTTTAAATTTATGGAATTAGCATCTTTGATATATGTAAGACTACTTGCGTTAATTAGACTCTAAATTTAATGTATATTATTTAAAGTCAAATATAATCACGAGGGTGTATATATATATTTGATACATGAGTATTTAAGATTTTATGAACTATAATATCCGAAGAGAGTATTAACTCAAGATATCATACATGCAATTTTTTTGGGGTTAATTTTATCATTCTTCAACCCTAAAATATTTATTTATTATTAATTTAGAAATCCTAAAAATAATAAAAGGAATCCCTTGAATTAACTTAACAATTTGATGTTGACTGCATAGGTAATAGGTTATAATCAAAATCATCAATTTGATAGTTTAGAAATCACATTGCAATAATATGAAATCATTTTTATGCTGCCTGTAGAGTTCTAATAAGACAAAAAAAAAAAAAAAAAAAAAAAAAAGAGATTATCTCCAACCGAACTCCATACCATCGTATGTCGTCTGTCATTTGCTCCATTCAAACTCCAAATCGCACGCCAAATTTTGGAAAGTAAATAGTTGGCGTTGGACTATTCACCTACGCCAAACAAATTTGATGCAAGATGTATCGAAGAAGAGCGTGAAAGAGAAGAAAAGCACGCTAGAGATGATTACCTTGGGGTTGAACTAGATTTGGACCACAAATTATCTATAACGAATAATATTACAAATATGAAATATAATAATAATCTTGATTAAAAACACTCAACTCTTTTATTTTAATTCAACTAAAAAAGATGAATTCATTCTATATTTTTTTAGCTCAATCTAATTCCTTTTAGTTGGCATATAAAGTCTAATCCTGTTCGAGTTAAATATTAGCAAAGACGAATTATTCTCTGATCACAAAAACTCCTTTCGTACAGCTTTGCCAATAAATCACCATTTTACCGCAGAGCAGAATTACTTTTTTTTTTCTTTTTTTGGGACATTTAGGCAAACTCACACACACAACACATACACATAGACTCGAACCCTGAACCTCTTAGTTGGAAGCCTAAGCTCTCAACCAATAAGCCAAAGAGAGTTGTGTGAGCAGAATTATATAACCATCACCTATCCATAACCCATCATTCCATTCTATATCATTAACATTATGACAGTCCTTTACCGTCAAAATTCAGTCAGAAACGACTCATTAGTTTCCATTCAAGCTTAAATCAGAAGCTAAAATCAATTTAATTTTCAGTTAAATTTCAATCTTCAAGCAAATTATTAGTATTACAGCAAAGTACTTGCACATCTATGATACTGGTATACACAACAAAACACATCTGATTATTCTTTATAGAAAAATCAGGAAACCCTAAAAAATAGCAAAAGAGGTGCTAAATTTACCAAACTCTGCAAGCTCACAGTGGCAGATAGTAAATAATAGCAAAACAAAGTGATTACCAGCGGGAATCCCTAAAGGCTGAGGAAGTGCCACCAGATGCTGCTGGAGATGGTGAAGAAGCAGGAAGATGGGTTCCAGATACAGAAACTGTAGGAAAGCTTATTGAATGTCCATGCTGACCTGTAGGGGCAAAACGGGACGGGCTAGCCATTGAGCCAGCCATCAATGAGGTTGATGTAACCTGATGAGGTGCACTTCCACGAGGCACATGAACCTGCATAAAGTTGAATCCTACAAATGATATATTTTGAATTCATGAAGCTTTTATGTTTCTTAAGCAATGGTGCAGGCGAAATTTTTTTATTTTTTTTGACGGGAGGAATTCAATTTCTGTCATCTTCTAACGTTTAATCGCTAGCATATAAACATGAAAACGAATATATTTCAAAAGAATACTCAAATCACTCGAGTTTGTTGAAAGGAATGAACTATCATATAAAAATGAAGAAGATAATTACAGAACATTGGATTAAAAATCCTTTTAGCAAGCAATACAAATATAGCATTACGAGATCAGAAGTCAAAATTCGATTAAAAGCTAAGAAGAAAGTAGAAGACACAGCTCACTATTATGCTCTTAGCAATTACCGTATGGTGGAAAGGACCATGTGATGTTTTGCCGATGGATGTTGTAGACGGAGATGTAATAGGCATAGGAGGCCATTGACGTGCTTGAATGCTGAAATTGCCAGCAGCATCCGATTCTCCTCCTACATCACCACCAAAGTTCACCTCTACACCAATTTTGGGTGGATTTCTTGCAGCATAATTCATTTCAGCTGAAGTTTCTGCTTGTAGAGGAACAGATGAACGTGCAGGAGCCGACAGAATGCTCCTCCTTTTGATTTCCTCCTCAGCATTCAAAATCTGATCACAAAAAACCAGAATCACTACTAAATAATTTTTTTCTGTAGAACAAAGTCTATTACTGAAGTTTTGAGAATGAAATTCTTCAAATAAGAAAAGGTAGTTAACATTCAAGTTTCGCAATTTGTACCAATTATTTTTTGAGGAGAAAGTATTCCAAAAAACTATCTAAATTTTGATTAAAATATTCTTTTTTGCACACAAATGCCATAAGCCATCTTACGTAGGCACTATACACCTACCTTGGATCACTAAGGGGCTGTTTGGTTGTCTGAAAAATAAATGCAGTGTAAAGCAAATGCAATGTAAAACAAATACAGTGCATTCTGAATACTTTAAGACTGTTTGGTTGTCTGCAAAATAAACGCAGGAGAATTGTTTCTCTTGTTTGGTTAAGTATTATCAGAGTAAAGTAAAAGCAGTTTTTTGTAATAATTTATTTTGACATTACAAAAAATTAGTGTATTTATAAAAGCATTAGCTACATTTTTCCAAACTTGAATGAACAATTTATTTAGCAACTCATGCATTTAATAATTGACACATTCAAGTAAAAAGGAAATAACATAATTTGGTAGTGGAAATCAATCATTAAATAGCTCTCATAATTAATCCTTTCATGGAATCAACTAAAATAAAATAATAAAAAAACATAATAAAATATGAATGTTGAAGTTTCCATCTCCGGCGATCACGCCGTCGACGCTTCTCCTGACAGGTCCCCATCAACGCCGACGGAGAAATTTATGTAGAGAGATAAACCCTTAAAGACTACAATAGAGATGAGAACGCTCGATTAAACGATGTAAACGTTTAGTGAAAATTTTAGATTGATTAAATATGTAATTAAATGAGTTATTGAGAGATTAATCATTCATGAGGTTCACTCTGTCCATGTTCTCATTCTAAAATCTGGTTCCATAGCCTGTCAACATCTGCAATAGAGCATTATGTACAATCGTCACTGAGAGAAAAAAGAATCTCAAACCGGAAACCACAAGAAGAAGAATTTCGAACGAACCCTGGAGCGAGCGACGTCAGGTCGAAGTTTAACGAAGCCGTAGGCAGGGCCCGTGTGTCTTCTTCTGCAAAAGGTCCTCCGAGTGAGTCTTCTTCTGCCCCCATTTCTTCCATTCCTCGTCTTCCTCGTCGTCCACAACGTCGGAAAGATCGTCAGGGATGCTAACTCTTCTCTTCCCCGCCGCCGCTCCCAAGAAGAGAAGAGGAAGGCAACATCCTCAAATTCTGGCTCTGCAGGATCAGAAGGATGCATCTCATCCACCGATTGCACTATCGCCAAAGGACTATGTGCATTTGACAGGATTTGGCCGAAGAAGCGCGCGAAAGGGAGAAAGTTACCTTCACAACTAGCGATCTCTCCTCCTTACTTCGGATGAAAATGTCGTAACTTTAGATCCGACAGGCAACGAGAACGTCGTCTAAGGAGCAAAGTCGAAGAAGAACGAAGGAGCCGAAGAAGCCACTCGTGCAATCTTACACCTCCTGCGAAGCAATAGACGAGTGGATTTGTAACCCGCTCGATTTGAGCGGGTTTCTATTTCGCTGGAAAGAGCTCTCGTAATACACTCTTAATTCTTCTGAGGATTTTCTTTTGTTCCCTTCAAAATTAACCAAACAACCTGATTTAATAAATACATGTAATTATTTTACATTACACTCCTAATTCTGCATACCAAACATCCCCTAAACGCAGAATGAGAAGACTTAAGAAAATTAGTACTATCATTCTTGCATTCGATAAAGGTGATGATCCAAGCGCCTACAAGTGCATCAAAACCGTTCTTCAAACATAAATAAAGAAGCAAAAAAAAAAAAAAAAAGTCTAAAGTCTAAATCTGGCATAAGCCAATACAATTTGTATCGAGTTTTTGAATGAAATAAGGTCATAAGTAAACTTGAAACAGAGAACATGAAGAAGCAGCAAAGCAAATTAAACAATTGCTCATGTTGAGTCAATGTAGCAATCAAATATGCATAAGCACAAAAAAATTACTCCTAAGTTAGTCAAGTCATGAAGAAGAAGACCATTTGGGATGAGCTAATAGCTATCAATGATAACTGAATCACCATCTACAAAATAATTTTGCTATCCAGCAATCAAGAAATTGGACTTTTTTTATACAAAATCAAGTGTCCGATTTCATGCTTATGTGATTTCCATGTCACAGTGATAGGACAAAGCAAAAGTCCTTTAGAACCGTAATCATCAGATTGTCTCATGATTCATAATAATTTGATGCATCTTGGAAATAAAAACAACAAAGAAACTAAGTAAAAATCACAGGAATACAAATATAGGGGTTGATTTTTTATTAATACTTCAACACTAATAAAAGATCCAATTGATCTACATTATTCGAGAGATAGATCAGCTATCACACAAACCCTAGACATAGCTAGGAAGCACTCCAAAATAAAACTACAACAAACACAGATTATCTCATGTCTTGCCCTAGAAAAACTCTCTTAAATAGTCATAGCACACAATAACACAAATATAAAATTCCTAAACAACATAAACATAATTTAGGAAACCTTCATAAACAACATAAACATAAATTATGAAACCTTCCTAAACAATTAAAACCTTCATAAGCGTAATAAACATAATTATGAAACCTTCCTAAACACTCCTCTTGATTTCTCTTCCTTCCATAATGCATGACAGCTCTCATGGACCTCACAGGGCTGGTCGAACCCTCCCCTTCACTCCTTTCCTGATTCCGCCCAGCCCCCTCCTGTTGTAACATAATTCTTCCATCAATCTCAATGCTTCAATTCAAATTTAACTGTTAAATTCTATCATATTTATCTAATGCTAATTTCCATGATCTTTATCATGGTTTATAGTAATTTGATGCGTCTTGGAAGTAAAAAGAGCAAAGAAACTAAGTAGAAACTGCAAGAATACAAAGATAGGGTCTGATTTTTTATTAATACTTCAACAATAATGAAAGATACAATTGATCTACTATTCGAGAGGTAAATTAGCTCTCCCACGGACCCTAGGCGCCACTAGGAAGCTCTCCAAAATAAAACTGCAACAAACACAAATTATCTCACGCCTTATCCAAAACAAAACTATCTCTTAAATAGCCCTAACACACAATGACACAAATAGAACATTCCTAAATAGCATAAACATAATTTAAGAAACTTTCCTAAATACAATAAATATAATTAGGAAACTTTCCTAAATATCATAAACATAATTTAGGAAAACTTCCTAAACAATTAAATCCTTCCTAAGCACAATGAACATGATTAGGAAACCTTCCTAAACATCTCCCCTTGATTTCTCCTCCTTTCATAATGCATGACAACTCCCCTAGGCCTCACAAGACTGGTTGAACCCTCCCCTTGGCTCACTTCTTGATTCCGCCTAGCCTTCTCCTGCCATAACATAATTCTTCCATCAATCTCAACGCTTCAATTCAAATTTAATTGTTCAATTATATCATCTTTATCTAAGGCTAATTTCCATGATCTCTATCTAGAGAAGGTTTTGTTGAGCCATTTCCATCATTTCCTTCAAATCTATTTATTGACTTGAGTATTGAAGCATTGTCCTGAAAAAATACTACTGAAGGCATATTCACTTGTTTTATTGAAAACATTACAACTTCAATACCTCTAGCAATTTCATAAAATTCCAATCATACAACAGTTTGACTATAACACTTAAGATTGGTGGGAGAGTTTAACACTCTTGAGATTATCATACTTTAACACTCTTGAGAGTTTGATTCTAGCATTCCATCATCCCAAGAAAAAGTGTAATGACATCATAAAGGTCCCGCCACCTTGTCCATGAAAACCATAGTTGAACATCTAGTAGATAAACCAAATTAGACAAATTCGCATCAGTAAATCATATAGTCAGGAATCTATTTCCCATGAGGAAGAAAGAGTAACGAGTTATAATGAATGACTAAGTGTGAAGCAAAAAGCAACCTTTCCAAAACTAAAACAGTTCCTTTTTTGCTCCCATGTCTTTAATAGCCCAAATATGAGCAAATCCTTATTAATTTACCTAGGAGTCTATGAATTGATGATAAATTCAAGATTGGTTCATAAAAAAAAAATAAACTACTACTAATGATGCAGAACAAAAATGCAATTGGTAATTATCGTCCATGAGGAAAATACTTTAAAAGGACTAAGTTTATAATCAATTAAAGGTAACATTACTTTTATTATGTTGGCATAAGGTTTTTAAGCAAATTAAATTAAATTCGATGCATGGTCGTGCCCTACATGTATAATCCTAAAAAGAATTTCAGTTTTTTTCTTTCTCCTCATGGAAAGTTGGCAACTCCACCTCTCTCTCTCTCTCTAAGTAGCAAGTCACTAGAAAAAAAGAAAAATTTAGCCACATGTTTCTTCCTATATAAGTCGCAAGAGTGGTTACAGGTGGCAATAAAACAACAAAATAAAAACTCTATTGATTGGAGGGAGTGAACTAGCCACTCACAAAAGGATATTCAAATCTCAAAACTAGGAAGCCATGCACAAATCCTTCCACACAAGTATTTTCATTTTATTTCCATGTATTAACATAGTAAAAGTTATATAAAAGTACTACTACATAAGTTAATTTTTATTTCTAGTATATTAGGACCCCACAAACATTGCAGTTGCCAGGTCTAATTACCTGGATGAGAAAAGTGAAACGTTGGATTAAGCAGTCGACAACCAGCGTAAAATTTATTAAATAATCATGACATGAATCTTTTAATATATTGTGTTAATACTAGGGTGTTCTCTAAAAGTGACGTGCTGTATGACCTTAATATAACGAGAAGTGTGCAAGGGCTACTGTAACGACACCTGAGTGCAGTGTTAAATAGGCAAGGGTTCCCACATCATGGATGGATGTGGGCAAAGAAGCTAGTCAATGAAACTAAAATTAGGATATGAACTTAAAATATAGATTCCTTATAGATAAATTAATAAAATTAATAGATATTCTATACATTAATAGGAAGATAAATATTCTATACATTCATGAAACAAAATAGGTTGGAGAGAAGACCAAGAAGATTGATAGTTTATGATTTAAATTATGATATTTTGGTAGGTGTCAAACTAGAGATGTCGTAGGTGTGATTATAAATAAGAGTTTGAAGAATAATATTGTAAAAATTAATATAATTGAAGATAAAATTATAACTTTAAAAATTATTATTTATGTAAGTGCTTGTGCTCTTGAAGTAAATTTGGATATGTGTTCAAAATTAAAATTTTGAAACGACTTAGAAGAATAAATACAAAAGATACTTCTTGAAATTTGTTTTTATGGAAGGACATTTAAATGAACATGTCGCTAAAGAAGTAGATTTTTAAAATCATTCATGGTGGGCTATGAATTTGGAGCGACTAATATATGTGGTAAGACCATATTAGATTTTGCTTTAGCTCATAATTCTATAATTGCTAATACCTTATTTAAGAAAAGAGATGGGCATCTCATTATTTATAAGAATATATATAGTAAAACTTAGATTGATTATTTTCGTATAAGAACAATAGGTCGTTTAGAATATATAGATTACAAAGTTATTCCAAGTGAAAGTTTATATACCAAATATAGCTTATTAGTTTTAGATTTTAAGATAAAAAGACATAATGTAAAAAAAAGAAGTAAAATGTGGTTCTAGGATTAGATGGGAGCATATAATTTTTTTTTTTTTAGAGTAAGATTCTAGATTTTAAGATTTTATCTGTGCACAAGGAACTAATGTTATGTGAAAAAAAGTAGCTAGTGATATAAAAATTTATAAATAATACACTTGTATTATTAAATGAAAAAGTTTATAATAGTAAAAATAGTTTGCGACGGAATCAAAATGTGCAAGAAAAGATAAAAATAAAAAAAAATTTGTTATAAAAATTAGTTTAGATGTAAGAACCCTGAAAATTGAAAAATATATAAAGAGAATCATAAGGAGTCTAAGAAAATAATATGTGATGCAAAGATTTAGCTTTTAATGATTTATAAATTAAATACTAAGAAGGATGAAATATATATATGTATAAGTTATCTAAACAAAGAAATAGTAATGATAAGGTTTTAGTTCAAGTGAAGTGCATTAAAGATCAAGATAAAAAAAGTTTTTTTATTAGAAGAGGATATTCAAATAAGATGAATAAGATATTTTGCTAAGCTCTTTAATGAAGATTGTGATAATACAATTGACTTTAGTGACCTTAGCACCCTAAATTAAAATAAAGATTTTAGATTTATCGACGTATTAGTGAAACCAAAGTTATAGCGACTTCAAAGAAAATGAAGTGTGGAAACACTGTCTAATGATATTCCGATTGAGGTGTGAAAATGCTTAGAAGATGAAAGAAAGTTTGGCTTACTAAAATTTTTAATATTATTTTGAAAACTAAAAAGATGCCAGATGAGTGAAGAATGAGTGTGTTGATTATTATTTTTGAGAATAAAAGTGATGCACAAGATTGTGTGAATTATGAAGAAATTAAATTAATGTGTTATACTTTAAGAATATGGTAGAAAGTTATGAAGCATAAGTCACGACATGATACTAATATTTCTCAAAATTAATTTGGATTTATGCCAGGTAGGTCTACTATGGAAGCTATACATTTAATGAGAAGTTTGATGAAGAAGTATATAGAGAATAAGATGGATGTACATGTGATATTTATTGATTTAGAGAATGCATATGATAAAGTTCCAAGAGAAGTGCCATGGAGAGTTCTAGGAAAGAAATGAGTTAATAATACTTATATTCAAGTTATTAAGGATATGTATGCAGAAACTATTGTGTTCAAACACAAGATGGTTTGATCAAATATTTTAATATTTCAGTTGGATTAAATCAAGGATTAGTCTTAAGCCCATATCTTTTTGCTTTAGTGATGGATTGTTTTTAGTAAACATTTATAAGAGGATGTATATGGGGTATGCATTTTGTTGATGATAATCTTATTATTGATAAGACTAGAGAGGAAGTTGAAGGTATACTTGAATTATGGAGGTCAATTTTAAGTCTAAAGGTTTTCATTTGAGTAGATCTAAAATCGAATACATGGAGTGTAATTTTAGTAGTGATAGATCTAGTGAGGGGATTGTGACTTTGGACGATCAAGTCATTAGTAAGAGTACACATTTTAGATATCTTGGACTTATTGTTTAGAGTGATGGTGCAATAGATAGGAATATTATTAGTAGAATTCAAGTTGGATAATTGAAGTGGAGAAATGCATTGGGCTTGTTATGTGATAGAAAAGTACCCCTCAAACTTATGAGAAAATTCTATAAGATGGTGGTGAGATCTGCAATGCTTTATGGCGCAGAATGTTGTTGGCCATTAGAAGATAAGCATGATATTAAGTGAAGTGTTGCAGAGATGAGGATGCTTAGAGAGATTAGTAGCTTTAATCTTAGAGACTAGATGTTGTTGTTGTATTGATATAGCAAAAAAATATATAAGAGTACTTCTATACAAGTTAATTTTTAATTGCTAACACTTGCATCAAGACTTTGGTTGACTTGATAGTGGATAGTGGGTTATAACCTGATGATAAGTTCAAGATTGGTACGTAAAAAAGAAATAATAAATAAACAACCTCTAATGCAATTGTTAATTATCGTCCATGAGTAAAATACTTAAAAGGACTTAATTTATAATCAATTAATAGTAACATTACCCTTAAAAGGTTGTCAAGCAAATTAAATTAAATTCCATGCATGCCGAGCCCTACAAGTATAATCCTAAAAAGAATTTCAGTCTTTTCTCTCTCATGCAAAGTTGACAACTCCTCCCTCTTGTTCTTTTTAAGTAGCAAGTCCGTGGAAAAAATAAGCAATTTTAAGCCACATATTGCTTACTATATAACCAACAACACATGAAGATGGGAGCATCGATAAAAAGGACGAGTGATTACAGGTGGTAATAAAGCAACAAAAGCAAAACTCTCTTGATTGGAGGGAGTGAATGGGCCACTCACAAAAGGATATTCAAATCTCGAAACTAGGAAGCCATGCATAAATCCTTCAACACAAGTATTTTCATTTTATTTACATGTATTGATATAGTAAAAATTATATAAGAGTACTCCTATACAAATTAATTTTATTTCCAAAACATTAGGACCACAAAAGTATTTTCTTTTATTTCCATAGGCTATTATGAAAGTTGACAGGCCTAAGATGTATCATTTCACTTAAGATGTGAACTAGCCTTCAATGCAAATGAAGTGCTTTGTTGTTCAAGGCACTTCACAAGAGAAACGAGTTTGAATGAACAACCGAGTGTGAAGCAGCCTTACAAAAACTAAAGCAGTTCCTTATTTGCTCCCCTTTCCTAACTTGCCCAAGCAAGGACCAATCCTATTAATTAACCTAGGAGTCTATGACTTGATGATAAGTTCAAGATTGGTACGTAAAAAAATAAAAAATAAAATTCTAATGCAATTGGCAATTATCGTCCATGAGTAAAATACTTAAAATGACTTAGGGGCTATTTGGTTTGCAGAATTAGGAGGGTAAAGTAATTTACTTACGCGCATTTCATAAATTATGTCGTTTGGTTGGTTTTGAGCGGATGGTAAGGAATTCCTCCGAAGTATCAGCGGTGTATTAGAGGAGGCCGTTAGTGCGACTTTGAAATACACTTAAATTGAGCGGGTTCGAAATCCTCTGGCCGAAATACTGCCTTATGAGCGAGAGCGACTAACCGACTGGAACGCGGTTCTCGGCGCCGAGGATGTTGCCGGCGTTTAGAGGCATGATTTCTTGGAACCTGCCGCGCACGTGATAGTTGCTCTCGTTTTCCTGATTTTCAACAGTAATGCACTCATCTTCTTCGTCACGTTTCTTTTTCACATCTACCATTTTTGTTCTGCCACTTTCACCTTCTCTTTGAAACACCACGAATTCCGTTTTGGCCGACTAAATCGTCTCTTTCAGTCTGCAGTTTAGCGGTCTGAGTTTTTGTTGGACCTCCCACCCTTATAAACCGATTTTGATCGCCTTTGGCGGCTTCTACCGCCTCTCTTCGCTAGAAAGATGCAGATCTTCGTGAAAATCCTAACGGGGAAGACGATTACCCTGGAGTTGGAGTCCTCCGACACCATTGACAACGTTAAGGCCAAGATCCAGAACAAGGAAGGCATTCCTCAGGACCAGCAACGCCTTATCTTCGCCGGTAAGCAGCTCGAGGATGGACGTACTCTGGCTGACTATAATATCCAGAAGGAGTCGACCCTCCACCTCGTCCTTCGCTTCCGCGGAGGCTCTAAGAAGCGTAAGAAGAAAACATACACCAAGCCCAAGAAGATTAAGCATTAAAATAAGAAGGTAAAGCTCAATGTGCTACAATTTTATAAGGTTGACGACTCTGGAAAAATGGCGCGTCTTAGGAAGGAGTGCCCAAACGCCGAGTGTGGTGCTGGAACTTTCATGGCGAACCACTTTGATCGCCATTATTGCGGCAAGTGCGGTCTCACTTATGTCTACTAGAAGGCCCAAGGTGAGTGAAAGTTGGGGCAATGGCTACTGAAGGGAACGATGCTTGTTAATTTATGCTATTTATTTGGTATTTTAGCTTTTTTTTTTTTAGTTTGGTTGGCGATCTGAATTTTTATGAAGAGAACATATTATTTTGTCTGGTGTAATCGTTTTATTTGGATATGGTGAATTCTGTCTTTCTTTATAAACATTTTCTTTTGGATTAGATTTTCCAAACAGTGTTTGAGCTGATAGAGTTTTCTTGGAGATGAGGGATCCGCGTTTAGCGGGTGGGTATCAGCCTAACTAGCAAGAGAGTTGATTGTAGGGTTTAATTGGGTTTGGAGAAGTTTGGGGAGCTTAGTTGCACTTTCTCCTTGTGCATTATAAGAGATTAACGCAATTTAATTCACATAGCCAATGTTGATTTTCCTTAAAAAAATGTCTCTGATGTAAGATTTATATTGAAACCTCCTTGTTTTTTAGTTGCAATAAGACAATATAATTTTTGGAGAGTGGAAATGGTAGCATTTGTCTGATTGCTTTAAATAAATGTAGCAGTTAGACTTTCGTGTTGTCTGTGAGCCCATTCTGTCTTCATTCAAGTTAGGAAGAATGTAGCTAATGCTTCTATAAATACACTAATTGTAATGTCAAAATAAATTATTACAAAAAAACCACTTTTACTTTACTCTGGTTCTACCTAACCAAACAAGGGAAACAATTCTCCTGCGTTTATTTTGCTGACAACCAAACAGTCTCAAAGTATTCGGAATGCACTACATTTATTTTACATTGCATTTACTTTACATTGCATTTACTTTTCAGGCAACCAAACAGCCGCTTAGTTTATAATCAATTAATAGTAACATTACCCTTAAAGGTTGTAAAGCAAATTAAATTAAATTCCATGCATGGCCGAGCCCTACATGTATAATCCTAAAAAGAATTTCAGCCTTTTCTCTCTCCTCATGCAAAGTTGACAGCTCCCCCCCCCCTCTCTCTCTCTCTCTCTAAGTAGTAAGTCTGTGGAAAAAAAGAGGAATTTTTATCCACATATTGCTTACCAGAGCCTGCATTGGGTACCCACACCCACACCCACACCCACCCACGTACCCACCCATACTCAATGGGCATGGGTGGGTATGGGTACGCCCATAGCCTCGTGGGTGGGTATGGGTGGGTACTCAACATTAGAGGAGAACCAATTTACATTACTAATCATCTTATACATGCAATATATTATAATAATCCTTACTATACAGTGCGCAACACTGAACAGCGTCACGGCCATGATAAATTTTGATATGTGGCTTGAAAGTTTGCAGTCAGAGAAAATGACATAAAATCTCAAGACCATTATTCTATGACAGACTGCATTCAATAAGCTTCAAAAGTGGGTGGGTGTGGGTGGGTATGACATCCGGAAAGTCACCATAGGTGGGTGTGGGTGGGCAAAGCCCGCCAGCGCAGAGCGTGGGTACCCTGTGGGTACCCAACCAGGACCCCATGTAGGGCTCTGTTGCTTACCATATAAGCGGCAACACATGAAGATAGGAGCTTCGATAAAAAGGAATAGTGATAACAGGTGGCAATAAAGCAACAAAAGCAAAACTCTCTTGATTGGAAGGAGTGAATGGGCCACTAACAAAAGGATATTCAAATCTCAAAACTAGGAAGCCATGTACAAATCCTTCCACACAAGTATTTTCATTTTATTTCAATGTACTGATATAGTAAAAGTTATATAAGAGTACTTCTATACAAATTAGTTTTATTTCCACAACATTAGGACCCCACAAACACCTCTACCTCTCCCCTCTATAGTTATCCCCCCTCTCTACTTTCTTCCAAACCTACTAAACTCCGCAAGGTGCTAGCTTACCATTATCCTCATATCCAAGCCAAAATCCAACACAAAAGGGCAGTTTCCTTGTATAACCAACAACCTAAAAAAAAATTAAAACTCCCCAAAAGCTATAAAATATACAATAAGTTGCATAATATTCTAAACCTTTGATTTGGCATTACACATTTTCAAGAAAATCAACTCTTCCATAATCAAGAAGCTCTGATTTCAAATTTTCCAAAAAATCTAATCACCTTTCCCCTCCCCATGCAAATTATTTTACCATCGCCTCATTTTGCAACTCCAACATATACCATGACTATATTAGTTTATTTATCATTTAGTCATCCATCTTTTCCAATGTTCTCTATCCACTTTATAATTTCTCTTATGCACTGGTCAAATGATAGTTCATTACTGTTCTTTACGTTTCCAATAAACGATCTTTTGATTCCCCCCTTAATTTTTCCACCTCCCATCTCCCCTAAACCAAGTTGGAAAGGCCATCCCCTACTCTTCCACCATCACCTTCCATCCGCCATGAACTTGATATCGAGCATAAGAATGATCCATTTGCATGCTTGCGATGAGTTTGTTCATTTTCATTTACTTGTTGAAAAACTTTGGTGCTATTTTTTTTTAAATTACATAATGATGTGTTTTGCTTGCTCATCTTCCAAATGCACATCACTTAACTTCTCCTTATAAGTTTAACTTTAGTAATCATCTTAGCTTAGGTTTCCTTAAATTTCAATTTGTACTCATAGTTTGCTTCTCCTAAAGTAGAGGGAAATTAATGCAAAACAAAAATGCAATCTGAAACTATATGCATGAGGTTCTTCAAAACAAGGAGAAAAGTTCAAGAGTTATCATTTTTCTATGAATTTGTATGGCAAAACAAAAGAATTCAAAATAATTTAAAGGCCTTGGTTTGTAATCAATTAATAGTAACATTTTCTTATCATGTTGGCATATCATTTTCAGCTAAATAAATTAAATTAAATTCAATGCTTGGCTGAGCCCTACATGGATGATCCTTGAAGAATTTTAGCTTTTTTTTCTCCTCCTGCAAGTGTGGCATTTCCTCTCTATATTACAGTGACAATTCCATGCAAAATAAGGGGAAATTCAACCATGTCATTTCTTCCTACAAAACTAGCACCACATGAAGATGGAAGATTAATAACATTGGGTAGAGGTCACAAGGGACAATAAAACAACCAAAGCAAAAATCTTTCATCATGGTTGCATATATTTTAAGAAGCTTTAGAAAGATATAAAAAGAATAAAACACTACACCTAGAGATAAGCTAGCAAGGATACTTGATCTCATGAACAACTAGGAATGCAAAAATTGTTCTCAGCAGAATTAAAATTAACCTGTTTCAACATCTGCACAAGATAATGCTTTTTCTCATTTAGAACGTGCAACTTCTGCTCCAAATCTCTTTTTCTTTCTTCTTTTTCAAGAGCTAAATCTAACTTGCAGATTACCTGAAATAAAAGAAAAATATCAAAATCATTGAGTGAATATAAATGTATAAAACTACTTGGCATGTCAAGCATCAAGTTGTTATGACAAATGAAAATATACTAATTCGAATAGAGTTAAAAAAAAAGTTAAATTGGTTTTAGGATGGCTGTTTTTTTAAGCAAAACAATGGCTAAAAAAAAAACAAATGAACATAAATTTTAGAGTTAAGGTTTAACAGTCGAAATAGAGAAGTCCGCCATGAAGTTGGTGTGATAAGAGGATAATATGAAGGCTTAAAGGTAAATTTTATAAAATCTAAACTACGCCAATGAGTTCGTATGTACCTAAATATTGAATGGTAAGAAAATAATTGGTATCTTAGTTAAGTGTGACAAAACAGAGAATATTAAGATAGATGTGAGATAAGTAATAAATATAAATTAATCAATAATTATATTAAAGAAAAGGTTACAATGACATCAATTGAGATAAAATGATTTAAAATAGGCTTATGTGGTATGAACATGTATAAAGAATGATAGAAAACACACATGTTAGATCAATTGGTAAAATTAGTATTAGATGACTAATTAGAAAGAAAAAGATACGGGCTTAAGATTACATGGATAGAAATTGCGCAAAATGATTTGTAAAGGATATATTTAACACCTCATACAACAATCAATCGAACAAATAAAAAATAAGGATTCAAAATGTCAACGCCACATAATTGGGATAAGACCAATGGTGAAGATGATGATAATAAACTAAAATTTGTTTCCAGGAAAATGGAATTTAATGCTTACGTTGAATGTGTTCTTTGCTATGAATGTTGCCATTTTCTAGAACCAATAAATTCAAGAGTACTTGCATAACAAAATAGATTTCTAATGTTGCTGGTAGAGTTTATTGAATAATAGCAACAATGAAGTTATCTAATACAAAATAGCATTTAAATTTCATATATTGCATGATAAAAAAACTATACATTGCCGCAAAATCACAACGCTTGATATGTAAAATGCAAATGCTTCAATATAAATTGTTTGGTGGGATAATGTGAATTAAGAAACATGCCACTAAGTATTCCCCTTATGCATTTTAAACACTGAATTTACTACTTTAATGCCTTTCCTATATAAAGATCCCATGCTGAAATGCCCACTCTATAAATGGGCTCATGCACATACTTTTACCCTCATATAAAGGGCTTATTGCTCTTTATTTCTCCATCCTAACTTCACATATGTCCCCTCTGATTTCTCATGCTAGCAAATTGATGGAAATTCAAATAGAGGGGAGTGAAAAATCATGAAGGGCTAATATATTTCAATGATGTAAAATATAAATGATATGGATTGCACTTGACATGGCAGATCATTAAAGGCCTCCTTGCTCTTTATTTCTCCATCCTAACTTCACATATGTCCCCCTCTGGTTTCTCATGCTAGCAAAGGGATGGAAACCCACATAGAAGGGAGTGACAAATCATGAAGGGCTAATATATTTCAAGGATGCAAAAATATAAATGATATGGATTGCACTTGACATGGAAGATCATTAAAGGTCTCCTTGCTCTTTATTTCTCCATCCTAACTTCACAGATGTCCCCTCTGGTTTCTCATGCTAGCAAACGGATGGAAATCCACATAGAAGGGAGTGACAAATCATGAAGGGCTAATACATTTCAATTATGTAAAATATAAATGAAATGGATTGCACTTGACATGGCAGATCATTAAAGGCCTGCTTGCTCTTTATTTCTCCATCCTAACTTCACATATGTCCCCTATGGTTTCTCATGCTAGCAAACAGATGGAAATCCACATAGGAGGGAGTGACAAATCATGAAGGGCTAAGATATTTCAATGATGTAAAATATAAATGAGATGGATTGCACTTGACATGGCAGATCATTAAAGGCCTCCTTGCTCTTTATTTCTCCATCCTATGTTCACATATGTCCCCTCTGGTTTCTCATGCTAGCAAATGGTGGAAATCCAACTAGATGGGAGTGAAAAATCATGAAGGGCTAGTATATTTCAATGATGTAAAATATAAATGAAATGAATTGCACTTGACACAGCAGATCATTGTAGGAATGAATAACATGGTTTTACATGGAAGATCAACCATAAAAGATCAGTTTTAAATACAAACTACAATAACCTAGATTATTTGTTACTGTGCTAGCCTAAGAGTTACATGCCATAGAAAAAAAGGATAGTCTACGGGATATATGATCCGTACAAGACAATTCATCAAAAATTAATTGAAAATGCAATCAGATCATCACTTCATGACCATTCACCCACTAATACAAGATTGATTGCTCGCAACATCATAATGGTTTGCCACCGCTTATTTAATGATTATTGCAAGATTATAATACTAACTTCTATGAAAAATCCCAATTTTTTGTAAAACAACAAAGAGAACTATTACAAAGAAAGTACATTTGGGCTTTAAATGACAAGAATATAGCCAAAACTAATAAATGGATCAATCACACCGGTGTAATAGAATCAATAAGCACCCTAGCTATTGTCAGTAAGAAAGGAAATATGATAAGGAAAAAGTTGATATACAACACAGATTCATGAACTCCTTGTGCATGTGCTTCATATCAATCTCAGCTGTTTCACAAGAAAATCCCACTCCACAACTTACCCGTAAGTCATACGAAATTCTTTGTAATGATACCGGAAGCAATATTTCTAAGCAACAAGTTATAAAATAACCACTGCCTCAAACCAAAAATGATTTCCCTTCTCTAAAAACCATGTTTATAAGAACTTCGCACAAAAAATACCTCTTAGAGGCTTTTTGGCTACAAGTAGGATTTTTTGAATGACGCAATTTACCAAAGTCTGAATTTAATCAATAATGAGGCTGAAATGAGATTTATCAAAACAGATTTGAAGCATTTAAAATTCTATTTGGCAGAATTTAAGATAACTCTTACTTAAATCCTATCTAAAACAGGATTCCAAGTAGTCCCTTAAAGAAACCGACTTATATACCATACAACCGCAGCAAACATATTACCCAGAGCTACTTTACATTAACAAAGAGAACTTAAAGAGCTTAAAAACAAAATGGTCTACGAATCCTCAGCAAGAACCAAATGGAAACCAACCTTAATGAAAAAATGGATTAAAGAAAGTAAAATGCAAATTTAACAGTTAAGCATAACAAATAAAAAAAAAAAAAAAAAAAGCCAAATGAGACAAAAATGACCAGATAATTCGCCTTCAACGACCAACACACCCAAATTATACCTCACCTGCTCCGTCCTATCGCCATCATCCATTGAATCTACACCCTCCAAAGCCAGACGATCCTCAGTGATGGCAACGATCCCCTTGCAATCGTTCAATGCCGATCCGCTTGGTTCCGAAAAGGGAACGCAGTTGATCGGGTCTTCTTTTGGGCATCCGGTCTTGTCCATGTCGTCATGCTTCTCATTACTCACTCTAGGGTTAGGCTTACCATTAGGGTTATTCAAGGATGAGAATTGTGCAATAGCTAGGTTTCGCTTGCGGAGAAGGTGACGAAACTGGGCGAGGGAAATGGCGCGCGGCGGCATCGGCCACCGGCGGGGAATGTCAGCGACGCGGTGGAGATTACCTCGGTAGAGAGAGAGCGCCCCCATCGCTTCTCACCTCTTCCACCAAAAACTCAGGTTCTCTGCCATAAACTTTGTTCTTGGATTATAATAAAATAAGAGAAATAAGATGACTTTATGCCTTTTTTTTATAAATATGTTTACAAATCTTATTTGAATTTAAATATTTTCATCATTGATCTTGGGCCAATACTGATTAAAACCAGTAAAGCGTTGAATAAAATATGATTGATAAGTTATTTTTTAAATATTTAAATGCAAATGCAAGAAATGAATGGGAATAGTATAGTGATATGATGGATATATTAATCTCATAAAAATTTCAAATTATGAGATTAGTACATAATGGAGCTTTTAGTGGCATATATAATAATGCATATAACATGCAATAACTAAAAAATTTTTTAGCTCATCTTATAGCTTTATCTTATTTAAGTATACAACAAATACATAATGTAACACTAAAGCCTTCCACCCATAAAGTTGTGAGGAATTGAGGTGGGGAAGAAATTTGCACAATATTGATCATCATAGGTCCAGTTGCTCATCGGAGAATAGAATCTAATCATTTTTCTTTTCCATAGTGGGGAATAGGAGAGAATGATGGATTCCCCTTCACTTTCACATTCCCCTTCTTTTGCTTTCACCCGTTATTAGTCCCATCAATGCCCTTACCATCAAGATTCTATTGTGACTTCCACATCTTGTCGTTTGATGGGATCCAAGTCGCAAGTTCTTTCCATCTTTGAGGATTTAATCAAGTATGTTAACTTTCATTAAAAGTGTGTTATGCTTTAGTAAACAATAAAATTTAAGTGTTAAATATATAAATGTAATATATTTAAGTGATACACATGTAAATATCCTTTTAAAAAATGCAAATAAGATAAACATGCATAAAAAACTATGACTTTACACATGGGCATTTTCTATACCTTCATTAGCATGATAAATATGATCATAAAATACATAACACTTTGATAACTATACCAAACAAAACATAAGATTACTCATAAGACAAAGCTTGGAAATATCATTTGTGCATTCACCTAGTGAAAGATTAAGTAAAAGGCTACCTGAAAAAAGGGAAATGAGAAGCAGAATGAAATGAGGCCAACCAAACAAAAATTGATAATCGTTTACTTGCACTAAAGAAAGTACTGCATGCCTTTCTTGGATTTCAATGGCCATCCTTGATATGATGGCTTGCAACTCAATTACTAATATGATCTAAAAAAATCGTTAATAAAATTAAATATTTCATTTGGTTAAATCTTTTCTTTAAAAAATATATGCTTTTATTTTTCCTTACAATAAGTGGCATTATTGATATCCACAACATTATATACCATCCTGCAATGTGGAATAAATAATATGAAGCCATGACATTTTATAAGTAGAAGTGTAAAATAAAAATGTTTATTCTATTAGAACTTACCATGAACGTTAAGAAGCAAGAAGACTATTTCACTATATGAAAAATAAAGTAATGAAAAAGTGATCCAAGAGAGAGACCCTCAAGCTACCCCATACAAAAAAATAAGGACCTATTTGGGATAGCTACAACTTTTTTGTGAAGGTGTTTGTAAATTTGTTGTGGAGAATTTAACTTTTTTTGAAGTTATTAAAAAAAATAAATTTTCAATACATAACTTTCTAAAAAGCTATGAGAAAGTATTGACCCAAAACCAAGCAAGCAGAAAACTATCTCGAGTATGTAAACTTCCATTAATAGTGTGTTATGCTTTAGTAAACATAAAAATTTAAGTGTTAAATATATAAATGTAATATATTTAAGTGATTCACATGTAAAACCCCTTTCAAAAAAATGCAAATAATATAAGCATGCATAAAAAAGTACGACTTTGCACAAGGGCATTTTCTATACCTTCATTAGCATGATAAATATGATCATAAAATACATAACACTTTATACCAAACAAAGCATAAGATTACTTATAAGTCAAAACTTGTAAATATAATTTGTGCATTCAGTTAATGAAAGATCAAGTAAAAAGCTACCTGAAATAAGGCAAATGAGAAGCAGAATGAAATGAGGCCAACCAAACCAAAAATGATAATCGCTTACTTGCACTAAATGATATGATGGATTGCAACTTTATCTCAACTACTAATATGATCTACACAAAAAATTCATTAATAAAATTAAATATTTCATTTGATTACTTCTTTTCTTTAAAAAAATATATGCTTTTATTTTTCCTTATAATAAGTGGCATTATTGATATCCACAACATTCTATACCATCTTGCAATGTGGAATAAATAATATGAAGCCATGACATTTTATAAGTAGAAGTGTAATATAAAAATGTTTATTCCGTTAGAACTTATCATGAACGTTAAGAAGCAAGAAGACCCATTCGGTATATGAAAAATAGAGCAACAAAAAAGTGATTCAAGAGAGAGACCCTCTATCTACCCTATACAAAGACTAAGGGCCTATTGGGTAGCTGCAACTTTTTGCAAAGGTGTTTGTAAATTCATTGTGGAGAAAGTAATTTTTTTTTTAATTTGTTGTACATGTTATGTACAAGTTTATATATGCTATGTATAAGCATTATATACATTATGTATAAGTTTATATACGTTATGTACAAGCATTTTACACACTATGTACACACTATATACGAGCATTGCACACAATGTATACATGAATTATACACATTATAAATAAGTTTATATAAGCATTCTACACTACGTTCAATGCTATATACAAGTATTATAAACACTATGTACATATTTATACATGCTATTTACAAGCATTATATATACTATTCATAAGTATTATATACTAAAAATAAGTTTATATATACAATGTACAAGTTTATACAAGCTATATATAAGCATTGTACATGTTATTTACAAGCATTATACACGTTATATAAAAGTATTATACACGCTACTTATAAGTTTATACAAGCATTATGCATAATATGTAAAAGTTTATACACACTATCTATAAATAATATACACACTATGTATAAATTTATACACGCTATGTACAAGTATTATACATATTATGTATAAGTTTGTATACACTATGTATAAGCATTATAAACACTATGTACAAATTTTATACACACTATATATAAGTTTTACATGTAGTATATAAGTATTATACATAATATGTACAAGTTCATACACGATATGTACAAATATTTTACACACTAGAAATAAGAATTATACACACTATGTATAAGTTTAAACACGCTATATATCAACATTATACACACAATGTATATGGTTTGTATAAGTTTATACACACTATGTACAAGTTTATACATGCTATGTACAAGTATTATACATGAATTATACAAGTTTATACGCGCTATGTACAAGCATTTTAAGCACTATATATAAGTTTGTACATGCCATATACAAGTATTATACAATGTACAAATTTATACACGCAATGTATAAGTTTATACACACTATATACAAGTTTATACATGTTATCATTATATGCACTATGTATATGTTTCTAAACACAATATATAAACATTATAAAAACTATGTACAAGTTTATACATGTTATGTACAAATATTATACATACTATATAAAAGTTTATACAAGTATTATAGATGCTATGTACAAGCATTATACACATTATGTACAAGTTTATACAAGTATTATACATACTATGTACAAATTTATACATTATATGTACAAGTATTATACACACTATTTACAAGCATTATACACACTATTTACAAGCATTATAAACACTATGTACAAGTTTATTCAAACATTATACACACGCTATATACAAGCATTATACAGACTATGTATAAGTTTATACACGCTATATATAAGGATTATATAAACTATGAATAAGTTTATGCACATTATGTATAAGTTTTTACACGCTATTTATAAGGATTATACACACAATGTATAAGTTTATACACGCTATATATATAATTTTTATACACTATGTGCAAGTTTATACATGATATGTATAAGGCTTATATATACTATGTATAAGTTTATAAATGCTATATATATAATTTTTACACACTATGTGCAAGTTTATACACGCTATATACAAACATTATATAAGTTATGTATAAGTATTATACACAATATATATAAGTTTATATAAATATTATACATGTTACGTACAAATTTATACATGCTATGTATAAACATTATACACATTATGCATAAGTTTATATACATTATGTACAAACATTTTACACACTATGTACACACTATATACGAGCATTACACATAATGTATACATGAATTATACACATTATAAATAAGTTTATATAAGCATTCTACACTATGTTCAATGCTATGTATAAGTATTATACACACTATGTACATATTTATACATGCTATGTACAAGCATTATATACAATATTCATAAGTATTATACACTATGAATAAGTTTATATATACTATGTACAAGTTTATACAAGCTATATATAAGCATTGTACATGCTATTTTCAAGCATTATACACATTATATAAAAGTATTATACACAATATGTATAAGTTTATACAAGCATTATGCATACTATGTAGAAGTTTATACATACTATCTATAAATAATATACACACTATGTACAAGTTTATACACGTTATGTACAGGCATTAAACATATTATGTATAAGTTTGTACACACTATGTATAAGATTTATATATACTATGTACAAGATTTATATACACTATGTATAAGTTTTACATGCAATATACAAATATTATACACACTATGTACAAGTTTATACACGATATATACAAATATTTTTCATACTATAAAAAAGAAGTATACACAATATTTATAAGTTTATACATGCTATATATAAGCATTATACACACTATGTATATGGTATGTATAAGTATTATACACACTATGTATAAGTTTAATAAATGCTATGTACAAGCATTATACATGAATTATACAAGTTTATACACGCTATGCATAAGCACTTTACACACTATGTACAAGTTTATACAAGCTATGTACAAGTATTGTACACACTATGTATAAGTTTATACATTCAATGTACAAGTTTATACACACTATATATAAGTTTATAAATGCAATATACAAGCATTATACACAATATGTATATATTTTTAAATTACTATATATAAACATTTTAAATACTATGTATAAGTTTGTGCAAGCTATGTATAAGTATTGTACATCACTATGTATAAGTTTAGACAAGTATTATAGATGCTATGTACAAGCATTATACACACTATGTATAAGTTTATACAAGCATTATACACACTATATACAAGCTTATATATTTTATGAACAAGCATTATACATACTATTTATAAACATTATACACGCTATGTACAAGTTTATTCAAACATTATACACACGCTATGTACAAGCATTATACAGACTATATACAAATTTATACACGCTATGTATAAGGATTATATAAATTATGAATAAGTTTATGCACATTATGTAGAAGTTTATACACGCTACGTATAAGGACTATACATATCATGTATAAGTTTATACACGTTATATACATAATTTTTATAAACTATATGCATATTTTTACATGCTATGTATAAGGCTTATACATAATATATATAAGTTTATAATCGCTATATACATAATTTTTATACTCTATGTGCAAGTTTATACACGCTATGTACAAGCATTATACATGCTATGTACAAGTATTATACATATTATGTACAAGTTTATACAAATATTGTACATGTTATGTATAAGTTTATACGTACTCTATGTAAGCATTATACACATTATGTATAAGTTTATACACGTTATGTACAAGTATTTTACACACTATATACACGCTATATACGAGCATTGCACATATTATATACATGAATTATACATATTATATATAAGTTTATACAAACATTCTACACTACGTTCAATGATATATAAAAGTATTATACACACTATGTATATATTTATACACACTATGTACAAGCATTATACACACTATTCATAAGTATTATACACTATGAATAAGTTTATATACACTATGTACAAGTTTATACAAGTTATATATAAGCATTGTACATGCTATATACAAATATTATACACACTATATAAAAGTATTATACACACCACATATAAGTTTATACAAGCATTATGCATACTATATAAAAGTTTATATATGGTATTTATAAATAATATACACACTATGTACAAGTTTATATACGCTATGTACAAGCATTATACATATTATGTATAACTTTGTACACATTACATATAAGCATTATAAACACTATGTACAAGTTTTATACATAATATATACAAGTTTATACATTATATGTACGAGCATTTTACACACTATAAATAAAAATTATACACACGATGTATAAGTTCATACATGCTATATAAAAGCATTATACACACTATGTACTTGGTATGTATAAGTATTATACACACTATGTATAAGTTAATACATGTTATGTAGAAGCATTATACATGAATTATACAAGCTATTTACAAGCACTTTACACACAATTTATAAGTTTTTACATGCTATGTACAAGTATTATACACACTATGTATATGTTTGTAAACACTATATATAAGCATTATAAAAACTATGTACAAGTTGTACATGTTATGTACAAGCATTATACATACTATGCATAAGTTTATACAATTATTATAGATGATATGTACAAGTTTATATACACACTATATACAAGTTTATACAAGCATTATACATATAATATACAAATTTATATATTATATGTATAAGTATTATACACATTATTTACAAGTATTATACACACTATATACAAGTTTAATCAAACATTATACACACGTTATGTACAAGCATTATACAGACTATGTACAAGTTTATACACGCTATGTATAAGGATTATACAAACTATGAACAAGTTTATGCATATTATGTACAAGTTTATACATGTTATGTATAAGGATTATACACACTATATATAAGTTTATACACGATATATACATAATTTTTATACACTATGTGCAAGTTTATACATGTTATATATAAGGCTTATACATACTATATATAAGTTTATAAATGATATATACATAATTTTTACATACTATGTGTAAGTTTATACACACTATGTACAAGTATTATACACACTATATACAAGTTTATACAAATATTGTATATGTTATGTACAAGTTTATGCATGCTATGTATAAGCATTATACACATTATGTATAAGTTTATACACGTTATGTACAAGCATTATACCCACTATGTACAAGCTATATACGAGCATTGCACACACTGTATACACGAATTATACACATTATATATAAGTTTATACAAACTTCTACACTACGTTCAATGCTATTTATAAGTATTATACACATTATGTACATATTTATACATGCTATGTACAAGCATTATACACACTATTCATAAGTATTATACACTCTGAATAAGTTTCTATACACTGTGTATAAGTTTATACAAGTTATATATAAGATTTGTACATGTTATATACTAGCATTATATACGCTATATAAAAGTCTAATACATACTACATATAAGTTTATATAAGCATTATGCATACTATGTAAATATTTATACACGCTATTTATAAATAATATACACGCTATGTAAAAATTTATACATGCTATGTACATGCACTATACATATTTATATAAGTATGTACACACTATGTATGAGCATTATAAATATTATGTACAAGTTTTATACACACTATGTACAATGTTTACATATAATATACAAGTATTATACACACTATATATAAGTTTATACACAATATGTACAAGCATTTTACACACTATAAATAAGAATTATACACACTATGTATAAGTTTATACACGCTATATATAAGCAATATACACACTATGTATATGGTATGTATAAGTATTATACACAATATGTATAAGTTTATACATGCAATGTACAAGCATTATACATGAATTATACAAGTTTATATATACTATGTATAAGAATTATACATACTATGTACAAGTTTATACACGTAATGTATAAGTTTATACACACTATATATAAGTTTATACTTGCTATGTACAAGCATTATACATACTATGTATATATTTATAAACACTATATATAAGCATTATAAAAACTATGTACATGTTTGTACATATTATGTACAAGCATTATACATACTATATATAAATTTATATAAGTATTATAGATGCTATGTACAAGCATTATACACAAAATGTATAAGTTTATATAAGCATTATACACTTTATGTATAAGTTTATACATTCTATGTACAAGTATTATACACACTATTAACAAACATTATACCCAATATAGGTAAGTTTATTCAAACATTATACACATGCTATGTACAAGCATTATACAGACTATGTACAAATTTATACAAGTTATATACAAGGATTATACAAACTATTAACAAGTTTATGCACATTTTGTACAAGTTTATACACGCTATGTATGAGGATTATATACACGATGTATAAGTCTATACATGCTATATACATAATTTTTACACACTATGTGCAAGTTTATACATGCTATGTATAAGGTTTATACATACTACGTATAAGTTTATAAATGCTATATACATAATTTTTACACACTATGTACAAGTTTATACACGCTATGTATAACATTATACATACTATGTACAAATATTATACACACTATGTACACATTTATATAAATATTATACATATTATGTACAAATTTATACATGCTATATATATGCATTATACACATTAAGTATAATTTTATACATATTATGTACAAGCCTTATAAACACTTTAAACACGCTATATACGAGCATTGCACACAATGTATACATTAATTATACATATTATATATAAATTTATACAAGCTTTCTATACTATGTTCAATGCTATATACAAGTGTTATACACACTATATACATATTTATACACACTATGTACAAGCATTTTATGTACTATTGATAAGTATTATACACTCTGAATAAGTTTATATACACTATGTATAAGTTTATACAAGCTATATATAAGTATTATAAAAACTATGTACAAATTTTTCATGCTATGTACAAGCATTATACACACTATGTACAAGTTTATATAAGTATTATAGATGCTATGTATAAGCATTATACACACTATGTACAAGTTTACACAATCATCATACACACTATGTACAAGTTTATATATTTTATGTACAAGCATTATACACACTATTTACAAATATTATACACACTATATACAAGTTTATTTAAGTATTATACACATGTTATGTTCAAGCATTATACAGACTATGTACAAGTTTATTCACGCTATGTATAAGGATTATACAAGCTACGAATAAGTTTATGCACATTATGTACTAGTTTATACATGCTATGTATAAGAATTATAAACATCATATATAAGTTTATACACACTATATACATAATTTTTACATACTATGTGCGAGTTTATACATGCTATGTATAAAGGCTTATACATAGTATGTATAAGTTTATAAATGCTATAAACATAATTATTACACACTATGTGCAAGCATTATACATGCTATATACAAGTATTATACACACTATGTACAAATTTATATAAATATTATACATGTTATGTACAAGTTTATACACGCTATGTATAAGCATTTTACACTTTATATAGAAGTTTATACATACTATGTACAAACATTATACACACTATGTACACGCCATATGAGAGCATTACACATAATGTATATATGAATTATACATATTATATATAAGTTTATACAAGCATTCTACACTATGTTCAATACTATATACAAGTATTATACACACTATGTACATATTTATACACGATATATACAAGCATTATACACACTATTCATAAGTATTATACACTATGAATAAGTTTATATACATTATATAAAAAGTTTATACAAGTTATATATAAGTATTGTATATACTATATACAAGCATTATACATGCTATATAAAAGTATTATACACATTACGTATAAGTTTATACAAGCATTATGTATATTATGTAGAAGTTTATACACGCTATCTATAAATATTATACACACTATGTACAAGTTTATACACGCTATGTACAAGCTTTATATATATTATGTATAAATTTGTACACACTATGTATAAATATTATAAACACTATGTATAAGTTTTTTACACATTATGTACAAGTTTTATATGTAATATACAAGTATTATACACACTATGTACAAGTTTATAGATGATATGTACATATACTTTACACTCTATAAATAAGAATAATACACACTATGTATAAGTTTATAAATACAAAATATTAGCATTATACACACTTTGTATATGGTATGTATAAGTATTATACATATTATGTACAAGTTTATGCATGCTATGTACAAGTATTATACATAAATTTTACAAGTTCATATACGCTATGTATAAGCATTTTACACACTATATACAAGTTTGTATATGCTATAAATAAGTATTATACACACTATGTGCAAGTTTATACATGCAATTTATAAGTTTATACACACTATATACAAGTTTATACATGCTATGTATAAGCATTATACACACAATATATATGTTTGTAAACACTATATATAAGCATTCTAAAAATTATGTACAAGCATTATACACACTATATACAAGTTTATATAAATATTTTAGATGTTATGTACAAGCATTATACATACTATGTACAAGTTTATGCAAGCATTATACACAATATGCATAAGTTTATACATTATATGTACAAATATTATACACACTATTTATAAATATTATACACACTATATATAAGTTTTTTTTTTAAATATTATACACATGTTATGTACAAGCATTATACAGATTATGTATAAGTTTATACATGATATGTATAAGATTTATACAAACTAAGAACAAGTTTATGCACATTATGTACAAGTTTATACACGCTATGTATAAGAAATATACACATCATGTATAGGTCTATAGATGCTATATACATAATTTTTACACACTATGTGCAAGTCTATACATGTTATGTATAAGGCTTATAAATACTATGTATAAGTTTATAAATATTATATACATAATTTTTACACACTATGTGCAAGTTTATACGCTATATACAAGTATTATACATGTTGTGTACAAGTATTATACACACTATGTATAAGTTTATATAAACATTGTGTATGTTATATTCAAGTTTATACATGCTATGTATAAAAATTATACACATTATGTATATATTTATGCACGTTATGTACAAGCATTGCACACACTATATACAAGTTTATACAAGCAATATACATGCATTATATAAAGTATGTATATGTTTGTAAACACTATATATAAGCATTATGAAAACTATGTACAAGTTTATACATGCTATGTGAAAGCATTATACATACTATGAATAAATTTATATATGTATTATACACATTATATATAAGTTTATACATTCTATGTACAAACATTATACACAATATTTACAAGCATTATACACACTATATACAAGTTTATTTAAATATTATACACATGCTATATACAAGTATTATACAGATAATGTATAAGTTTATACATGCTATGTATAAGGATTATATAATATTTGAATAAGTTTATGCACATTATGTATAAGTTTATACATGTTATGTATAAGGATTATATAGACCCTGTATAAGTTTATAAATGCTATATACATAATTTTTATGCACTATGTGCAAGTTTATACACGCTATGTATAAGTATTATACATGCTATACATACAAGTATTATATACACTATGTACAAGTTATGTATAAGTTTATACATGCTATGTATAAGCATTATATAAGTTATGTATAAGTTTATATATGTTATGTATAAGTATTATAAACATTATGTATATGCTATATACGAGAATTGCACACACTATATATATGAATAATACATATTATATATAAGCATTCTACATTAAATGCCATATACAAACATTATACACTATTATTCTCCCCATTCAACAATTAGTTTGAATTAAAAAAAAAAACATTTCTTTTAGAAATACAAAAATGTTTTTTACAAGAAGATTAATTCACCCGAATCAAAACACATTTTATTCAAAGAACTTCAAGCTTTGGGTCCGATAAAAGAAATACCTAGAAGAAAGACGGCTAATTAGAAAGAGAAGAATGGTATGAGAGGTTCTTCTTCTCTTTTATCTCATTAAAAATGCGTAAAGTTTCTCCCTTGGACAACAACATACCAGAGATTAACTTGAAGATGGATCATATGATTATAAAGTTTGGCGAATTAATACCAAACTTTTGGAATTTATTATTGAATTGTAATTTTCCTTATAGCTTTTGTTTCCTTTTCTTTGTTTTAATTTGTTAATTTAAACTTTATTTAAATTATTTTGAGATCTTTACTAATTATTATTCTCTAACTAGATGGGAACTCTGCGATACTAATCAACCTTCGGGTTGTCTTATATTTTGGTATCCCCTGTATCTCAACAGTTTCATAATAGAATATAGTGGATTTCATGTCATTTATAATAGGTTTAAATTAACAAATTTAGTTTCAATAAGGTCCCTTTTTCTTATTGAAAAAGAGATCATTTGCTTTTATTACCTAGTTTGTATTAGGTTATCTACTCTTTTATTTTAATACAATTTCTACATTTCTTCAAAAAAAAAAGAATAAGTTTATATACACTATGTACAAGTTTATACAAGCTATATATAAGCATTGTATATGTTATATACAAACATCATACACGATATATAAAATTATTATACAATCTACGTATAAGTTTATACAAGCATTATGCATACTATGTAGAAGTTTATACACGCTATCTATAAATAATATACATACTATATAGAAGTTTATACATGCTATGTATAAACATTATATATATTTTGTATAATTTTATACACACTATGTATAAGCATTATAAATAATATGTACAAGTTTTATACACACTATGTACAAGTTTTATATGTAATATACAAGTATTATACACAGTATGTTTAAGTTTATACATGATATATATAAGCATTTTACATACTATAAATAAGAATTATACACACTATGTATAAGTTTATATATGCTATATATTACATTATACACACTAAGTATATGGTATATATAAGTATTGTATATACTATGTATAAGTTTATACATACTATGTACAAACATTATACATGAATTATATAAGTTTATACAAGCTATGTACAAGTATTTTACACAATATGTATAAGTTTTTACATGTTATGTACAAGTTTATACTCGCAATGTACAAGTATTATACACACTATGTATAAATTTATACATGCAATATACAAGAATTATACACAGTATGCATATATATTTGTAAACACTATATATAGGCATTATAAAAAGTATATATAAGTTTGTACATGCTATGTAATATCATTATACACACTATGTATAATTTATATAAGTATAAGCATTATATACACTATGTATAAATTTATACAAGTATTCTACATATTATTTACAAGTTTATATATTCTATGTAAAAGCATTATACACATTATTTATAAGCATTATACACATTATGTACAAGTTTATTCAAACATTAGACACAAGCTATGTACAAGTTTATACATTATATGTACAAGCATTATACATACTATTTACAAGTATTATACACACTATGTAGAAATTTATATACTCAATGTACAAGTTTATATACATTATATATATATTTATATATTGTACGTACAAGCATTATACATACTATGTATATATTTATAAATAATATATATAAGTATTATAAAAATTATGTACAAATTTGTACATGCTATGTACAAGTATTATATATACTATGTACAAGTTTATACAAGTATTATAGATGTTATGTACAAGTATTATACACACTATATACGAGTTTATACAAGCATTTTATAAACTATGTATAAATTTATACATTTTATGTACAAGCATTATACACACTATTTACAAGCATTATACACATTATGTATAAGTTTTTTCAAACATTATACATACACTATGTACAAGCATTATACAGACTATGTACAAGTTTATACATACTATGTATAAGGATTATAGAAACTATTAACAAGTTTATGCACATTATGTATAAGTTTATCCATGTTATGTATAAGGATTATACACACCATATATAAGTTTATACATATTATATACATAATTTTTACACACCATGTGCAAGTTTATACATGCTATGTATAAGGCTTATACATACTATGTATAAGTTTATAAATGCTATATACATAATTTTACAAACAATGTGCAAGTTTATACATTAATAAGTACGCTATGTACAAGTATTATACATAAATATTATACAAATTATATATAAGTTTATATATGCTATGTATCAGCTTTATACATATTATGTATAAGTTTATACACGCTATATACAAACATTAATCACACTATGTATACGTTATATACACACGCTATACATGAATATGTATACATTATATATAAGTTTTATACACTATATGTACAAGTTTATACAAATACGTTCACATGTTATGTATAAGTATTATACACGCTATATATATATATATATATATTATACACATAATGTACAAGCATTATACACACTAGTCATAAGTATTATACCATCTGAATAAGTTTATATACACTATGTAAAAGTTTATAAAAGTTATATATAAGCATTGTACATGTTATATACAAGCATTATACACGCCATATAAAAGTATTATACACACTACATATAAGTTTATACAAGCATTATGCATACTATGTAGATGTTTATAAATGCTATTTATAAATAATATACATAATATATAAAAGTTTATACATGCTATGTACATGCATCATACATATTATGTATATATTTGTACACACTATGTATAAGCATTTTAAACGCTATGTACAAGTTTTATATACACTATGTGCAAGTTTTATATGCAATATAAAAGTATTATACACATTATGTATAAGTTTATACACGATATGTACATGCATTTTACACACTATAAATAAGAATTATTCACACTATATTTAAGTTTATACACACTATATATAAGTAATATACATACTATATATATGGTATGTATAAGTATTATACACACTATGTACAAGTTTATACAAGCTATGTGCAAGCATTATACATGAATTATACAAGTTTATACATGCTATGTATAAATATTTTACACACAATATAAATATGTACATGCTATGTTATAAATTATATTTTATGTACAAGTTTATAACTATGTATAAGTTTATACATTATATACAAGTTTATAATATGCATTATACACACTATATATATATTTGTAAACACTATATAAAAAAAATATAAAAAACTATGTACAAGCATTATAGACATTATGTATAAATTTATACAAGCATTATACAAACTATATATAAGTTTATATATTATATGTACAAGCATTATACACACTATTTACAAGCATTATACACACTATATACAAGTTTATTCAAATATTATTATATACAAGCATTATACAGACTATGTACAAGTTTATACACGCTATGTATAAGGATAATATACAAACTATGTATAAGTTTATACACATTATGCATTATACATTATGTATAAGTTTATACAGACTATGTATAAATATTACAAACACTATATACAAGCTTATACATACTATGTATGTTTACATGCAATATGCTATTATACACACTATGTATAAGTTTATACATGATATGTATCATTTTACACACTATAAATTTATACATACTATACATGTATATATAAGCATTTATACATACTACGTACATGGTATGTATAAGTATTATACACACTATGTATAAGTTTATATATATTATACAATGCATTATACGTGAATTATACAAGTTTATATATGCTATGTACAAGCATTTATATACACTATGTATAAATTTGATATATACAAGTATTATACACACTATGTATACATGAATTATACACATTATATATAAGTTTATACAAGCATTCTACACTACGTTCAATGCAATATACAAGTATTATACACTATGTACATATTTATACATGTTATGTAAAAACATTATATATACTTTTAATAAGTATTATACAATTTGAATAAGTTTATATATAATATGTACAAGTTTATATAAGCTATATATAAGCATTATACATGCTATATACAAGCATTATACTTGCTATTTAAAAGTATTATACACACAACATATAAGTTAATACAAGCATTATGTATACTATATAGAAGTTTATACATGCTATCTATAAATAACATAAACACTATGTACAAGTTCATACATACTATGTACAAGCATATAAATATTATGTATATATTTTTACACACTATGTATAAGTATTATAAATACTATGTACAAGTTTTATACACACTATATAGAAGTTATATATACTATGCACAAGTTTATACATGATAAATATAAGCATTTTACATACTATAAATAAGAATTATACACACTATGTATAGGTTTATACACGCTATATATAAGCATTATGCACACTATGTATATGGTATACAAAAATATTATACACACTATATACAAGTTTATACATACTATTTATAAATATTATATATGAATTATACAAGTTTATACATGCTATGTACAAGAATTTTACACACTATGTACAAGTTTGTATATGTTATATTCAAGTATTATACACACTATATATAAGTTTATACACGCTTTGTATAAGGATTATACAAACTAAGAATAAGTTTATGCACATTATGTACAAGTTTATACACGCTATATATAAGAATTATACACAGCATGTATAAGTTTATACACGCTATATACATAATTTTTACATACTATGTACAAGTTTATACATGCTATATATAAGACTTATACATTCTATGTATAAGTTTACAAACGCTATATACATAATTTTTATACACTATGTGCAAGTATTATACACATAATTCATAAGTATTATACACTCTGAATAAGTTTATATACACTATGTACAAGTTTATACAAGCTATATATAAGTGTTGTACATGCTATATACAAGTATTATACACGCTATATAAAAGTATTATACATACTATGTAAAAGTTTATATAAGTATTATGCATACTATATAGAAGTTGATACACGCTATCTATAAATAATATACACACTATGTACAAGTTTATACATGCTATATATAAGAATTATATATATTATATACAAGTTTGTACACACTATGTATAAACATTATAAACCTTATGTATAAGTATTATAAGCACTATGTATAAGTTTTACATGCAATAGATAAGTATTATACACACTATGTACCAGTTTATACATGATATATACAAGTATTTTACATAATATAAATAAAAATTATACACACTATGTATAAGTTCATACACGCTATATATAAGTATTATACACACTATATACATGATATGTATAAGTATTATACACATTATGTATAAGTTTATAAATACTATGTACAAGAATTATACATGAATTATACAAGTTTATAAACGCTATATACAAGCATTTTACACTATATGTAGAAGTTTGTACATGCTATGTATAAGTATTACACACACTATGTATAAGTTTATACACATAATGTTTAAGTTTATACACACTATATACAAGTTTATACATTCTTTATACAAGCATTATACACTCTTTGTATATATTTGTAAACACTATATATAAGCATTATAAAAACTATGTATAAATTTTTACATATTTTGTACAAGCATTATACACACTATGTATAAGTTTATACAAGTATTATAGATGCTATGTACAAGCATTATATATATTATGTATAAGTTTATACAAGCATTATATACACTATGTACAAGTTTATACATTATATGTACAAGCATTATACATACTATTTACAATCTTTATACATAATATATACAAATTTATTCAAACATTATTTACACGCTATGTATAAGCATTATACAGACTATATACAAGTTTATACACGCTATGTATAAGGATTATACAAACTATGAACAAGTTTATGCATATTATGTAAAAGTTTATACACGTTATGTATAAGGATTATACACACAATGTATAATTTTATACACGCTATATATATAATTTTTACATAGTATGTGCAAGTTTATACATTCTATATATAAGGCTTATACATACTATAGATATGTTTATAAATGTTATATACATAATTTTTACATAATATATAAAAGTTTATACACGCTATGTTCAAGCATTATACATGCTATGTATAAGCTTTATACATACTATGTATAATTTTATACAAACATTGTACATGTTATGTATAAGTTTATACATGCTATACTCAAGCATTATGGACACTATATACACGCTACATACTAGCATTGCACACACTGTATTCATGAATTAAACAAATTATATATAAGTTTATACAAGAACTCTACACTACATTTAATGATATATACAAGAATTATACACACTATGTACATATTTATACACGATATATTCAAGTATTATACACACCATTCATAAGTATTATATACTCTGAATAAGTTTAGATACACTATGTACAAGTTTACATAAGCTATATATAAGCATTATATATGCTAGATACAAGCATTATACACCCTACATAAAAGAATTATACACACTACGTATAAGTTTATACAAGCATTATGCATACTATGTAGACGTTTATGCACGCTAAGTATAAACATTATACATATTACTTATAAGTTTGTACACACTATATATAAGTATAATAAACACTATGTTCAAGTTTTATATACTTTATGTACAAGTTTTACATATAATATACAATTATTATATACACTACGTATAAGTTTATACACAATATGTACAAGAATTTTACACACTATAAATAAGAATTATATACACTATGTATAAGTTTACACACTTTATATATAAGCATTATACACACTATATACATGATATGTATAAATAATATGCATATTATGTACAAGTTTATACATGCTACGAACAAGCATTATACATGAATTATACAAGTTTGTACATACTTTGTACAAGCATTATACACACTCTGTATAAGTTTATACATACAATTAATAAGTTTTTATACACTATATACAAGTATTATACACACTATGCATATATTTACAAACACTATATATAAGCATTATAAAAATTATGTACAAGTTTATAGATGCTATGTACAAGTATTATATATACTATGTACAAGTTTATACAAGTATTATAGATGCTATGTACAAGCATTATACACACTATGTATAAATTTATACAAGCATTATACACACTATATACAAGTTTATATATTATATGTTCAAGCACTATACACACTATTTATATACATTATACACACTATATATAAGTTTATTCAAACATTATATACACACTATGTACAAGCATTATACAGACTATGTACAAGTTTATACATGCTATGTATAAGGATTATATAAATTATGAATAAGTTTATGCACATTATGTACAAGTTTATACAGGCTATGTATAAGGATTATACACATAAGTTATAAATTTATGCACGTTATATACATAATTTCTACACACTGTGTGCAAGTTTATACATGCTATGTATAAGGCTTATACATATAAATGCTACAGAAATAATTTTACACACTATGTGAAAGTTTATATATGCTATGTACAAGGATTATACATGCTATGTACAAGTATTATGCACACTATGTATAAGTTTATACAAACCTAGTACATGTTATGTACAAGTTTATACATGTTATGTATAAGCATTATACACATTATATATAAGTTTATACACGTTATGTACAATCATTATACACACTATGTACATGCTATATACAAGCATTGTACACTTCGTTTAATGCTATATACAAGTATTATACACAATAGTACATATTTATACATGTTATATATAAACATTATATATAATATTAATAAGTATTATACACTCTGAATAAGTTTATATACACTATGTACAAATTTATACAAGCTATATATAAGCATTATACATGTTATATACAAGCATTATACACGCTATATAAAAATATTATACACACTACATATAAGTTTATATTTATGCATACTATGTAGAAGTTTATACACGTTATTTATAAATTTTATACACACTATGTACAAGTTTATTCACGCTATGTATAAGTATTATACATATTATGTATAAGTTTGTACATACTATATATAAGCATTATAAATACTACATATAAGTTTTATACACACTATGTATAAGGTTTACAATCAATATACAAGTATTATACACACTATGTATAAGTTTATACACGATATAGAAGCATTTTACACACTATAAATAAGAATTATACACACTATGTATATGTTTATACACACTATATATAAGCATTATGCACATTCTGTTGGTATATATAAGTATTATACATACTATGTACAAGTTTATATATGCTATGTTCAAGCAATTACATGAATTATACAAGTTTATACACGCTATGTACAAGTATTTTACGCACTATATACAAATTTGTACATGCTATGTACAAGTATAATAAACACTATGTATAAGTTTATACACGAAATATACAAATTTATACACACTATATACAAGTTTATATATGCTATGTACAAGCATTATACACACTATGTATGTGTTTGTAAATATTATATTAAGCATTAGAAAAACTATGTACAAGCATTATACACACAATGTACAAGTTTATACATGTTTTATAGATGCTATGTACCAGCATTATACACTATGTATAAGTTTATATACAAGCATTATACACACTATGTACAAGTTTAAACTTTCTATGTAGAAGCATTATACACACTATTTATAAACATTATACACACTATATAAGAGTTTATTCAAACTTTATACACCCCCTATGTACAAGCATTATACAGACTATGCACATGTTTATATACACTATGTATAAAGATTATACAAACTATGAACAAGTTTATGCACATTATGTAAAAGTTTATACACGCCATATATAAGGATTATACACACCATGTATAAGTTTAAACATGCTATATACATAATTTTTATATAATATGTGCAAGTTTATATATGCTATGTATAAGTTTATAAATAATATATACATAATTTTTACACACTATGTGCAAGTTTATACATGCTATGTACAAGCATTATACATGCTATATACAAGTATTATATACATTATGTAAGTTTATACAAACATTGTACATGTTATGTACAAGTTTATACATGTTATGTATAAGCATTATACACATTATGTATAAGTTTATACACATTATGTACAAGCATTATACAAATAATTTACACGCTATATACGAGCATTGCACACACTATATACATGAATTATACACATTATATATAAATTTATACAAGCATTCTACAATACATTGAATGCTATATACAAGTATTATACTTATTATGTACATATTTATACACGCTATATACAAGCATTATACCACTATTCATAAGTAGTATATACTATAAATAAGTTTATGTTCACTATGTACAAGTTTATTCAAGCTATATATATGCATTATACATACTATATACAAGCATTATACAAGCTATATAAAAGTATTATAGGCACTACGTATAAGTTTATATAAGTATTTTGCATACTATACAGAAGTTTATACATGCTATCTATAAATAATATACACGATATGTAAAAGTTTATTCACGCCATGTACAAGCATTATGCGTATAATGTATAAGTTTGTACAAAATATGTACAAGCATTATAAATATTATGTATAAGTTTTATACACACTATGTACAAGTTTTACATATAATATACAAGTATTATACATACTATGTACAAGTTTATACATGATATGTACAAGCATCTTATACACTATAAATAAGAATTATACACACTATGTATAAGTTTATACATGCTATATATAAGCATTATACACACTATGTACATGGTAAGTATACATATTATACACACAACGTACAAATTTATACATGCTATGTACACGTATTATATATGAAGTATATAAGTTTATACATGCTTTGTACAAGCATTTTACATAATATATATAAGTTTATACATGCTATGTACAAGTATTATACACACTATGTATAAGTTTATATACATAATGTATAAGTTTATACAAATTATATAAAAGTTTATACATGCAATGTACAAGCATTATACATATTATGTATATATTTGTGAATACTATATATAAGCATTATAAAAACTATGTAGAAGTTTATACATGCTATGTACAAGCATTATACACACTATGTACAAGTTTATATAAGTATTATTCAAACATTATACACACGCTATGAATAAGTATTCTATACTACGTTCAATGCTATATACAAGTATTATACACACAATATACATATTTAAACATGCTATGTACAAGCATTATACACACTATTCATATGTATTATACACTTTGAATAAATTTATTTACACTATGTATAAGTTTATACAAGATATATATAAACATTCTACTTGTTATATTCAAGCCTTATACATGCTATTTAAAAGTATTATACACACAACGTATAAGTTTATACAATTATTATGCATTATATGCAGAAGTTTATACACATTATCTATAAATAATATAAATACTATGTATAAGTTTATACACGCTATGTATAAGCATTATATATATTATGTATATATTTGTACACACTATGTATAAGCATTGTAAATACTATGCACACATTTTATACACACTATTTAGAAGTTTGACATGCAATATACAAGTATTATACACAATATGTACAAGTTTATATATGATAAGTACAAGCATTTTACACACTATAAATAAAAATTATATACACTATGTATAAGTTTATACATGCTGTAAATAAGCATTATACACACTTTGTACATGGTATGTATAAGTGTTATACACACTATGTACAAGTTTATACATGCTATGTACAATTATTATACATGAATTATAAAAGTTTATACATGCTATGTACAAGCATTTTACAGACTATGTATAAGTTTGTACATGCTATGTACAAGTATTATACATAATATATACAAGTTTATACACGTAATGTATAAGTTTATACATACTATATATAAGTTTATACATGTTATATACAAGCGTTACACACACTATGTATATATTTGTAAATACTATATATAAGCATTATAAAAACTATATACAAGTTTGTACGTGCTATGTACAAGCATTATACACTATATTTAGAAGTTTATACATGTATTATAGATGCTAGGTACAAGCATTATATACACTATGTATAAGTTTTTATAATATATATACAAGCATTATACACTCTCTGTAAAAGTTTATTCAAATGTTATACACACGCCATATACAAGCATTATACGAACTATGTATAAGTTTATACACGCTATGTATAAGGATTATACAAACTATGAATAAGTTTATACATATTATATATAAATTTATACTCATTATATATAAGGATTATACATACCACGTATAAATTTATACACACTATATACATAATTTTTACACACTATGTACAAGTTTATACATGCTATATACAAGCATTATACATGGTATGTAAAAGTATTATACACACTATGTATAAGTTTATATAAACATTATACATGTTATGTACCAGTTTATACATGCTATGTATAAGCATTATACACATTATGTATAAGTTTATACACGTTATATACAAGCATTATACACACTATATATATGCTATATAAAAGCATTGCACACACTGTATACATGAATTATACACATTATTTATAAGTTTATATAAACATTATACACTACGTTCAATACTAAATACAAGTATTATACATGTTATGTACATATTTATTCATACTATGTACAAGCATTATATACACTATTCATAAGTATTATACACTCTGAATAAGTTTATATACACTATATATAAGTTTATACAAGATATATATATATATATATATATATATATATATATATATATATATATATATATATATATATATATATATATATATATATATATATATATATATATATATATTATACATTATATATACAAGCATTATACAAGTTATATAAAAGTATGATGCACATTAAGTATAAATTATACAAGCATTATGCATAATATGTAGAAGTTTATACACGCTATATACAAGTTTATACACGTTATGTATAAGCTTTATACATATTATGTAGAAGTTTGTACACACTATGTATAAGCATTAAAAATACTATGTATAAGTTTTATAAATACTATGTATAAGTTTTACATGCAATATATAAATATTATACACAATATGTACAAGTTTATATATGATATGTATAAATATTTTACACACTATAAATAAAAAGTATATACTATATATATAAGTTTATACACGCTATATATAAGCATTATACACATTATGTATATGGTATGTATAAGTATTATACACTATATTTATAAGTTTATACATGCTATGTGAAAGCATTATATATATATATATATATATATATATATATATATATACACGCTATGTACAAGCATTTTACACACTATGTATAAGTTTGTACATGCTTTATACACGTAACATACTAGTTTATACACAATATATACATGTTTATATATGCTATATACAAGCATTATACACACTAATTATATGTTTGTAAATACTATATATAAGTATTATAAAAGCTATTTACAAATTTGTACATGTTATGTACAAGCATTATACATAACATTTATAAGTTTATATAAATATTATAGATGCATTGTACAAGCATTATATATACTATATTGAAGTTTATTTAATTATTATGCACTCGCAATGTACAAACATTATACAGACTATATATAATTTATATAAACTATAAAAGAATTTATGCACATTATGTACAAGTTTATACACACTATGTATAAGGATTATACACACCATGTATAAGTTTATACAGGATATATACATAATTTTTACACACTATGTGCAAGTTTATACATGTTATGTATAAGGCTTATACATTTTATGTATAAGTTTATAAACACTATATACATATTTTTTATACACTATGTACAAGCATTATTCATGCTATGACAAGTATTATACACACTATATAGGATATATACATAATTTTTACACACTAAGTGCAAGTTTATACATGCTATGTATAAGACTTATACATACTATGTATAAGTTTATAAATACTATATACATAATTTTTACACACTATGTACAAGCATTATTCATGCTATGACAAGTATTATACACACTATGTATAAGTTTATATAGATATTATACATGTTATGCACAAGTTTATACATGCTATGTATAAGCTTTATACACATTATGTAATAGTTTATATATATTATATACAAGCATTATACACACTATATACACGCTATATACGAGCATTGCATACATTGTATACATGATTTATACACATTATATATAAGGTTATAAAAGCATTGTACACTACGTTTAATGCTATATATAAGTATTATATACATTATGTATATATTCATACATACTATTTACAAGCATAATACACACTATTCATAAATATTATACACTCTGAATAAGTTTATATACACTATGTATAATTTTATACAAGCTATATTTAAGTATTGTACATGCTATTTACAAGCATTATATAAATTACATAAAAGTTTTATATACACTACGTATAAGTTTATACAAGCATTATGCATACTACGTCGAAGTTTATACACGCTATCTATTAATAATATACACACTATATATAAGCATTATACATATTATGTATAAATTTTACACACTATGTATAACATTATAAATACTATGTATAAGTTTTATGAACACCGTATATAAGTTTTAGATGCAATATATAAGAATTATACACACTATTTACACGTTTATACATGATATGTACAAGCATTTTACACACTATAAATAAGAATTATACACACTATGTACAAGCATTATACATGAATTATAAAAGTTTATACACGCTATGTATAAGCATTTTATATACTATGTAAAAGTTTATGTATGATATGTACAAATATTATACACACTATATACAAGTTTATACACGTAATGTATAAGTTTATACACACTATATATAAATTTATACATGATATGTACAAACATTATATACACTATATATATATATATATATATATATATATATATATATATATATATATATATATATATATATATATATATATATATATATATATATATATATATATATATATATATATATATTTGTAAACACTATATATAAGCATTATAAAAATAATGTACAAGTTTGTACATGCTATGTACAAGCATTATATACACTATGTATAAGTTTATACAAATATTTTAGAAGCTAGGTACAAGCATTATACATACAATGTACAAGTTTATATAAGCATTATACACATTATTTACAAGTTTATATATTCTATGTACAAGCATTATACACAATGTTTATAAGCATTACATACACTATGTATAAGTTTATTCAAACATTATACACATATAATGTATAAGCATTATACTGACTATGTACAAGTTTATACCCCATATGTATAAGGATTATACAAACTATGAACAAGTTTATGCACATTATATACAAGTTTATAAACACTATGTATAAGGATTATACAAACTATGAATAAGTTTATGCTATGTATAAGGCTTATACATATAATATATAAGTTTATAAATGCTATATACATAATTTTTACACACTATATACAAGTTTGTACATGCTATCTATAAATAATATACACACTTTATACAAATTTATACACGCTATGTATAAGCATTATACATATTATGTATAAGTCTGTACATATTATGTATAAGCTTTATAAATACTATATACAAGTTTTATATACACTATATATAAGTTTTACATGCAATATACACGTATTATACACACTATGTACAAGTTTATATATGATATGTACAAGCATTTTACACACTATAAATAAGAATTATACACATTATGTATAAGTTTATACTCGCTATATATAAATATTATACACACTATATATATGGTATGTATAAAAATTATACACAATATATATAAGTTTATATATTCTATGTACAAGCATTTTGCACAATATTTACAAGTTTGTACATGATATGTACAAGTATTATAGACACTATATATAAGTTTATACAAGTATTATATATACTATGTAGTAACATTATACACACTATGTAAAAGTTTATACAAGAATTATACACATTATATATAAGTTTATATGTTATATGTACAATCATTATACACACTATTTACAAGAATTATACACACTATTTATAATGTGTACAAGCATTATACAGAGTATGTACAAGTTTATACACGCTATGTATAATGATTATACAAACTATGAACAAGTTTATACACACTTTTTATAAGAATTAAACACAACATGTATAAGTTTATACATGCTATATACATAATTTTTACACACTATGAGTAAGTTTATACATGCTATTTATAAGTTTATAAATGCTATATATATAATTTTTACACACTATGTGCAAGTTTATACACGGTATGTACAAGCATTATACATGCTATATACAATTATTTTACACACTATTTATAAGTTTATACAAATATTGTACATGTTATGTAGAAGTTTATACATACTATGTATAAACATTATACATATTATGTATAAGTTTATACACGTTGTATATAAGCATTATTCACTATATGTACACGCTATATACGAGCATTGCACACATTATATACATGAATTATACACATTATATATTAGTTTATACAAGCCTTTTACACTACGTTCAATGATATATACAAGTATTATACACACCATATATATATTTATACACGCTATGTACAAGCATTATACACACTATTCATAAGTATTATACACTTTGAATAAGTTTATATACACTATGTATAAGTTTATAAATATTATGTATAAGCATTATACATATTATGTATAAGTTTGTATACATTATATAGAAGCATTATAAATACTATGTACAAGTTTTAAACACACTATATACAAGTCTTACATGCAATATACACGTATTATACATACTATGTATAAGTTTATACATGATATGTAAAAGTATTTTACACACTATAAATAAAACTTATATACACTATGTATAAGTTTATACAAGCTATATATAAGCATTATACATACTATGTACATGTTATGTATAAATATTATACACACTATATAAAACTTTAAACATGCTATAATACATACCATGTACAAGTTTATACATGCTATGTATAAAGAATTTAGAAACTATGAACAAGTTTATGCATATTATGTACAAGTTTATGAATGCTATGTATAATGATTATACACACAATGTATAAGTTTATACATGCTATATAAATAACTTTTCCATACTATGTGAAAATTTATACATGCTATGTATAATGCTTATACATACTATGTATAAGTTTATAAATGCTAGATATATAATTTTTACACACTATGGACAAGTTTATAGTTGATATATAAAATTATTATACACACTATGTACAAGTTTATGCAAATATTGTACATGTTATGTACAAGTTTATACATGCTATGTATAAAAATTATACACATTATGTATAAGTTTATACGCATTATGTACATGTATTATACACACTATGTACATACTATATACGAGCATTGCACACAATGTATACATGAATTATACACATTATATATAAGTTTATACAAGCATTCTACACTATGTTCAATGCTATATACAAGTATTATACACACTATGTACATATTTTTACACACTATGTATAAGCATTTTATATAATATTCATAAGTATTATACACACTGAATAAATTTATATACACTATGTACAAGTTTATGCAAGCTTTATATAAGCATTATACATGCTATATACAAGCATTGTACACCCTACATAAAAGTATTATACATAATACATATAAGTTTATACAAGACTTATGCATACTACATAAAAGTTTATACATGCTATCTATAAATAATATACATACTATGTACAAGTTTATACTCGCAATGTACAAGCATTATAAATATTATGTATAAGTTTGTACATACTATGTATAAGCATTATAAATACTATTTATAAGTTTTATACATTATATGTAAAAGTTTTACATGCAATATATAAGTATTATATACACTATGTATAATTTATAGAAAATATGTTAAAATATTATACATGAATTATATAAGTTTATACACGATATGTACAAGCAATTTACACACTATGTATATGTTTATACTTGCTATGTACATATATTATACACAGTATGTACATATTTATACACATAACGTATAAGTATATACACACTATATACAAATTTATACATCATATGTACAACCATTATACACATTATTTATATATTTATAAACACTATATATAAGTATTATAAATGCTATGTATAAGTTTGTACATACTATATACAAGCATTATACAAACTATATACAAGTTTATACAAGTATTATACACACTATGTAAAATTTTATACATTTTATGTACAAGCTTTATACACACTATTTAAAACCATTATACACACTATGTAAAAGTTTATTCAAACATTATACACACACTATTTACATGCATTATATAGACTATGTACAAGTTTATGTACGCTATGTATAAGGATTATATAAACTATAAATAAGTTTATGCACACTATGTATAAGTTTATATACGCTATGTATAAGGACTACACACACCATGTATAAGTTTATACAAGCTATATACATAATTTTTACACACTATGTGCAAGTTTATACATGCTATATATAAGGCTTATACATATAATATATAAGTTTATAAATCTTATATACATAATTTTTACATACTATGTGAAAGTTTATACACGCTATGTACAAGTGTTATACATGCTACATACAAGTATTATACACATTATGTATAAGTTTATAAAAATACTATACATATTATGTACAAGTTTATACATACTATATATAAGCATTATACACATCATGTATAAGTTTATACACGTTATGTACAAGCATTATACACATTATATACACGCTATATGTGAGCATTGCACATACTATATACATGTATCATACACATTTTATATAAGTTTATACAAGCATTCTATACTACATTCAATGCTGTATACAAGTATTATACACACTATATACATATTTATACACGTTGTGTACAAGCATTATACGCACTATTCATAAGTATTATACACTATGAATAAGTTTATATACACTGTGTACAAATTTATACAAGCTATATATAAGTATTGTACATGCTATATATAATAATTATACACGCTATATAAAAGTATTATACATACCATGTATAAGTTTATACAAGCATTAGACATACTATATAGATGTTTATACACACTATCTATAAATAATATACACACTATTTACAAGTTTATACATGCTATGTAAAACCATTATACATATTATGTATATATTTGTACACACTATATATAAGCATTATAAACACTATGTATAAGTTTTATACACACTATTTATAAATTTTACATGCAATATACAAGTATTATACATATTACGTATAAGTTTATACACGATATGTAGAAGCATTTTACACTCTATAAATAAGAATTATACACACTATGTATAAGTTTAAACACGCTTTATATAAGCATTATACATAATATATACATGGTATGTATACGTATTATACATACTATGTATAAATTTATAAATGCTATGTACAAGTATTATACATGAATTATAAAGTTTATACATGCTATATAAAAGCATTTTACACACTATATAGAAGTTTGTACATGCTATGTACAAGTATTATACACACTATGTACAAGTTTATATATGCAATGTATAAGTTTATACATACAATATACAAGTTTATACATAATATATACAAGCATTATACACACTATATATATATATATATTTGTAAATATTATATATAAGCATTATAAAAACTATGTACAAGTTTTTACATTATATGTACAAGTATTATACACATAATATACAAGTTTGTACAAGTATTATAGTTGCTATGTACAAATATTATACACACAATGTACTAGTTTATATAACCATAATACACACTATGTACAAGTTTATACAATCTATGTACAAACATTACAAATACTATTTACAAGCATTATACATATAATGTATAAATTTATTCAAACATTATACAAACGCTATGTACAAGTATTATACAGACTATATACAAGTTTATACACGCTATGTATAAGGATTATACAAACTATGAACAAGTTTATGCACATTTTATACAAGTTTATACATGTTATGTATAAGGATTATACACTTCATGTATAAGTTTATACATGCTATATACATTATTTTTACACACACTGTGTATGTTTCTACATGCTATGTATAAAGCTTATACATACTATTTATAAGTTTATAAATGCTATATACATAATTTTTACACACTATGTGCAAGTTTATACACGTTAAGTACAAGCATTATACAAGCTATATATAAGTATTATACACAATATGTTCAAGTTTATACAAGTATTGTACATGTTATATATAAGTTTATACATACTATGTATAAGCATTATACACATTATATATAAGTTTGTACATGTTATTTACAAGCATTATACACCATATGTACACGCTATATATGACCATTCCACTTATTGTATACATAAATTATATATATTATATATAACTTTATACAAGTATTCTACACTATGTTCAATGCTATATACAAGTATTATACACACTAAGTATATATTTATACACGCTATGTACAAGCATTATACACACTATTCATAAGTACTATACACTATGAATAAGTTTATATACACTATATACAAGTTTATACAAGCTATATATAAGCATTGCACATGCTATATACAAGCACAATACATACTATATAAAAGTATTATACACACTAAGTATATATTTATACAAGCATTATACTTACTATGTAGAAGTTTATACACGCTATCTATAAATAATATAGACATTATGTACAAGTTAATACACGCTATGTTCAAGCATTATACATATTATGTATAAGTTTTTTACACACTATGTATAAGTATTATAAACTCTATGTACAAGTTATATATACACTATGTACAAGTTTTATATGTAATATACAAATATTATACACACTATGTATAATTTATATATGATATATACAAGCATTTTACACACAATAAATAGGATTTATACATAATATGTATAAGTTTATACACGATATATATAAGCATTATACACACTATGTACATGATATATATAAGTATTATACATACTATGAACAAGTTTATATATGCTATGTAGAAATATTATACATGAATTATACAACTTTTTATATGCTATATAGAAGCATTTTATACACTATGTATAAGTTTGTACATGTTATGTACAAGTATTATACACACTATGTACAAGTTTATACACATAATATATAAATTTATACATACTATATACAAGTTTATACATGTTATGTACAAGCCTTATACACACTATATATATGTTTATAAACACTATATATAAGCATTATAAAAACTATATACAAGTTTGTATATGCTATGTACAACCATTATACATACTATGTACAAGTTTATATAAGTATTATTGATGCTATGTACAAGAATTATACACATTATACATAAGTTTATACAAGCATTGTACACACTATGTACAAGTTTATACATTTTATATATAAGCATTATACATACTATTTATAAACATTATACACACTATGTATAAATTTATTCAAACATTTTACACACACTATGTATAAGCATTATACAAACTATGTACAAGTTTATACACACTTTATATATTGATTATACAAGCAATGAAGAAGTTTATGGATATTATGTACAAGTTTATACACGCTATGTATAGAGATTATACACACCATGTATAAGTTTATACACGTTATATACATAATTTTTACACACTATGTACAAATTTATATATGCTATGTATAAGGCTTATATATACTATGTCTAAGTTTATAAATACTATATACATAATTTTTACACACGATGTGCAAGTTTATACAAGCCATGTACAAGAATTATACATGATATGTATAAGTATTATACATACTATGTACAAGTATATACAAACATTATATATGTTATGTAAAAATTTATAAATGCTATTTATAAGCATTATACAAATTATGCATTATTACAAATCTATTTTCATGACTTATGTTTTGATGATTGACAAACACTGTTAATTTTCTTGTACTGCTTGTTGCTTCTAACTTTTCAGGAATCAAGATTGGACGAACAGACGAAGTCAGTTCAAGATTGCATAGGTCTAGGGTTGAGTCAGTTTGTACTTTGTTTTTCTCTCCTTGAGTCTATTTGTAATTGTCAAAGAGACTGATGCTAAGTAACCCTACACACACACACACTTGAGAGAATTAGAATTTCTATTTTTACTCAGATCGGCCAGGACGATATTTACATCATCCTAGACGATTAGGCTTAAAACAGAAAGTCTAAATATGGATTCTTAATTAAGGCAGCCGTCATTAACAGATCGGCCTGGACGATACGTGTATCAGCCAGGACGATAAGCTCAAAATAGAAAGAAGTTGCCGCCATAGATAATTAAGGTATAATGTATTTTTTAATTATCGACCAGGACGATCATTGATCGGCCTGGACGATATTATCAAATTATGCCCTAATTGATCAGGAAATCAGGAGAGTTAATTAAGGATGATTGATATGATCATATTGTCCTGGACGATCGCAGGATCGGCCAGGACGATCTATTCAAAAACCTTAATTACTTCAGGATGATAAATATCGGCCAGCTCGAATTCAGGGCGATGCTTTGGATGATTTTCCTCTGATTTGAATTGATCGGCCGGGACAATCTTGAGATCGGCCTAGATGATCAAGCCAATTTTAAATTTTCCAGTTTGCATTCAGGGTGATGCTCTGGCCGATCTTCTGAAATTTGTAATGATCGGCCAGGCCGATATCCATATCGGCCTGGACAATATTGTCGGCAACTTATAATTAATGAGCTCCTTTGAAGCTCTTCTATTTAAGAGCTCTTGTTCAATGTTTTGAAAAACCTTTGGCTGCTTCCTTAACCTGAGAAGGCCTTGAGGAGAGAAAGAGAGAGAGAGGGAGAGAGAGAGGATCTTGTGAGGGGAGCTTGTGAGGGGATTCACAAGGGTTGCTTCAAGGATCGCTCTGCTTCTTCTTCATCTAGAGTTTCTCATCCGTGGAAGAGTTGGTAGAGGTAAGGAGTCAGCACCTTGTTGTGGTTCTCTGGCAGCTTCAGGAGGAAGCAAAAGGAGATAGGTTCTCAGCCTTGCCGGGGTGGCAAAAAGGAGGTTCTTGTAAAGGCTTCTCCGCCTAGCCGTGGGGGCTAAAGGAAAGTCACGTTTGTAGTGCAATACTTGGAGGGTGCCTCCAAGGAGTGGACGTAGGTCAAGTTGATTGAACCACTATAAATCTCTGTGTTCTTGTTTTCTTGCTTCCACATTTTAATTTCCGCATTTATTTTTCTCGTGGTGTGATTTTGGTTTATGTGATTTTTGTTCTTTATGAAAAGAATTTTTAAAATACCAATTCACCCCCCCTCTTGATTAGCTTGGGACTAAGTTCATAGGGCTTTACATCCCTTACGAACTTTCAAGTGGTATCAAAGCAGGATTCAAAAATTTAAGTTTGAAAACTTTTTGAATTTGATCCATGGCTAACCTTGGGAATCGTAACACTACGGAAGGGTATTCTATTACCCGACCTCCCCTGTTCGATAACCTACCTTTTGACTTTTGGAAAACCCGCATGTCAACGTTTTTACAATCTACTGATTATCGCATGTGGATGCTTATTCAAGAAGGTTATTCTTCACATTCTCGTGAAATTAATGGTGTTAAAACTGAAGTTGCTTTTACCGAATAGACTTTTGATGAATGAGATTTAGCTCAATTGAATGCAAAATGTTTGAACTGCTTTTTTTGTGCTTTAAAATCTGAGGATTACATGTGTGTCTCCACTTGCAAAACTGGTAAAGAAATTTGGGATAAGTTGTGTATCACCTATGAAGGCACTAATGAAGTTAAACAATCCCGTTTGAATTTTCTCTTGCATGACTATGAACTTTTTCGTATGAAACCTCATGAATCGATTTCTGACATGTATACTAGGTTTACTCAGATAGTTACTTCACTGCATGCATTAGGAAAAGAACTTTCAAACTTTAAAAAAGTAAACAAGATTTTGAGATGCTTGTCTTCGTCATATGATGCTAAAATCACTGCAATCACTGAATCTAAGGATTTAAATACTTATTCTATTGATAACTTACTTGGCTCACTCATTGCTTATGAGCAAGGGGTGAATCAAAGAAATCTTGATGTAGGTGAGAAGAAGAAGGAGAAAACAATTGCATTGAAGGCGCACAAATCGGATTCTGAATCTTCCGGGTCTGAAAGCGATGAAGTTGCCTTCATCACAAGGCAATTCAAAAGCTTTCTAAGGAAGAAATAAAAGCATCATCAAAATTGGAGAAAAGGTAAGGATCATAAAGATGCTAAAGGATCTTCTGATATTGTTTGTTATGAATGCAATAAATCAGGACATATGAGAATTGATTGCCCAACACTTCAAGATAACTCAAGCAAAGAAAAAGAAAAAGGTGAGGAGAAACCTAAGTTTAGGAAAGACAAGAAGAGAGTCCAAAAGGCATTCTGGGCAGAATCTGGTACTGACTCCTTTGAGACTGAACCAGAGGAAGAGACTACAAACCTGTGCTTAATGGGGAAAGATCATCTTGAGTAAAGTGATGAGGAAGAGGTATGTAAATCAACATACGATGAATTATTTGAGATTTGTGAGAAAATACATGCATCATATAAAAAACTAAAGAAAACTCATACAAGCCTAAAATTAGAACTTTTGAATTTATAAAAAGAGCATGAAGTTTTTCTCAAAGATCATGCAATGATTGATTCAAATCACATGGCTCTTCTTGATGAATTTGATGAGTTAAACAAAAAAGAATTTGGAATTAATTGATGAACATAATGCATTAAAAGCTTCACACACCTCACTTAATTCTAATCTTAAGAAATCTAAAGAGATTGAGAAAAAGTTGAGGATTGATAATGATGCATTAAAAAGAACTAACTTGAGGATTCAAAATGATTTGGAAACATATAAGAAAAATCGGATGACATCTACTTTTGATCCTAAGCCAAAACCTAGGAAGAGGCATTATAACTCAAATTATTTAAGAAATCATTTTCCTGGAGTTAGATGTTTTTCATGTGGCATGCTAAGACACATCTCACACACTTGCACCGTTTACCGTAGTACACATTAGGTGTGGAGACCTAAGGTGCATGATTCACAGCACAGCATACCTATATTGCATTCTACTTTTTCTAAGAAGGGGCCCAAACCTATTTGGGTTCCTAAATCTGACTGTTATTGAGTTTTGCAGGAGTGCTCTCACCAAAGATCTTGTGGGAGCATAGGATAACTGGAAATATAAAGGCTCGCAACTCATAAATGCTTAAACCTGCTGCTTAAATAATTTCTTGAAATGTATTTTTGTTTTAGTGTGTTTTATTTTTGCTTTGTTGTTGTTTTAGATTGTTTTATTTTCCTTTTGCTTTTATATTTGGTTTTTCATATGTTGAATCTTTTCAAGATTTTAAATTTTGGAGTTTTGAAGATAGTGTTTAGCTTTTGTAAATCGGTTAAAGGGAGAAACACCGTTAATGGTTTCCCTCCTTCTGACCTTATTTGTGGTATGATTTTCTTCTCTAAACAAAAGTCTAACTCATTTTAACCAATGATTTTTGAAATTATGATCCTTTTTCTTGCTATAATAATTTATCTTATGCATAATAACCAAAGTTCTTATATATCTTTCAAGTTAATTAAAATCTTACCTTTGCATTTATCACATGATTTTAATTTTTTTGTGGATTATTATTCTCTATGTTAGAGAGAGAGCTCCTATTCTTTAATATTTGGAGGATATACTCACAACTAAGTTTTTTTAAGGGTTTATTAAAGAGTTTTTAGCTTGCAAGAATTAAAAAGGAAAGAGGCCAATGATGCCAAATTGAAAAGAACAATATATACACAAAAGTGTATCAAAGAATCAAAAAATGCTCAAAGAGCTAATCAAAGTGAACAAGAGGCATAAAATGAGCCCACTAAATGCAAGTTATCCTCTCTTTTCAAAACCTTTAAAACTTAGAAAACTCATTGATTATTTGATGATTTCAAAGGCTTGATTTCAAATTCCTTGATTGAGACAAATTACTTTATTTTATTATTTATGAGATTTTTTCTTTGTAAACAAGTTTTGATTGGATATTCTTTTTGCCCAATTAGGTTTATTCTGAGTTAAACATTTTTGTTTTTCAAAAGAAAATTTGTACCATAAGGAACGTCTGATCTAGGGTTAATAGAATCAGATATTTTACCTTTGTCTAATTAGGATTGGCTAAACTCCTTGATCTTGTGGAACTCTAAAAATTTAATTATTTGAGAACTTCTCATATGAAGTCTTGATAAAACAAATTTTTTTTTTTTAGAAAAAAAAAATATTCATTTTTTATTTTATTTTCGTTGTTTTTAACTTTCAAGTGCAAAATAAAAATATACCTTTTTTTATTTTCATTATTTTTAGCTTTCTATTATTGTGTTTTTGTCTGCTTTTATTTTGTTTTATTTTTGAGGGCCTTGATCATCACCATCTTTTTCTTGGTTTCAAATTCTAGTCACATCGTCCTGGCCGATACTTTTATCGTCCTAGACGATTAGACAAAATCTCTTCAAATTTCATCTCCTGACCTTTTCTGTGCTTGCTGTAAGTCATCATCCTGGATGATACTATATCATCCTGGATGATCTGATCAAACTCTGTTGCAATCATGATGATATTCATGGTCGATATAATATTTCATCTGGCCAATGCATTTTATGTGCATCGTCCTGGTCGATACACTGGATTGTCTTGGACGATCCATGTGTCAGCACGTTTAAATCCTTAAAATCAGCCTCGGATGATCCATTATTGGAAAATTGGCCTGATCGATCCACTGTTCATCCTGGATGATACACGTGACAGAGATTTAAATTTTTTTAACTTCGGCCGGTATGATCAATTATTGTGCATCGTCCTGGACGATACACCTAATCGGTCCGGACGATCTGCTTTTTCACACCAGCAGAAGCAGCATGACCAGGATATCACCTAGTTCAATGCTCAGTTTACCACGCATGCCAGCTACTTTCAGCAGCCACCTCCACCACCTCCATCTGATGATCAGGATCCCTTATTTTTCTAGTATGTGTTTTCTATTTTCTGTAGTTTGTCTTGTGTTTTGTCTTAGTTTCTATTTACTTTTTCTTTTATGTGTCTAGGACCCTCTTTTTGTGATGACAAAAGGGGGAGTAGGTTGTGGTAGGAAAAAGGGTATGTGCTTGTAACTTTGAATTTCTAGTGAACTTTTTTTTTCTCTCTGAGTTTTTTCTACTTGTTGTTTGCCATCATAAAAAAGGGGGAGATTGTTGAAAATCTATTTTCATGACTTATGTTTTGATGATTGACAAATACTGTTGATTCTCTTGTACTGCTTGTTACTTCTAACTTTTCAGGAATCAAAGATTGGACAAACAGACGAAGTCAGTTCAAGATTGCATAGGTCTAAGGTTGAGTCAGTTTATACTTTGTTTTTCTCTTCTTGAGTCTATTTGTAATTGTCAAAGAGACTGATGCTAAGTAACCCTACACACACACTTGAGAGAATTAGAATTTCTATTTTTACTCAGATCAGCCAGGACGATATTTACATCATCTTGGACAATCAGGCTTAAAATAGAAAGTCTAAATATGAATTCTTAATTAAGGTAGTCGTCATTAACAGATCGGCCTGGATGATACGTGTATCGGTTAGGACGATAAGCTCAAAACAGAAAGAAGTTGTCGCCATAGACAATTAAGGTATATTGTATTTTTTAATTATCGGTCAGGACGATCATTCATCGGCCTGGACGATATTCTCAAATTATACCTTAGTTGATCAGGAAATCAAGGGAGTAATTAAGGATGATTGATACGATCATATCGTCCTAGACGATCGCAAGATCGGCTAGGATGATCTATTCAAAAACCTTGGTTACTTCAGGATGATAAATATCGGCCAGCTCGAATTCAGGGCGATGCTCTGGACGATTTTCCTCTGATTTGAACTGATCGGTCGGGACGATCTTGAGATCAGCCTGGACGATCAAGCCAATTTTAAATCATCCAGTTTGCATTCAATGCGATGCTCTGGCCGATCTTCTGAGATTTGTACTAATCGGCCAGGCCGATGTCCATATCGTCCTGGACGATATTGTCGGTAACTTGCAATTAATGAGCTCCTTTGAAGCTCTTCTATTTAAGAGCTCTTGTTCAATGTTTTGAAAAATCTTTGGCTTCTTCCTTGACCTGAGAAGGACTTGAGGAGAGAAAGAGAGAGAGAGGGAGAGAGAGAGGATCTTGTGAGGGGGAGCTTGTGAGGGGATTCACAAGGGTTGCTTCAAAGATCGCTCTGTTTCTTCTTTGTCTAGAGTTTCTCATCCGTGGAAGGGTCGGTAGAGGTAAGGAGTCAGCATCTGGTTGTGGTTCTCTGCCAGCTTCAGGAGGAAGCAAAAGGAGATAGGCTCTCTGCCTTGCCGGGGTGGCAAAAAGGAGGTTCTTGTAAAGGCTTCTCCGCCTAGCCGTGGGGGCTAAAGGAGAGTCACATTTGTAGTGCAATACTTGGAGGGTGCCTCCAAGGAGTGGACGTAGGTCAAGTCGACCGAACCACTATAAATCTCTGTGTTCTTATTTTCTTTCTTCCATATTTTAATTTATGCATTTATTTTTCTCGTGGTGTGATTTTGGTTTTTGTGATTTTTGTTGTTTGTGAAATTTTTTTTTAAAATACCAATTCACCCGCCCTCTTGGTTAGCTTGGGACTAAGTTCATAGGGCTTAACATCCCTAACGAACTTTCATGCATAAGTTTATACACATTATGTACAAGCTTTATACATATTATTCATAAGTATTATACACTCTGAATAAGTTTATATATACTATGTACCAATTTATACAAGCTATATATAAGCATTGTACATGCTATATACAAGCATTATACACACTATATAAAAGTATTATACACACTATGTATAAGTTTATATAATCATTATGCATACTATATAGAAGTTTATATACGATATCTATAAATAATATACACACTATGTACCTATTTATACATGCTATGTACAAGCATTATACATATTATGTATAAGTTTGTACACACTATATATAAGCATTATAAATACTATTTATAAATTTTATACACACTTTTTATAAGTTTTACATGCAATATACAAGTATTATACACACTATGTTCAAGTTTATACACGATATGTATAAGCATTTTACACACTATAAATATAAATTATACACACTATGTATAAGTTGTACATGCTATATATAAGCATTATACACACTACGTACATGGAATGTATAAGTATTATATACACTACGTACAAGTTTATACATGCTATGTACAAGCATATTACATGAATTATACATATTTATACACGCTATGTACAAACATTTTACACACTACGTACAAGTTTTACATGCTATGTATAAGTATTATACATACTATGTATAAGTTTATACACATTATATACAAGTTTATACATGCTATGTACAAGCATTATACAAACTATGTATATGTTTATAAATATTATATATAAGCATTATTAAAACTATGTATAAGTTTGTACATGATATGTACAATTATTATACACACTATGAATAAGTTTATACAAGTATTATAGATTTTATGTACAAGAATTATTCACACTATATATAATTTTATACAAGGATTATACATATTATGTATCAATTTGTACACACTATGTATAAGTATTATAAACACCGTGTACAAGTTTTACATTGAATATATAAGTATTGTACACACTATGTATAAGTTTATATACAATATGTACAAGTATTTTACACACTATAAAAAGAAATATACACACTATGTATAAGTTTATAGATTCTATATATGAGCAATATACACCATATGTATATGATATATATAAGTATTATACACACTATGTATAAGTTTATACATGCTATGTACAAGCATTATACATAAATTATATAAGTTTATACACGCTATGTACAAGCAATTTTCACACTATATACAAGTTTGTACATGCTATATACAAGTATTATACACACTATGTATAAATTTATACATGCTATGTATAAGTTTATACATGCTATATATAAGTATTATACACACTATATATAAACATTATAAAAACTATGTACAAATTTGTACATGCTATATACAATCATTATACACACTATGTAGAAGTTTATACATTTTATGTATAAGTATTATACATATTATTTATAAGTATTATACACCCTCTGTACAAGTTTATTCAAAATATTATACACATGCTATGTATAAGTATTGTACAGACTATGTACAAGTTTATACACGCTATGTATAATAATTATATAAACTATAAATATGTTTATGCATATTATGTATAAGTTTATACACGCTATGTATAAGGATTATACACATAATTTATAAATTTATACAAGTTATATACATAAGTTTTATACACTATGTGCAAGTTTATACATGCTATTTATAAGCCTTATACATAATATATATAAGTTTATAAATGATATATACATAATTTTTACACATTATGTGCAAGTTTATACACACTATGTATAAGCATTATACATACTATTTATAAGTATTATACACACTATATATAAGTTTATACAAATATTATACATGTTATGTACAAGTTTATATATGCTAAGTAAAATATTATACACATTATGTATAAGTTTATACATTTTATGTACAAGCATTATACACACTATGTACATGCTATATACGAGCATTGCACACACTGTATAGATGAATTATTCATATTATATATAAGTTTATACAAGCATTCTACACTACGTTCAATGCTATATACAAGTATTATACACATAATGAACATATTTATACACGCTATATACAAGCATTATACAACCTATTCATAAGTATTATAAACTCTGAATAAGTTTATAAACATTATATATAAATTTATACAAGCTATATATAAGTATTGTACATGCTATATACAAGCATTATACACACTATATAAAAGTATTATACATACTACGTATAAGCTAATATAAGCATTATGCATACTTTGTAGAAGTTTATACATGTTATCTATAAATAATATACACACTATGTACAAGTTTATTCATGCTATGTACAAGCATTATATATATTATGTATAAGTTTGTACACACTATGTATAAGCATTATAAACACTATATATAAGTTTTATACACACTATATATAAGTTTTACATGCAATGTACAAGAACTATACGTACTATATACAAGTTTATATATGATATGTACAAGGATTTTATACATTATAAATATAAATTTTATACACTATGTATATGTTTATACAAGCTATATATAAGCTTTATAAACACTATGTACATCATATATATAAGTATTATATACACTTTCTACAAGTTTATACATGCTATGTACAAGCATTATACATGAATTATACAAGTTTATACATGCTATGTACAAGCATTTTACACACTATGTACAAGTTTGTACAAGTTTTTTACAAGAATTATACATATTATGTATAAGTTTATACAAGCAATGTAAAAGTTTATATACACTATATACAAGTTTATACATGTCGTGTACAAGTATTTTACATACTATGTATATATTTATAAACACTACATATAAGCATTATAAAAACTATGTACAAGCTGTACATGCTATGTACAAGCTGTACATGCTATGTACAAGCATTATACGCACTATGTACAAGTTCATACAAGTATTATAGATGCTATGTACAAGCATTATACACACTATATACAATTTTATACAATCATTATATACACTATGTACTAGTTTACATATTATATATATAAGTATTATACACACTATTTACAAGCATTATACACACTATGTGCAATTTTATTCAAATATTATACACACGCTATGTACAAGCATTATACAAAATATGAACAATTTTATACACGTTATGTATAAGAATTATATAAACAATGAGCAAGATTATATACATTATATATAAGTTATAAACGCTATGTATCAGGATTATACACACAATGTATAAGTTTTTACACACTATATACATATTATTTACACACTATGTACAAGTTTATACATGCTATGTATAAGGCTTATATATACTATGTATAAGGTTATCAACGCTATAAACATAATTTTTACATACTATGTTCAAGTTAATACATGTTTTGTGTACAAGCATTATACATGCTACGTACAAGTATTGTACACACTATGTATAAGTTTATAAAAATATTATACATGTTATATACAAGTTTATACATGTTATGTATAAGTTATACATGTTATATATAAGTTTATATATGTTATGTACAAGCATTATACACTATATGCACACTATATACGAGCATTGCACACACTATATACATGAATTATATATAATATATAGTTTATACAAGCATTCTACACTACGTTTTAATGCTATTAACTTGCATTATACACACTATGTACATATTTATACACGCTATATACAAGTATTATACACACTATTCATAAGTATTATATAATGTGAATAAGTTTATATACACTATTTTAAAGTTTATACAAGCTATATATAAGCATTGTATATATGCTATATACAAGCATTATACACGCTATATTAAAGTATTATACACACTACATTTAAGTTAATACAGGCTTTATGCATACTATATAGAAGTTTATATAAGATATATATAAATAATATATACACTATGTACAAGTTTATACACGCTATGTTCAAACATTATATATATTATGTATAAGTTTGTACACACTATGTATAAGCATTATAAATATTATGTATAAGTTTTATACACACTATGTATAAGTTTTACATACAATATACAATTATTATACACACTATGTACATGTTATACATGATATGTTCAAACATTTTACACAATAAATAAGAATTATATGTACTATGTATAAGTTTATACACTATATATAAGCATTATATATACTAGTATACATGATATGTATAAGTATTATACACTATATTTATAAGTTTATACATGCTACGTACAAGCATTATATATATATTATGCAAGTTTATATACGCTATGTACAAGTATTTTACACACTATGTATAAGTTTGTACATACTATGTACAAGTATTATACACACTATGTATAAGTTTATACACATAATATATAAGTTTATACACACTATATACAAGTTTATACATGCTATGTACAAGCATTATACACACTATGTATATATTTATAAACGTTATATATAAGAATTATAAAAATAATGTACAAGTTTGTACATGCTATATTCAAGAATTATATACACTATGTACAAGTTTATATAAGAATTATGCACACTATGTACAAGTTTATACAAGCATTATACACACTATGTATAAGTTTATATATTATATGCACAAGCATTATACTCACTATGTATAAGCATTATACATACTAAGTACAAGTTTATTCAAACTTTATACACATGCTATGTACAAGCATTATACATACTATGTATAAGTTTATACACACTATGTATAAGGATTATACAAACTATGAATAAGTTTATGCACATTATGTAAAAATTTTATACACACTATATATAAGAATTATACATACCATGTATAAGCTTATACATGCCATATACATAATTTTGCATTCTATGTGCAAGTTTATACATAATATGTATAAGGCTTATACATACCATGTATAAGTTTATAAATGATATATACATAATTTTTACACACTTTGTGCAAGTTGATACACGCTATGTACAAGCATTATACATGCTATGTATAAGTATTATACACACTATGTACAAGTTTATATAAATATTATATAAGTTTATACATGCTATGTATAAGTATTTTACACATTATGTATAAGTTTATACACGTTATGTACAAGCATTATACATACTATGTACATGTTATATACAAGCTTTACACACGTTGGATACATGAATTATACACATTATATATAAGTTTATACAAGCTTTCTACACTACGTTCAATGCTATATACAAGTATTATACACACTATGTGCAGATTTATACACGCTATGTACAAGCATTATACACACTATTCATAAGTTTTATACACTCTGAATAAGTTTATATACACTATGTAAAAGTTTATACAAGTTATATATAAGCATTGTATATGCTTTATACAAGCATTATACATGCTATATAAAAGTATTATACACACTACGTATAATTTTATACAAGCATTATACATACTATGTAGAAGTTTATATATGATATCTATAAATAATATACACATTATATACAAGTTTATACTGCTATGTACAAGCATTATACATATTATGTATAAGTTTGAACACAATATATATAAGCTTTATAAACACTATGTATAAGTTTTATGCATATTATGTACAAGTTTTATATGAAATATACAAGTATTATACACAATAAGTACAAGTTTACACACGATATGTATAAACATTATACACATAATTTATAAATATTGTATACATTATGTATAAGTTTATTCAAATATTATACCCACGCTATGTACAAGCATTATACAGACTATGTACTAGTTTATACATGCTATGTATAAAGATTATATAAGTTTTTTTTTGAAAGAAATGCATAAATTACATTAAAAGCAGAGAAGAAAAACAACTACAAACAGCTCAAGTCACACCTAAAGCACTACATTCCTCCTTCACACAATACAAGAATGAAGGAGGAATTACATCAAAATGAAGATCATCCCATAAAAACGAACCATCCAAAGCCAAATTAGCGCATATATCTGCTAATTTGTTACCATATCTACTAGAACAAGAAAATACAACTTGCTTAAAATCAAGTAAAAAGGCCAAATCATCTTCAGTTACTCTACTAACCTTCCACCTCTTGACCGACCTCTGAAGCAATTTAATGATATTAAAGTTGTCCCCTTCAATGATAACCCCTTGCGCTTCAAACATCCAATCTTGGACCACATTTTTTAGATACAAAACAGCTAACATTTCCAATTGAGCCGCATCCCAGTGCAGAAGCTGATATCCAAAGGCTAGCAGAAATCTCCCACTTCCGTCCCTATCAACACCACCAATACCAGCTACATTGTTCTTCTTGATAGCTGCATCTACATTAATTTTTATCCACCTGGGAGGAGGGGGATGCCAATGATAAAACAGCCAACGCTGGTCAGCATTCCAGTAATCCGGCTGAAAATTTAAGAAGTTACTCCTAATAACATAGGAAACTGTATTAGCAGCAATAGAATTATCAGACTCTTCTCTGTCCCCGTGCACCAATCTGCATCTGCTTTTCCAAGCCAGCCAAACTGCTGTACAAAATAAATTTGCAACAAGAGCATTCCTACCCACAAACTTCTGGAGTCCGTCCATACAATCAGCAAAGCTATCAAAAGCCAGAACCTGAAATCCCCAGGTATTCAATAACGAAATAACTTTCCTGAGTTTAGAACAACTACCAACTATATGGTTATTCTTCTCTTCCTCCTCACAACCCCTTGGACATTCATAACAAGTAATCAACTTTCTACTCACAAGAAAGGAATAAGTAGGAACTGCATTATTACAAATTCTCCACCAAAACAATTCAATAACTGGTTTCAACTTCAGTTTCCTCATCCAATTCCATTGGGTATTATTCTCCTCGTGATCCATAGCAGCTACAAAAGCCAAAGCAGTGATTGACTTACCAGAAAATTTACTAATTAACTCTAATTGATCAGATTTCCTACTGTCCTCAATCGGGATTTTAGAAATGAGCTCAATCAGCTGAACTCCAAATACTTCTTTCAACTTATCAAAATTCTAATGACCATCATTAATGAAAGATCTAAGAATAAAATCTGAATAATCTTGAACATTAACAAATGTAGGCCATTTAGCAATACACGTATCCAATATCCAAGAATCACACATCCAGTTGATTGATTCTCCATTAGAAACCCTCCATCTAACCACGTTTCTAAGAAACTTTGCTCCCATAATATTGATTTTCCAAGCAGGTGAACACCCGACCTTTACAGAGGAAGACTAGATATCCTTTCCATATTTAGATCTCAAAATCCAATTTAATAAAGAAGTAGGATTAGTATAGAAATTCCAAGCAAATTTGGCCCGTAGGGGACCAACTTTTGAAATAGCAGAAAATAATCCTCTATCGCCTTCACATTTTGGCTTACAAAGTAAATTCCAAGAAACATAATGAATACCAGCATTACCTTCCCCCTTAATCCATAAGAAACCTCTACACATCTTATCAAATTCCTTTAAAATGCTCAAAGGAACAAGAGAAAGAGAAGATAAAAACAAACGTAAAGATAAGAAGGCAGACTTGATAAGGACCAATGTACCTTCCAGAGAAATGCACTTTGATCCCCATGTATTCATCTTACTAGCCGCTGATTCCAAAAGGTTCTGAAAATCCGTAGACCCCAACCTCCTCAAAGTCATTTTAACACCAAGGTAATTGAATTCTTTAACCTATTTAAAGTTAAGAAGTTTAACAACTTTCTTTTGAATTCTTCTCCCTGTGTGTTTGCCAAACAAAATCATGGACTTAGAATAATTAACTTTCTGGCCCGTCCAAATACAGTAGTTGGAGATGATCCTTCTCAATTCCTTAACGTCCTTCATCTTGGCTTCCGAGAAAATTAAGATATCATCCGCAAAAAGTAAGTGAGATACCTTAGGGGCTAACCGAGAGACCGAAACTCCTGTATTATTCCTTGAACATAAAGCATCTGAGAGAATTTGTGAGCACAAAATAAAAAGAAATGGGATAAAGGGCATCCTTGCCTAAATCCACATTTACCATCAATCCAATCAGTCTTCTTTCCATTAATCAAAATGCATAATTTTGGATTAAGGACACATTACAATAAGAGTTCCATAAACTTGTAAGAAAACTTGTAATGATAAAGAACTTGCCTTAAAGATTCCCATCCCATGCTATCGTAAGCCTGCCCCATATCCACCTTGATTTCTAGCAATCCTCTTCTAGATTTGGACCATCTGAACTTGTAAAAAACCTCTTGAGCCACAAGCACATGATCAGGCAAAGTCCGACCTCTCACGAAGGCCGCTTGATCCACCGAAATAATCTTATGGATGACCTTATCCAACCTATTTAAAAGCATTTTAGCAATGATTTTATATATAGTCATGCAAAGACTAATAGGTCGGAAATGAGAGGGTTCTTGAGGAAATTTAATTTTAGTAATAAGCACAATCAAAGTCTCCTTCCAAGACCGATCCATCACACCAGATGATAAGAATTGTACAACCGCAGACCACATATCTTGCTTAATCACATTACAAAAATCTTTAATGAAAGAAAAGGTAATCCCATCTAACCCCGGAGAGATGTTCCTCTCAGAATTCTCCACAACCGCCTGAAGTTCTTCTCTTGTAAACTCAGCGTCAAGCATAATTTGATCCACACTACTAATGACATTAGATAGGTTCGGCCACCCATCCAATGAGCAAGATCTATATTGCCATTTTAATTTGAAAAAATCTGAGAAAGTTTTCTGAATTACAGATTCCTCTTACGAAATCACACCTTCCATTGTGTTGATATGATGAATCCAATTACTATTCCTCCTTACATTAGCAAAAGCATGGAAAAAGACGAATTACAATCACCTTCCTCCATCCACCTTACTTTAGCTCTTTGCTTCCACCAAGTGTTGAGATGAGGTAAAGTGACATTTAATTCATTAATTTTAAATCTCAACATCTGAAGCCTTTCAAGAGAAATACAACCTTTCGATTCTTCCAACTGAATTTCCAGAATATCATTTTTCAGTTTATCTCTCAACAAACTTAAGTTCCTGTGCTTCTCTTTTCCCCCGAAAAAGAGACCTCTTAAAGCTTTTTTAAACTTCAAGTTGAGGACAGAAGCGGGTCACCAATGGTGTTTTTGTTCCATATTTTCCTTACTAAAGCAGTTGCACCGTCATAGGAGGCCCAAACTTCTTCATGTCTAATATCTCTTTTAATGATCTCCACTGGTTTAAGTACTTCCAACAGAATCGGACAGTGGTCCGAAGCAATGCGAGATAAGTGTTTGACAAGAGCAAGAGGCAAAGTGTTTAAAGCCAATGAGTTAATAAGACACCTGTCTAACTTCTCTAAAATGTGAGAACTACCAGACTTATTGTTACACCAAGTGAACCTTGGCCCCATAGATTTGACATCATGAAGATCATTATTAATCAAAAAATTCTGAAAATTCTTTGAGCTCTGTGACAGGCTGAATTTCCTCCCACCTCTTTTCTCCTCTTGAGAAAGAATACAATTGAAATCACCACCTACCACCAAAGGTAAATAAACTGAACAATGCTTCTCCAAATTCTCCCAAAGAAACTTTCTTTCCTGAACATCAGTACTGCCGTATACAGAAGCAATAATCCAGCTACCATTCCCGGGAATCTCCAACTTACCCACCACCATTTGTGAAGAAGCCTCTATTACTGAAAAAAAAGCTAAATCATTCATCCATAACACCATTAATCCTTCCGAAAGTCCACCAGCAGGAACCATAAAAAAACTCCAATTGCTGCCCAAAAGCTTTAAAATTTGACTGTTGTCCAAGGAACTAATCTTTGTCTCCAACAAACCCACAAAGAAAACTCTATGATCCTTTACTACTTCCTTAAGATATAGAGCAGCCTCAACTTTCTTGGCTCCTCTACAATTCCAAAACAACAAAGAAGTCATTTTTTAAAGATGGGGGAAGGACCCCCAACCTTTTTAGCTTTTCCACTTTCCCCTTCCTATTATGAGAGATAATATTACCCGCACCAAGAGATTTGAGTTCTTTAATAAGCTTCATTTTCTTTTCCAAAGAGTGACTTCCCTCAAACTTCAAATTTGAAAGAGACTGCCCATTATCTGTCTTTAGCAAGGGGCCTGGATGCTGCTCTTCACACCTTTCATTACTACTAAAGAAGACTCCCAAGTCAGAACCAAGGATTTCTCCTTCCTCTACCATCCCTTTCTCATCATTCACAAAGGACTGCAAGCTTCCTCCCTCCTCCAAATCAGATAAAGAACCGAATTTATTAGTAACCTGAACAGTAGAAAAAGCCTCCTTAACAAATCCCTGTTTGACTTCTGGAGTGATTACCACAATTGGAGTCTCTTTCCCAATATCTTAATTCACAGCTAATACAGGCATCGGAGAATCTTTAATCACAACACCCAAATTTTTTCCCAACTCCTTAACAACCAAATTATTCAGAACTTCCTAATTAGAAACACTATTCTTAGGAATAAACACCTTCTTCATAGGTACAAGAAATTTCCTGGAAAGAAACTTCCTGTTATTATTGATTTTATTAAAGCTTTTCTTTCTATTTTTAACAATAGTCCAGAAATCCTTATCAACTTTATCCCAAACAACATTAGAATCAAAATCAATTCTGAGATGATCCCGACCATTATTTACCATAGCAGAATGAACATTGTTATCACCACTCTCCAACTTGTTCTTCACTTCCACACAAGCATTTATATCGTGCCCAATCTTCCCACAACTAGCACAAATCTTTGAAATCCCTTCATATTCCACTTTATGGAAAAACTTTCTCATTAAACCTTCCACCCAAACACCATGAGTTAACTTCAAATCCAGGGGAATGCGCACATAAACCCGAGCATACTCCCTTATGCTCCACTGGAATGAATTCCCATCAAGAAGATACGGTTTGCCCACCTGGGAAGCTATCCTACAGATATTGACTTCGTCCCAGCATTGTAAAGGAAGGTTAGGCAACCTAATCCACACCAGAGAAGAAATGACACTAAGAGATGTAGGATTGAATTTGACAGACCATTTATCCAATCCTACCACCTTACCCCTAATCCACCAAGGGCCAACTGAAAGAACTTGCTCAAAAGCTGCGGGATCTTCAAAAGAGCACAGAATCCAACCAAGACCCAATCCTGTAATATGGAATTTTCCAAACTTATCCCATTGTCTTCTTAAATCTGTACTTATCACATGGAAAGGAATGCTATCATAAAAAACTTTAACAACAACAGCCTTGTCAAGTCTCTTGGCATTCTCCACTTCCTTTTCAGCCTGAAGAAACACCAACTTACCATCATCAAATAAAAAGGAACCCAATTCCAGATTGTCCACTTTAACATACTGCTTCTTATTCCACGCTGATTGCAATCGCACCGTATTCCCCTTAATTACTTCTGAATCCACCTCTAAAGGAATATCTTTAGAGTCTCCTTCGGGAAAGACATCACTTTTCTTAAGAGGCAAATCCTCATTCACAATGATTGCTCCCCCACGATTGATCTCCACCAGATCATTAACAAAACTTACTCTTCTAACCAGATACGATGGAAAAGATCTCAACTCAAAATTTTTACAAGAAGAATTTCTCAAACCAGCAGAAGACAAATCTTCAAAATTCAGACCACCAATCTCTTTATTCTTCCCTTCCAGAAATGGCAAAACCTTCAAGTAATTCGGACCATCTCCGATAACAACACCCTTACCTTTACCAGGCACCAGAATGGGTACTTTTGATCTACCCAGTAATCCACCCTCATTGATGACCAAAGGCTTACCTTTAAAACCTTTAAAATTCTAATTGAATCCCTCCAACACTTTCGATTCTCCATTAAACACCTCAGAAGAATCAAGAACCGGTACAGCCAAAACCTTCCTATACTTCTTCCAAGTATCAGAATTTAGGAGACGACGATGATCCATCAACGTTCCTCCAGATCGCCGGATTGCCGGCAGAACGCTGGACAAAGTTGCCGCCAAACGCAAGAACCGCCGAAACAGAAAATTTGAAATCCCAGACTTTCTCTCACTTGATTTTTTGAGGTGTGGACACTTCCAAAGATTATATAAGTTATGAACAAGTTTAAGGACATTATGTACAAGTTTGTACACGTTATGTATAAGAATTATACACACAATATAAAAGTTTATACACGATATATATTTTTTTACACATAATATGCAAGTATATATATGCTATGTATAAGGCTTATACCTACTATGTATAAGTTTATAAATGCTATATACATAATTTTTATACAATATGTGCAAGTTTATACACGCTATATAAAAGCATTATGCTTGATATGTACAAGTATTAAAAACACTATGTATAAGTTTATAAAAACATTATATATGTTATGTACAAGTTTATAATACTTTGTATAAGCATTATACACATTATGTATAAGATTATACACATTATGTACATGCATTATACATACTATGTACACGCTATATACGAGTATTGTACATACTGTATACATGAATTATACACATATTATATAAGTTTATACAAGTATTCTACACTACTTTCAATGCTATATATAAGTATTATACACACTATATACTATTTATACAAGCTATGTACAAGCATTATACACACCATTCATAAGTATTATACACTCTGAATAAGATTATACATAATATGTACATGTTTATATAAGCTATATATAAGTATTATACATGCGATATACAAGTATTATACACGTTGTATAAAATTATTATACACACTACTTATAAGTTTATACAAGTATTATGCATACTATGTAGAAGTTTATACACGTTATCTATAAAAAATATACATACTATGTACAAGTTTATACACACTATATACAAGCATTATACATATTTTGTAAAAGTTTGAACATACTATGTATAAACATTATAAATATTATGTATAAGTTTTATAGACACTATGTACAAGTTTTACATGCAATATACAAGTATAATACACACTATATACAAGTTTATACATGATATGTACAAGCATTTTATGCACTATAAATAAGAATTATACACACTATGTATAAGTTTATACACGTAATATATAAGCAGTATATACACTATGTACTTGGTATGTATAAGTATTATACACACTATATAAAAGTTTATACATGTTATGTACAATCATTATACATGAATTATACATGTTTATGCATACTATATACAAGCATTTTACACACTATGTACAAATTTGTACATTCTATGTATAAGTATTATACACACTATGTATAAGTTTATACACACTATATACAAGTTTATAAATGCTATGTACAAGCATTATACACACTATGTATATGTTTGTAAAGACTATATATAAGCATTATAAAAACTATCTACAAGTTTGTACATGCTATGTACAATGAATATACATGAATTATACAAGTTTATGCATGCTATATACAAGCATTTTATATACTATATATAAGTTTGTACATGCTATGTATATGTATTATACACACTATGTATAAGTTTATACACGTAATGTATAAGTTTATGCACACTATATACATGTTTATACATGCTATGTACAAGCATTATACACACTATGTATATGTTTATAAATACTATATATAAGAATTATAAAAACTATTTACAAGTTTGTACATGCTATGTACAAGCATTATACACACTTTGTATAAGTTTATACAAACATTGTACATTTTATGTGCAAATTTATACATGCTATGTATAAGCATTATACATATTATGTATAAGTTTATACAAGTTATGTACATGCATTATACACACTATATACATGCTATATACGAGTATTGCACACACTGTATACATGAATTATATAAATTATATATAAGTTTATACAAGCATTCTACACTACTTTCAATGTTATATATAAGTATTATACACATTATATGCATATTTATACATGCTATGTACAAGCATTATATACACTATTCAAAAATATTATATACTCTGAATAAGTTTATATGCACTATGTACAAATTTATACAAACTATATATAAGCATTATAGATGCTATATACAAGCATTATATATGCTATATAAAAGTATTATACACACTACGTATAAGTTTATACAAGTATTATGCATACTATGTAGAAGTTTATACATGCTATTGATAAATAATACACATATTATGTACAAGCATTATACATATTATGTATAAGTTTGTACATACTATGTATAAGCATTATAAATATAATGTAAAAGTTTTATACACACTATGTATAAGTTTTACATACAATATACAAGTATTATACACAGTATATATAAGTTTTTACATAATATATACAAGCAATTTACACACTATAAATAAGAATTATACACACTATGTATAAGTTTATACACACAATATATTAGCATTATAACCACTATGTACTTGATATGTATGAGTATTATACACACTATGTATAAGTTTATACATGCTATTTACAATCATTATACATGAATTATAAATGTTTATACATGCTATGTACAAGTATTTTACATACTATGTACAAGTTTGTACATGATATGTATAAATATTATACACACTATGTATAAGTTTATACACGTAATATATAAGTTTATACACACTATATACAAGTTTATACATACTATGTACAAGCATTACACACACTATGTATAAGTTTATACAAGTATTATAGATGCTATGTACAAGCATTATAAACACTATATTGAAGTTTATATATTATATGTACAAGTATTATACACACTATTTACAAGCATTATACACACTATGTATAAGTTTATTCAAACATTATACACATGCTATGTAAAATTATTTTATAAACTATATACAAGTTTATACACAATATGTATAAGGATTATACAAACTATGAACAAGTTTGTGCACATTATGTACAAGTTTATACACACTATGTTTAAGGATTATACACACCATGTATAAGTTTATACATGCTATATACATAATTTTTAAACACTATGTGTAAGTTTATACATGCTATGTATAAGACTTATACATACTATGTATAAGTTTATAAACATTTTATACATAATTTTTATAAACTATGTGCAAGTTTATACACGCTATGTACAAGCATTATACATGCTATGTACAAGTATTATACACACTATGTACAAGTTTATACAAATATTATACATGTTATGTACAAGGTTTTACATGCTATGTATAATTATTATACATATTATGTTTAAGCATTATACACACTATGTACATAATATATACAAGCTTTGCACATTCTATATAAATGAATTATACACATTATATATAAGTTTATACAAGCATTCTACACTACATTTAATACTATATATAAGTATTATACACACTATGTACATATTTATACACACTATTTACAAGCATTATACACACTATTCATAAGTATTATATACTCTAAATAAGTTTATATACACTATGTATAAATTTATACATGCTATTTATAAACATTTTATATGTAATATACAAGCATTATACACGCTATATAAAAGTATTATACACATTACGTATAAGTTTATACAAGTATTATGCATAATATGTAGAAGTTTTTACACGCTATCAATAAGTAATACACACAATATGTATAAGTTTATATACGCTATGTACAAGCACTATATATATTATGTATAAGTTTGTACACATTATGTATAAGCATTATAAACACTATGTACAAGTTTTCTACATAATATGTATAATTTTTACATGCAATATATAAGTATTATATACACTATGTATAAGTTTATACAAGATATGTACAAGTATTTTACAAACTATAAATAAGAATTATATACACTATATTTAAGTTTATACATGCTATATATAAGTATTTTACACACTATGTACATGGTATGTATAAGTATTATACACATTATGTATACGTTTATACATGCTATATATAAGTATTATTCATGAATTATACAAGTTTATACACGTAATGTACAAGCAATTTATATACTATGTACAACTTTGTACATGCTATGTGAAGGTTTATACACACTATGTATAAGTTTATACACGCATTGTACAAGTTTATACACACTATATATAAATTTATACATGCTATGTATAAGCATTATACACAATATGTATATGTTTGTAAATACTATATATAAGTATTATAAAAACTATGTACAAGTTTGTACATGCTATGTACAAGTATTAAACACACTATGTACAAGTATATATAAGTATTATAGATGCTATGTACAAGCATTATACACACAATGTACAAGTTTATACAAGCATTATACACACTATGTACAAGTTTATATATTATATGTACAAGCATTATGTATACTATTTACAAGCATTATACACACTATATATAAGTTTTTTTAAACATTATACACACGCTATGTACAAGCACTATACAGACTATGTACAAGTTTATACACGCTATGTATAAGGATTATACAAACTATGAGCAAGTTTATAGTCATTATTTACAAATTTATACATGCTAGGTATAAGAATTATACACACAATGTATAAGTTTATACACGCTATATACATCATTTTTATACATTATTTGTAAGTTTATACATGCTATATATAAGGCTTATACATAAAATTATAAGTTTATAAATGCTAATTATATAGTTTTTACACACTATGTGCAAGTTTATACACGCTATGTACAAGTATTATACATGCTATGTACAAGTATTATACTCACTATGTACAAGTTTATACAAACTTTATACATGTTAGGTATAAATTTTTAGATGCTATGTATAAGCAATTTGCACATTATGTATAAGTTTATACACATTATGTACAAGCATTATATACACTATATACACACTATATATGAGCATTGTACACACTGTATACATGAATTCTACACATTATATATAAGTTTATACAATCATTTTACACTATGTTCAATTCTATATACAAGTTTTATACACATTATGTACATATTTAAACATGCTATATATAAACATTATTCACACTATTCATAAGTATTATACATTATGAATAAGTTTAAATATACTATGTACAAGTTTGTACAAACTATATATAGGCATTGTACATGCTATATATATGCATTATACATGCTATATAAAAGTAATATACACACTATGTATCAATTTATACAAGTATTATGCATAATATGTAAAAGTTTATACACACTATTTATAAATAATATACACACTTTGTATATACACTATATACAAGTTATATACACATTATGTACAAGTTTAACATGTAATATACAAGTATTATACACACTCTGTAAAAGTTTATACACGATATGTACAGGCATTTTACATAATATAAATAAGAATTATATATTGTATGTATATGTTTATAAACGCTATATATAAGTATTATTCAAACAAGCATTATACACACTATGTAAAAGTTTATACATTCTATGTACAAGCACTATACACACTTTATACAAGTATTATACACACTATGTATAAGTTTATTCAAACATTATATACAGACTATGTACAAGCATTATACACACTATGTACAAGTTTATACAAGATATGTATAAGAATTATACAAACTATGAACAAGTTTATGCACATTATGTACAAGTTTATACATACTATGTATATGGATTATATACCCCATGTATAAGTTTATACAAACTATATATATATATAATTTTTATACACTATGTGCAAGTTTATACTTACTATATATAAGGCCTATACATTCTATGTATAAGTTTATAAATTCTATATACATAATTTTTAAATACTAAGTGTAAGTTTATATATGCTATGTATAAGCATTATATATGCTATATATAAGTATTATAAATACTATATACAAATTTATACAAACATTGTACATATTATGCATAAACTTATACCAGTTATGTATAAGCATTATACGGATTATGTATAAGTTTATACACGTTATGTATAAAAAATATACACACTATATTCATGTTATATACGAGCATCTCAAAGACTGTATATAAGAATTATACACATTATATATAATTTTATACAAGCATTCTACACTATATTTAATTATATATATAAGTATTATACACACTATGTACATATTTATGCACGCTACGTACAAGCATTTTATACACTATTCATAAGTATTATATACTATGAATAATTTTATATACATTATATACAAGTTTATACAAGCTATATATAAGTATTATAGATGTTAAATACAAGCATTATACGCGCTATATAAATGTATTATAAACACAACGTATAAGTTTATACAAGTATTATGCATATTATATAGAAGTTTATACACTGTATCTATAAATAATATACATACTATATATAAATTTATATACAATATCTACAAGCTTTATACATATTATGTATAAGTTTGTACACACTATGTATAAGCACTATAAATATAATGTACAAGTTTTACATGTAATATACACCCTATTATATACACTATATTCAAGTTTATACATGATATGTACAAACATTTTACACACTATAAATAAGAATTATAAACACTATGTACAAATTTAGACACGCTATATTAAAGCATTTTTCACACTACGTACATGGTACATATAAGTATTGTACACTCTTTGTATAAGTTTATATATGCTATATACAAGTATTATACATAAATTATACAAGTTTATATATACTATATACAAGCATTTTAAACACTACGTATAAGTTTGTACATGTTATATACAAGCATTATACACACTACTATGTACAAGTTTATACACGTAATATAAAAGTTTATGCACACTATATACAAGTTTATACATGCTATGTACAAGCATTATAAATACTATGTATATGTTTGTAAACACTATATATAAGCATTATAAAAATTATGTACAAGTTTGTACATCCTATGTACAAGCATTATTCACACTATATACAAGTTTATACAAATGTTATAGATGCTATATACAAGCATTATACATAATATGTTAAAGTTTATACAAGAATTATACACACTATGTATAAATTTATTAAAATATTATACACACGCTATATACATGCATTATTAAAACTATGTACAAGTTTATACATGCTATGTATAAGGTTTATATAAACTATGAATAAGTTTATGCATTTTATGTACAAGTTTATACACGCTATGTATAAGAATTATACACACCATGCATAAGTTTATTCACACTATATATATAATTTTTACATAATCTGTACAAGTTTGTACATGCTATGTATAAGGCTTATACATATAATGTATAAGTTTATAAATGCTATAGACATAATTTTTATATACTATGCGCAAGTTTATACACGCTATGTACAAATATTATACATGTCATGTATAAGTATTATACACACTATGTTGAAGTTTATATGAATATTATTCATGTTATGTTAAAGTTTTTGCATGATAATTATAAGCATAATATACATTATGCATAAGTTTATACACATTTTGTACAAGCATTATACATACAATGTACACACTATATACGAGCATTGCACACACTGTACAAATAAATTATATACATTATATATAAATTTATACAAGCATTCTACGCCATGTTCAATATTATGTACAAGTATTATACGCACTTTATACTTATTTATGCACGCTATGTACAAGCATTTTACACATTATTCATAAGTATTATATACTTTGAATAATTTTATATACACTATGTATAAGTTTATACAAGCTATATATAAGTATTATAGATGTTAAATTCAAGCATTATATGCGCTATATAAAAGTATTATAAACACTACGTATAAGTTTATACAAGTATTATGCATACTATATAAAAGTTTATACACTGTATTTATAAATAATATACATATTATGTACAAGTTATACACGATATCTATAAGCTTTATATATATTATATATAAGTTTGTACACACTATGTATAAGCACTAAAAACACAATATACAAGTTTGATACACACAATGTACAAGTTTTACATGTAATATACAAGTATTATACACAATATGTATAAATTTATACATGATATATACAAGCATTTTACACACTATAAATAAAAATTATAAACACTTTGTACAAATTTAGACACGTTATATTTAAGCATTATTCATACTATGTACATGGTATGTATAAATATTGTACACTCTATGTATAAGTTTATACATGCTATATACAAGCATTATACATAAATTATACAAGTTTATATACACTATGTACGAGCATTTTACACATTATGCATACGTTTGTATATGCTATATACAAGTATTATATACACTACTATGTACAAGTTTATACATGTAATGTACAAGTTTATACACACTATATACAAGTTTATATATGCTATGTACAAGTATTATAAACACTTTGTATATATTTGTAAACACTATATATAAGCATTATACAAACTATGTACAAGTTTGTACAAGCTATGTACAAGCATTATTCACAATATATACAAGTTTATACAAGTATTATAGATGCTATATACAAGCATTATACATACTATGTACAAGTTTATATAAGAATTATACACACTATGTACAAGTTTATTCAAACATTAAAGACATGATATATACAAGCTATATTAAAACTATGTACAAGTTTATACACGCTATGTATTAGGATTATACAAACTATGAACAAGTTTATGCATATTATGTACAAGTTTATACACGCCATGTATAAGAATTATACACCCCATGTATAAGTTTATACATACTATATACATAATTTGTGCAAGTTTATACATGCTATGTATAAGACTTATACATACTATGTATAAGTTTATAAATGCTACAGATATAATTTTTACACACTATGTGAAAGTTTATACACACTATGTACAAATATTATACATATTATGTATAAGTATTATACACACTATGTACAAGTTTATACAAATATTATTCATGTTATGTACAAGTTTATACAGTATAATTATAAACATTATACACATTATGTAAAAGTTTATACACGTTATGTACAAGCATTATACATACAATATACACAATATTACGAGCATTATACACACTGTATAAAAGAATTATATACATTATATATAAGTTTATACAAGCATTCTACGTCACGTTTAATACTATATACTAGTATTATACATACTTTGTACATATTTATTCATGCTATGTACATGTATTATACACACTATTCATAAGTAGTATACACCATGAATAAGTTTATATACATTATGTACAAGTTTATACAAGTTATATATAAGGATTGTACATGCTATATACAAGAACTATACACGCTATATAAAAGTATTATATACACTATGTATAAGTTTATACAAGAATTATGTATACTATGTACAAGTATATACACACTATCTATAAATAATATAAATACTATGTACAAGTTTATACATGCTATATACAAGCATTATAAATATTATGTATAAGTTTGTACACACTATGTATAAGCATTATAAATATTATATACAAGTTTTATACACATTATGTACAAGTTTTACATACAATATACAAGTGTTATACACACTATGTACAAGTTTATACACGATATGTACAAGTTTTTTCCATACTATAAATAAGAATTATACATACTATGTATAAGTTTTTACACACTATAAATAAGTATTATACACGTTATATACATGGTATGTATAAGTGTTAACACTATATTTATAAGTTTATACATGTTATGTACAATCATTATACATGAATTATACAAGTTTATACATGCTATGTACAGATATTTTACACACTATATACAAGTTTGTACATTCTATGTACAAGTATTATACACACTATGTATAAGTTTATATACGCAATGTATAAGTTTATGCATACTATAAATAAGTTTATAAATATTATGTATAAGCATTATACATACTATGTATATATTTATAAATACTATATATTGGCCTTATAAAAATTATGTACAAGTTTGTACATACTATGTACAAGCATTATACACACTATGTACAAGTTTATATAAGAGTTATAGATGCTATGTAAAAGCATTATACACATAATGTATAAGTTTATACAAGTATTATACATAATATATAAAAGTTTATACATTATATGTACAAGCAATATACTCATTATATACAAGCATTATACACACTATATACAAGTTTATTCAAACATTATACACACGCTATATACAAGCAATATATAGACTATGTACAAGTTTATGCACACTGTGTAAAAGAATTATACACACCATGTAAAAGTTTATACATGTTATATACATAATTTTTACATATTATGTGAAATTTTATACATGCTATCTATAAGGCTTATACATATTATGTATAAGTTTATAAATGTTAAATGCATAATTTTTACACACTATGTGCAAGTTTATACACGCTATGTATAAGCATTATAAATGCTATGTATAATTATTATACACACTATGTATAAGTTTATACAAATATTGTACATAATATATACAAGTTTATACATGCTATGTATAAGCATTATACACATTATTTATTATTTTGTACACGTTATGTACAAGCATTATACACATTATATACACGCTATATCTGAGCATTGTACATACTATTTACATGAATTATATGCATTATATATAAGATTATACAAGTATTCTACACTACGTTCAATACTATATACAAATTTAATACATACTATGTACAAACATTATACATATAATTCATAAATATAATACACTATGAATAAGTTTATATACACTATGTAGAAGTTTATACAAGCTATATATAAGCTTTGTACATACTTTATACAAGCATTATACACACTATATAAAAGTATTATATACACTATATATAAGTTTATACAAGCATTATGCATACTATGTAGAAGTTTATACATGGTATCTATAAATAATATACACACTATGTATAAGTTTAAAAATGCTATATATATGCATTATATACATTATATACATCGTATAAGTTTATACATGCTATATACAAGCATTATACACATTATGTATATGTTTTGTAAACACAATATATAAGCATCATAAAAACTATATACAAGTTTGTACATACTATGTAAAATCCTTATACACTTTATATACATGTTTAGACAAGTAATATAGATGCTATGTAAAAGCATTATACACACTATGTATATATTTATCAAGCAATCAACACTACGTTCAAAACTATATACAAGTATTATACACACTATGCACATATTTATACATGCTATGTACAAGCATTATATACATTATTCATAAGTATTATACACTCTGAATAAGTTTATATACACTATGTACAAGTTTATACAAGCTATATATAAGCATTGTACAAGCTATATACAAGCATTATACATGCTATATAAAAGTATTATAGATACTACATATAAATTTATACAAGCATTATGCATACTATTTAGAAGTTTATACACACTATATACATGTTTATACACGCTATGTACAAGCATTATACATATTATATATAAGTTTATACACACTATGTATAAGTTTTATACAAACTATATATAAGTTTTATATGCAATATACAAGTATTATACCTAATATGTACAAGTTTATACACAATATGTACAAGAATTTTATATACTATAAATAAGAATTAAAAAATACTATGTATAAGTTTATACACGCTATATATAAGCATTATACACACTATGTACATGGTATGCATAAGTATTATAGATATTATGTATAAGTTTATATATGATATGTACAAGTATTATACACACAACGTATAAGTTTATACACACTAAATATAAGTTTATACATGCTATGTACAAGCATTATACACATTATGTATATGTTTGTAAAAACTATAATAGGCATTATAAAAATTACGTACAAGTTTGTACATGCTATGTACAAGCATTATACACACTATGTTTAAGTTATACATTCTATGTACAAGCATTATCATGATATTTACAAGCATTATACATACTATATATAATTTATTCAAATATTATACATATGCTATATACAAGTATTATACAGATCATGCATAAGTTTATACAAACATTATTCAAATAATGAACAAGTTTATGCTCATTATAGACAAGTTTATATATGCTATGTAAATGGATTATAAACACCATTTGTAAGTTTATAAATGCTATATATATAATTTTTACACATTATGTGCAAGTTTATACATGCTATGTATAAGGCTTATACATACTATGTATAAGTTTATAAATGTTATATACTTAATTTTTACATAATATGTGCAAGTTTATACACACTATATATAAGTATTATATATGTTGTATACAAGTATTATACGCACTATATATAAGTTTTTACAAATATTGTACAAGTTATGTATAAGTTTATACATGCTATGTATAAGTATTATATACATTATGTATAAGTTTATACACATTATGTACAAGCATTATACACACTATGTACACACTATATACGAGTATTGCAAACATTGTATACATAAATTATGCATATTAAATATAAGTTTGTACAAGCATTATATACTATGTTCAGTTATATATATAAGTATTATTCACACTGTACATATTTATACACGCTATATACAAGCAATATATAAACTATGTACAAGTTTATAAAAGTATTATAGATGCTATGTATAAGTATTATACACACTATGTAATAGTTTATAGAAGTATTATACACATTATGTATAAGTTTAAATATTATATGTATAAGCATTATACATACTATTTACAAGCATTATATATATTATGTATAAGTTTATTCAAACATTATACACGCTATGTACAAGCATTATACATACTATGTACAAATTTATACATGCTATGTATAAGGATTATATAAATTATGAACAAGTTTATGCACATCATGTACAAGTTTTATATACGCTATGTATAAGGATTATACAAACAATGTATAAGTTTATTTATGCTAAATAAATAATTTTTATACACTATGTGCAAGTTTATACACACTATGTACAAGCATTATACATGATATGTACAAGTATTATACACATTATCTATAAGTTTATAAAATATTGTACATGTTATGTACCAGTTTATACATGCTAGGTATAAGTGTTATACACATTATGTATAAGTTTATACACATTATGTAAAAGTATTACACACACTATGTACATGTTATATACAAGCATTTCACATATTGTATACATGAATTATACATATTATATATAAGATTATATAAGCATTCTATACTATATTCAAAGCTATATATAAGTATTATACACACTATGTACATATTTAAATATATTATCTACAAGCATTTATACACACTATTGATAAGTATTATATACTCTGAATAAGTATATATACACTATGTACAAGTTTATACAAGCTATGTATAAGCGTTGTATATGCTATAGACAAGTATTATACATGCTATATAAAAGTATTATACACACTACATATAAGTTTATACAAGTATTATGCATACTATGTAGAAGTTTATGAACACTATTTACAAGCAATATAAGTTTATACACACTATATATAAGTTTATACACACTATAAATAATAATTATACACAATATATATAAGAAATATAAGAAATATACACACTATGTGCATGGTATGTATAAGTATTACAAAAACTATATACAAGTTTATACATACTATGTACAAGCATTATACATGAATTATATAAGTTTTTACACGTTATGAACAAGCATTTTGTAGAATATGTACAAGTATGTACATGCTATGTACAAGTTTATACATAATATGTACAAGTTTATACATGCAATGTAAAAGTTTATATACACTATATATAAGTTTATATATATTATGTACAAGCATTATGCACACTATGTATATGTTTGTAAACATTAAATATAAGCAGTATAAAAACTTTGTACAAGTTTATACATGTTATGTACAAGTATTATACACACTATTTACAAGTTTATACAAGTATTATAGATACTTGGTACAAGCATTATATATATTATGTATAAGTTTATTCAAACATTATACACACTATGTACAAGTTTATACATTATATATATAAGTATTATACACACTATTTACAAGCATTATACACATAATGTATAAGTTTATTTAAACATTATACACACGCTATGTACAAGCATTATATAGACTATGTACAAGTTTATACACGCTATGTATAAGGATTATACAAACTATGAACAAGTTTATGTACATTATGTTTAAATTTATACACGCTATGTATAAGGATTATACACATCATGTATAAGTTTATACACGTAATATACATAATTTTTATACACAATGTACAAGTTTATACATGTTATATAAAAGGCTAATACATACTATGTATAACTTAATAAATGCTATATAAATAATTTTGACACACTATATGCAAGTTTATACATGTACAAGCATTATATATGCTTTGTACAAGTATTGTACATACTATGTACAAGTTTATACAAATATTGTACATGTTATGTATAAGTTTATACAAGCTATGTATAAGCATTATACACATTATTTATAAGTTTATACATGTTATGTACAAACATTATACACACTATATACATGCTATATACGAGCATTGCTCACGTTGTATATATGAATTATACACATTATATATAAGTTTATACAAACATTCTACATTATATTTAATGTTATATACAAGTATTATACACACTATGTACATAATTATACATGTTATGTACAAGCATTACACACACTATTCATAAGTATTATACACTCTGAATAAGTTTATATACACTATGTACAAGTTTATACAAGGTATATATAAACATAATACATGCTATATACAAATATTATACACACTATATAAAAGTATTATACACACTACATATAAGTTTATACAAGTATTAGGCATACTATGCATAAGTTTAAATACACTATTTATAAATAATATACACAGTATGTACATATTTATACACGCTATGTACAAGCATTATATATATTATATATAAGTTTGTACACATATTTTATAGGTATTATAAACATTATGTACAGGTTTTATAAATACTATATATAAGTTTTACATGCAATATTCAAATATTATACACACTATGTACAAATTTATACATGATATATACAAGCAATTTACACACTATAAATAAGAATTAAACATACTATGTATAAGTTTAGACATGCTATATATAAGCATTATACACACTATGAATATTTTATGTATAAGTATTATACATATTATACAGAAGTTTATACATGTTATGTACAAGCATTATATATGAATTATATAAGTTTATACACGCTATATATAAGCATTTTACACACTATGTATAAGTTTGTACATGCTATGTACAAGTGATATACATATTATGTACAAGTTTATACATGTAATGTATAAGTTTATACATACTATATATATGTTTATATATACTATGTACAAGCATTATACACACTAAGTATATGTTTGTAAACACTATATATATGTATTATAAAAATTATGTACAATTTGTACATGCTATGTATAAGTTTGTACATGCTGTGTACAAGTATTATACACACTATGTACAAGTTTATACAGGTATTATAGATGCTATGTACAGACATTTACATAATATGTACAAGTTTATTCAAGCATTATATACGCTATGTTAAAGTTTATACATTATATGTACAAGAATTATACACACTATTTGCAAGCATTATATACATTAAGTACAAGTATATTCAAATATTATACACACATTATGTACAAGCATTATATAGACTACGTACAGATTTATACATGCTATATATAAGGATTATATAAATTATGAATAAGTTTATGCATATTATGTACAAGTTTATACACGCTATGTATAAGGATTATACAAACCATGTATACATTTATACACACTATATACATAATTTTTATACACTATGTGGAAGTTTATACACGTTATGTACAAGCATTATTCATGCTATGTATAAGTTTAATACACATAGTGTACAAAATTATACAAATATTATACAAGTTATGTACAAGTTTATACAAGCAATGTATAAGTATTATACACATTATTTATAAGTTTATACATGTTATGTACACGCCTTATACACACTATATACATATTATATACGAGCATTGCACACACTGTATACATGAATTATACACATTAAATATAAATTTATACAAGATTTTTACACCATGTTCAATGCTATATACAAGTATTATACACACTATGTATATATTTATATATATTATGTACAAGCATTATACACACTATTTATAATTATTATACACTATGAATAAGTTTATATACCATATGTACAAGTTTATACAAGCTATATATAAGCATTGTACATGTTATATAAAAGTATTATACACGTTATATAAAAGTATTATACAAGTTTATACAAGCATTATGCATACTATATAGAAGTTTAAATATGTTATTTATAAATAATATACACACTATGTATAAGTTTATATATGATATATACAAGCATTATATATGTTATGTATAAGTTTATAAACACTATGTATATGCATTATAAATACTATATACAAGTTTTATACACACTATGAACAAGTTTTACATGCAATATACATGTATTATACACACTATATACAAGTTTATACACAATATGTATAAGTATTTTATACACTATAAATAAGAATTATACACACTATGTTTAAGTTTATATATAGTATATAAACAACATTATATCAACTATGTACATGATATGTATAAGTTTTATACACACTATGTATTAGTCTATATATGCTATGTATAAGAATTATACATAAATTGTACAAGTTTATACACGCTATGTACAAGCATTTTATACTCTATATACAAGTTTGTACATTCTATGTGCAAGTATTATACACACTATATATAAGTTTATACACACTATATACAAGTTTATACATCCTATGTACAAGAATTATACACACTATGTATATGTTTGTAAACACTATATATAAGTATTATAAAAATAATGTACAAGCATTATACACACTATATACAAGTTTATATATTTTATATACAAGCAATATACATACTATTTACAAACATTATACATACTATGTACAAGTTTATTCAAATATTATACACACACTATGTACTATCATTATACATAATATGTACAAGTTTATACGTGCTATATATAAAGATTATACAAACTATGAATAAGTTTATGCACGTTATGTTTAAGTTTATACATGCTATGTATAAGGATTATGCACACCATATATAAGTTTATATACGATATATAAATAATTTTTACACACTATGTGCAAACTTATACACACTATGTATAAGTTTATAAACACTACATATATAATTTTTACACACTATGTGCAAGTTTATAGACACTATGTATAAGTATTATACATGCTATGTAAAAGTATTACACACACTATGTACAAGTTAATAGAAATAATGTATATGTTATGTATAAGTTTATACATACTATGTATAAGTTTATACATGTTATATACAAGTATTATAGACACTATGTACATGCTATATACGAGCATTGCACACACTATATACATGAATTATACACATTATATATAAGTTTATACAAACATTCTACACTACGTTCAATGCTATATACAAGTATTATACACACTATATATATTTATACATGTTATGTACAAGCATTATACACACTATTCATAAGTATTATACACTCTGAATAAGTTTATATACAATATGTATAAGTTTATACAAACTTTATATAAGCATTGCACATGTTATATACAAGCATTATACACTCTATATAAAAGTATTATACAAGTTTATATAAGCATTATGCATACTATGTAGATTTTTATACGTGCTATCTATAAATAATATACACATAATGTACAAGTTTATACATGCCATATACAAGCATTATACATATTATGTATAAGTTTGTAAACACTATGTATATGCATTATAAACACTATGTATAAATTTTACACACTATGGACAAATTTTACAAGCAATATACATGTATTATACACACTATGTACAAGTTTATACACAATATGTACATGCATTTTACACACTATGTTTAAGTTTATACACACTATATATAAGCATTATACACACTATGTACATGATATTTATAAGTATTATACACACTATGTATAAGTTTATATATACTATGTACAAGCATTATACATATATTATATATGTTTATAGGCTATGTACAAGTATTTTATACAATATATACAAGTTTGTACATGCTATGTATAAGTATTATACACACTATATACAAGTTTATACATGTAATATTTAAGTTTATACACACTATATCCAAGTTTACACATGCTATGTACAAGCATTATACAGACTATGTATATATTTATAAGCACTATATATAAGCATTATAAAAACTGTGTACAAGTTTGTATATGCTATGTACAAGCATTATATGCACTATATACAAGTTTATATATTTAATATACAAGGAATATACACACTATTTACAAGCATTATACACACTATGTATAATTTTATTCAAACATTATACACACGCTATGTACTAGCATTATACAGACTATGTACAAGTTTATACACGCTATGTATAAAGATTATACATATTATGAACGAGTTTATGCCATTATGTATAAGTTTATACACACTATGTATAAGGATTATGCATACCATATATAAGTTTATACACGATATACACATAATTTTTACATACTATGTGCAAACTTATACATGCTATGTATAAGTTTATAAACACTACATACATAATTTTTACACAATTTGTGCAAGTTTATAGACACTATGTATAAGTATTATACATGCTATGTAAAAGTATTTTACACACTATGAACAAATTAATATAAATAATGTATATGTAACGTACAAATTTATACATACTATGTATATGCATTATACATATTATGTATAAGTTTATACACGTTATATACAAGCATTATACACACTATGTATATGCTATATACGAGCATTACACACACTATGTACATGAATTATAAACATTATATATAAGTTTATACAAGCATTCTACACTACGTTCCATGCTATATATAAGTATTATACACACTATGTACATATTTATACACGCTATGTATAAATATTATACACATTATTCATAAGTGTTATACACTCTGAATAAGTTTATATGCACTATATACAAGTTTATACAAGCTATATAAAAGCATTGTACATGCTATATACAAGTTTTATACAAGCTATATAAATATATTATACTCACTACGTAAAAAAAAATAAATTATACTCACTACGTATAAGTTTATACAAGCATTATACATAATATGTTGAAGTTTATACATGCAATTTATAAAAAATATACACAATATGTATAAGTTTATACATGCTATGTAAAAGCATTATATATATTATGTATAAGTTTGTACACACTTTGTATAAGGATTATAAATATTATGTACAAATTTTATACACATTATGTACAAGTTTTACATGCAATATACAAGTTATATACACACTATGTAAAAGTTTATATACAATATGTATAAGCATTTTACACACTATAAATAAGAATTATACACACTATGTATAAGTTTATACCCGCTATATATAACTATATACACATAATAAATATGGTATGTATAAGTATTATATATATTATTTACAAGTTTATACATGCTATGTATAAGCATTATACATGAATTATACAAGTTTATACATGCTATGTACGAGCATTTTATATACTATGTATAAGTTTGTACATACTATGTACAAGTATTATACATACTATATACAAGTTTATACATACAATATATAAGTTTATACAAACTATATATAATTTTATACATATTATATACAAGCATTATACACATAATGTAAATATTTGTAAAAGCTATATATAAGAATTATAAAAACTATGTACAAGTATTATACACATTATGTAAATTTTTATACAAGTATTACATATGCTATGTACAAGCATTATACACATATTATATAAGTTTATAAAAGAAATATAAGCACTATGTACAAGTTTATACATTCTATGTACAAGGATTATACATACTATTTATAAGCATTATACCCACTATACAAGTTTATTCAAACATTATACACACGATATGTACAAGCATTATACAGACTACGAATAAGTTTATACATGCTTTGTTTAAGGATTATACAAACTATGAACAAGTTTAAGAAAATTATGTACAAGTTTATACACGCTATGTATAAGGATTATACACACAATGTATAAGTTTATAAACACTATATACATAATTTTTACACATTATGTGCAAGTTTAGACATGCTATATATAAGGTTAATACATACTATGTATAAGTATAAAAATGTTATATACATAATTTTTACACACTATGTGCAAGCTTATACACACTATGTACAAGCATTATACTTGATATGTACAAGTATTATAAACACTATGTACAAGTTTATACAAATATTATATATATTATATATAAGTTTATACATGCTATGTATAAGCATTATATAAATAATGTATAAGTTTATACACATAATGTACAAGCTTTATACACACTATGTACACCCTATATACGAGCATTGCATACACTGTATACATGAATTATACACATTATATATAAGTTTATACAAGAATTCTACACTATGTTAAATGCTATATACAAGTTTATACACATTATATACAAGTTTATATAAGCTATGTGTAAGCATTATACATACTATGTATATTTTTGTAAACACTATATATAAGCATTATACATATTATGTAAAAGTTTATATGCGTTATGTACAAGCATTATAAACACTATATACACGCTGTAAAAGTATTATACATACTACATATAAGTTTATACAAGCATTATGCATACTATGTAGAATTTTATATATACTATCTATAAATAATATACTCACTATATACAAGTTTATACACGCTATGTACAAGCTTTATACATATTATGTATAAGTTTATAGACACTATGTATAAGCATTATAAATAATATGTATAAGTTTTATACACGCTATGTATAAGTTTTACATGCAATATATAAGTATTATACACACTATGTACAAGTTTATACATGATATGTATAAGTATTTTACACAATATAAATAAGAATTATACACACTATTTATAAGTGTATACATGCTATATATAAGCATTATACACACTATGTACTATGTACATGATATGTATAAGTATTATACACTATATGTACAAGTTTATACATGCTATATACAAGCATTATACATGAATTATACAAGTCTATACACGTAATGTACAAGCATTTTGTACACTATGTATAAGTTTGGACATGATTTGTACAAGTATTATACACACTATGTATAAGTTTATATACACTATATACAAATTTATACATTCTATGTAAAAACATTATACTCATTAAGTATATGTTTGTAAATACTATATATAAGCATTATAAAAGCTATGTACAAGCATTATACACACTATCTACAAGTTTATACAAGTATTATAGATGATATGAACAAGCATTATACATAATATGTATATGTTTATACAAGCATTATGCATACTATGTACAAATTTATACATTATATATACAAGCATTACACACACTATTTACAAGCATTATACAAATTATGTAGAAGTTTATTCAAACATTATATATACGCTATATATAAGCATTATACAGACTATGTATAAGTTTATAAATGCCGAGTATAAGGTTTATATAAACTATGAACAAGTTTATGCATATTATATACAAGTTAATACATGCTATGTATAAGGATTATACACATCATGTATAAGTTTATACACGTTATATATATAATTTTTACACACTATGTGCAAGTTCATATATATTATGTATAAGATTTATATATACTATGTATAAGTTTATAAATGCTATATACATAATTTTTAGATACTATGTGCAAGTTTATACATGCTATGTACAACACTTATATATTCTATGTACAAGTACTAAACACACTATGTAAAAGTTTATACAAGCATTATACATGTTATGCATAAGTTTATACATGCTATGTATAAGCTTTATACACATTATTTATAAGTTTATACATATTATGTACAAGCATTATACACACTATGTATATGTTATATACGAGCATTGCACACACTGGATATATGAATTATACACATTATATATAAGTTTATACAAGCATTATACACTACCTTTAATGCATATACTAGTATTATACACACTATGTACATATTTATACACGTATGTAAAAACATTATATATACTATTCATAAGTATTATACATTCTGAATAAATTTATATACACTATGTACAATTTTATACAAGCTATATTTAAGCATTGTACATGTTTTATACAAGCATTATATATAAAAGTTTTATAAATACTATATATAAGTTTATGTAAGCATTATGCATACTATGTATAAGTTTATACATGCTATCTATATATAATATACACACTATGTACAAATTTATACACGCTATATATAAGCATTATACATATTATGTAAATATTTGTACACACTATATAAAAGCATTATAAAAACTATATACAAGTTTTATACATACTATGTACAAGTTTTAAATGTAATATACAAGTATTATATATACTATGTATAAGTTTATACACGATATGTACAAATATTTTATACACTATAAATAAGAATTATACACTATAAATAAGAATTATACACACTATGTATAAGTTTATACACGCAATATATAAGCATTATATATACTATGTACAAGGTAAGTAAAAGTATTATACACATTATATACAAGTTTATACAAGCTATGTACAAGCATTATACATGAATTATACAAGTTTATACACATTATTTACAAGCTTTTTACACACTATGTATAAATTTGGGCATGCTATGTAGGTGTTTTATACACACTATGTATAAGTTTATACATGCAATGTACAAGTTCATACACACTATGTACAAGTTTCTTCATGTTATGTATAATCATTATACACACTATATATATATATATTTGTAAAACTATATATAAGTATTTTAAAAACTATGTACAAGTTTGTACATGCTATGTACAAGCGTTATACACACTACGTACAATTTTATACAAGTATTATAGATGTTATGTATAAGTATTATATATACTATGTACAAGTTTATACAAGTATTATACCACTATGTATAAGTTTATACATTCTATGTATAAGCATTATACACACTATTTACAGGAATTAATACACTATGTATAAGTTTATTCAAACATTATACGCATGTTATGTACAAGTTTATACAGATTATGCACAAGTTTATACACGCTATATAAATGAATTATACAAACTATGAACATGTTTATGCAAATTTTTAATAAGTTTATACACGCTATATATAAGGATTATAGACACAATGTATAAGTTTATACACGCTATATATATAATTTTTACACACTATGTACAAGTTTATACATGCTATGTATAAGGCTTATACATACTATGTATAAGTTTATAAATGCTATATACATAATTTTTATACACTATATGCTAGTTTATACACGCTATGTACAAGCATTATATATGCTATATATAATTATTATACACACTATATACAAGTTTATATAAATATTGTATATATTATGTATAATTTTATACATGCATGTATAAGCATTATACACATTATGTATAAGTTTATACACATTTTGTATAAGCATTATACATACTTTGTACACGCTATATATGAGCATTGCACACATTGTATACATTAATTATACACTTTATATATAAGTTTATACAACCATTTTACATTACATTCAATGCTATATACAAGTAATATACATATTATATATATATATTTATACACGTTATATACAAGCATTATACACAGTATTTATAAGTTTTATACACTCTGAATAAGTTTATATACACTATGTACCAGCTTATACAAGCTATATATAAGCTTTATACATGCTATATACAAGCATTATACACACTACATATAAGTTTATACAAGTATTATGCATACTATGTAGAAGTTTGTATATGCTATCTATAAATAATATACATACTATGTACAAGTTTATACACGCTGTGTACAAGCATTATACATATTTTGTATAAGTTTGTACACACTATCTATAAGCATTATAAACACTATGTATAAGTTTCATACACACTATATGCAAATTTTACATGCAATATACAAGTATTATACACACTATATACAAGTTTATACATGATATGTATTAAATTACTAGATCGCCAAGAGGGGGGGGGGGGGGTGAATTGTAAAAAATTATTACAATAATTAAAATCCTAAGCAAGAGTTCTAATATTTTTATATTTTTAAATGTTTAACAAGAAAACTTTAACCAATGCAAAAGAAATTAATTGAACCTAACATGCCACAATGAAATTCTTTTTCTTTCATAATTATCACCAAGCTAATGTAATGAAAATAAACTGAAAGCAAAAATAAAAATCGATAAGGAAAAAGTACACTAGAATTTTATAGTGATTCTGTCAAACCATGACCTACATCCATTCCCCGGAGTCCTCCGCTCCTGAAGTTTCACTACAAACTTAATTCTCCTTTTGCCCGCTCGATAAGGCAGAGAAGCCCTCACAAGACTCACTTTCACCAACATGGAGTGGCAGAATGCCAAGCACTTTTCTCACCCTCCTGGTGACGGCAGTGTACCTTCTCATTTTTTTCCCTCTTGGAGAAGGCAGAGTACCTTTAAGGTCATTGATGAAGAAGAGTCTCCCCCTCAGAGAGCCTCCCACAAGTTCTTCTCGGGCCACAGGAGGAGCAAGATGCAGTAAGAATGGAGCAATCGTGTGATCTCCCTCACACTACTTCTCTCTCACCAAGCTCACCCTCTCCTTCCTCTCTCAAACCCTAAAAACTTCTCAAGAGCACTCTCTCAAGGATTCCCTCTCTAATCACTTTCCCCTCTTTCTATTAGTCTCTAAAAACATTACTATTTTGATACTTAAAACAGGCTCCAAAATCCCTGAGATTTTTAAAGTAGCTGTTATTATCGTACAATATGATATGATATCGTACAATATAATATATATAACAAACTTTGTCCTGGTACGAAGGTTTATAAATAGTTCAAAATAAATCATACTGTATGATACAACATTGTACATTACGAACCTCTACTCTTTTGTTCACGCAGGATGATATCCGGGTTGATCAAAACTTATCTCTGTTCATCATAGGGTGCGATCAACTTCATAAAGTATGATGAGGGAAAATTAAGGGATCGTCCAGGATGATCTCCGGGATGATCAAAATCAGCCTCTATTCATCATATAGTACAAATAAGTTTGTATAGTATGATGACCAATCAGAGATTAGTCTTTAATTTATTCCACAAATTACGAGTTAATTTAAGTAAGTATTCAAATAATATCATATAGTATGAAGTGCTTTATACCATACGAACGACTAATAACCTTACTTAAACTAATATGGAGGCTTGGGTTTTGGATTAGTAATACATCATATAGTATGATATGGTTTGTACAGTATGATCTGTTCACAAAAAATTATTTTACAATATCAGATCATACAATATGATATAAAGTCATATAATATGATCAATAGAGAAAAATCTTCATTTTGTTTCTTTTAAAAAACCCTCTCCCTCTGTGTGTGTGTGTATGGTTGCTCAAACTTACATGCATTTTGTGGACAAACTCAAGGAAAAAAAAATAAAATAAATAGAAAATTACATTATTTTAGACTCAAACTCTTACTCTACCTAGTCTTGAGTCTTCTAGTTGTCATGATTAATTTGTGATCTTCTTAAAATATTAGTACTCACAGACAATAGCATAAATCAAAGGATATTCAATGAATAGATATTTAGACGATAGTATTTATCATCAATAAAAGCTCAAACTAGGGGTCATGGATTGCAACAATCTCCCCCTTTTTGATAATGTCAAATAATGTTTGTTACAGGCAAATTTGAATGGCATTTTCTGTTTGTTTTTTTTTTTAAATTTTGTTTGTTTGTTTTTTTTAAAAGAAAACACAATACAAAAAAAAAAAAAATGAAATAGAAAAGAAAAGAAAAGAAAAGAAATGCATTCTGTTAAAACATAAGGAAGCATAAGCATAAGCAAACTACAATAAACACTTCTCCCTCTTTTGAAAGCACCAAAAAGAGGAGCGAACAACACTAAAAAAAGGTACAACACAGATACACTTCAACAAGGAGGATCCTGATCACTTTGAGGTAGAGGTTGGTGTGGATGGAAATATTGAAGGATTGTGTCAAAATGGTTATCAATCGAAGTGAATCATTCTCCAAACCACTGAATGTCATTACCAAAACCACTACAAATGTATACACACTATTTACTTATATATAATATGTATAATTCATGTATACAGTATATGCAATGCTCGTATATAGCGTGTACATAATGTATATAATGCTTGTACATAACGTGTATAAAATTATACATAATGTGTATAATGATTATACATAGCATGTATAAACTTGTATAAAATATGTACAAAGTTTGCATAAACTTATATAAAGTGTGTATAATACTTGTTTATAACATGTATAATGTCTGTACATAATATGTATAAACTTGCATATAGTATGTAAAAATTATGTATACAATATTTTTAAACTTATACATAGTATGTATAAGCCTTAAACATAGCATGTAAAAAATTGCACATAGTGTGTACAAATTATGTATATAACATATATTAACTTATACAAGGTGTGTATAATCCTTATACATAACATGTATAAACTTATATATAATGTGCATAAACTTGTTATATTTTGTATTATCCTTATACATATCATGTATAATCTTATACATAGCTGTATAATACTTGTACATAGCATGTAATAATGTTTAAATAAACTTATACATTGTGTGTATAATGCTTGTAAATAGTGTGTATAATGCTTGTACTTAGAATGTATAAACTTATACATAGTGTGTATAATGCTTATATAAATATATACAAAGTGTGTATAATGCTTGTACATAACATCTATAATACTTGTATAAACTTGTACATAGTGTGTATAATGCTTGTACATAGCATGTACAAACTTGTACATAGTTTTTATAATGCCTATATATAATATTTACAAACATATACATAGTGTGTATAATACTTGTACATAATATATATAAACTTTTATATAGTGTGTATAAACTTATACATTAAGTGTATAAACTTGTACATAGTAGATATAATACTTGTACATAGCATGTACAAACTTATACATAGTGTGTAAAATGCTTGTACATAACATGTATAAACTTGTGTAATTTAAGTATAATACTTGTACATAGCATGTACAAACTTATACAAAGTGTTTAATATGCTTATATATAGCGTAAATAACCTTATACATAATGTGTATAATTCTTATTTATAGTGTGTAAAAGGTTTATACATTATGTATAAGTTTATACATGTTATGTACAAGCATTATACATATTATGAACGCACTATATACGAGTATTACACACACTGTATACATGAATTATACAAATTATATATAAGTTTATACAAGCATTCTACACTACGTTCAATGTTATATACAAGTATTATACACACTATGTATATATTTATATACACAATGTACAAGCATTATACACACTATTCATAATTATTATAACTTTGTACAAGCATTATATATTATTATGCATACTATATAGAAGTTTATACATGCTATCTATAAATAATATACGCACTATGTACAAGTTTATATACGTTGTGTACATATATTATACATATTATGTATAAGTTTGTACACACTATATATAAGTACTATAAACACTATATATAACTTTTATACACACTATTTACAAGTTTTACTTGCATAATACAAGTATTATACACACTAGATAGAAGTTTATACACGACATATTTAAGCATTTTACGTAATATAAATAAGAATTATACACACTATGTATAAGTTTATACACCCAATATATAAGTATTATACACACTATATAATTGGTATGTATAAGTATTATATACAATATGTAAAAGTTTATACATTCTATGTACAATCATTATACATGAACTATATCTGTTTATACACGCTATGTACAATCATTTTACACACTATGTACAAGTTTGTACAAGCTATGTATAAGTATTATACACACTATGTATAAGTTTATACAAGCAATGTATAAGTTTATACACACTATATCCAAGTTTATACATGCTATGTACAAGCATTATACACACTATATATATGTTTGTAAATATTATATATAAGCATTATAAAAACTTTGTACAAGTTTGTACATGCTATGCACAAGCATTATATACACTATGTATAAGTTTATATAATTTTTATAGATGCTATATATAAGCATTATACATAAAATATACAAGTTTATACAAGCATTATACAGACTATGTATAAGTTTATACATTCTATGTACAAGCATTTTACACACTATTTACAAGCATTATACACATTATGTACAAGTTTATTCAAACATTATACATAAAAAAATGCACAAGCATTATACAGACTGTATACAAGTTTATACACACAATATATAAGGATTATACAAACTATGAACAAGTTTATGCATATTATATACAAGTTTATGCACGCTATGTATAAGGATTATACACACCATGTATACATTATTTTTACACACTATGTACAAATTTATTCATGCTATGTATAAGGCTTATACATACTATATATAAGTTTATAAACACTATATATATTTATAAACGCTATATAAATTTATCCACACTGTAATTATGTTGCTTCAAATTTTGGCATTATTTTGGATAAGAGTTATTTGAAGGACATCCCTAGATGTATTTATTGGACCCGGGCTCCCAAGGATTTTTGAAGCTGAAGAGAAGTTTGGCATTTTTTGGTTTTGTGGGTTCTTCTAATAGTGCAAATAGGATCTTTACCATTACTTATGCTATTTACTATGGTTGGAATATTTGTTATAAGCTTAATTGTTTTAATGTGGTGGTTGAGGTGGCTAACAATTTTGATCTCTAGTCTTTGGATTTTAGGGAAGACAAATGCTGTGTTTCTTCCCTTTTCTATATTAGGCGTTATATGCTGATCTTAAGTAAGAAGTTCAATCTTACTTTTTTTTTTGTGATTGAGGTTAACGGTAATTCTGTGGCTAAGGCTTTGGCCAATGGGGGGGGGGGGGGGGGGGGGGGGGGGGGCAATTTTAATACTATGTCCGACATCTCTATTTTTTTCTTACCCTATTATGTTAAGGGGATTTTGAGATTGGATAAGGCTACTGTTCCTTATGTTAAGCCATAGTTTGCTAGTTTATGTGGCTTTTAATCTTGAGGTTTTTGTTAGGCTGTGCTGCTTTGCCTGGTGGTGCTGTAATGGGCATTTGATCCTGAGGCTTCCTTATATTTTTTGGGGTTTGGCTCATCTTATTATGATTATTTTAGTTTTTGTTCACCTTTACTCTTATCAGAATTCTGTTGGTTGGAGGTGTTGACTGTTTGTGTTAACTGGGGTGGGCAGTTTTAGGAGTCTGTTTTGGTATGTCATGCAGTCGGTTTTTGCTCTATTTTTTTGGGTGCTTGTGCTCAAACATCGTAGAATATACCTAAATTCTATTATAATTTTTGGTAGTAAGGACTTTGTCCTCCTAAGTTTTTTTGAATCTTTTTTTGTAGCTCTTTTGAGCATTAGTGAGTGCGAGGTGCTTTTAAGGTTTCTGTAAGTTTTTTCTAATATCAACGCGTAGGCCTCGCTGTAGGTTTTCCCAAAAAATAAATAAAAATAAATAAATAAACACTATATACATAATTTTTACATACTATGTGTATGTTTATACATGCTATGTACAAATATTATACACACTATATATAAGTTTATATAAATATTGTACATATTATGTACAAGTTTATACATGATATGTTTAAATATTATACACATTAGGTATAAGTTTATATACGTTATATACAAGCGTTATACACACTATGTACACGCTATATACCAGTATTGCATACACTGTATACATGAATTATACATATTATATATAAGTTTATACAAGCATTCTACACTAAGTTCAATGCTATATACAAATATTATACACACTATGTACATATTTTTATACGCTATGTACAAGCATTATACACACTATTCATAAGTATTATACATTCTGAAATAAGTTTATATACACTATGTACAAATTTATACAAACTATATATAAGCATTGTACATGCTATATACAAGCATTAAATATGCTATATAAAAGTATTATACACACTACATATAAGTTTATACAAATATTAGGCATACTATGTAGAAGTTTATACAAGCTATCGATAAATAATACACACACTATGTACAAGTTTATACACGCTATGTGCAAGCATTATACATATTATGTATAAATTTGTACACACTATGTATAACTTTATAAATAATATGTACAAATTTTATACACACTTTGTAAAAGTTTTACATGTAATGTACAAGTTTATACATGATATGTACAAGCATTTTACACACTTTAAATAAGAATTATACCCACTATGTATTAGTTTATACACGTAATATATAAGCATTATACACACTATATACTTGGTATGTATAAGTATATACATGCTATGTATAATCATTATACATCATCAAGCCTTTATCCCACTACGTGGGGTCGGCTACATGAATCCTTTTTCTCCATTGTGTCCTATTAAAAGTCAAATTCTCGTTTAAATCTAATAAAGAAAGGTCATTCCTAATATTTTCTAACCAAGTCTTTTTAGGTCTACCCCTACCTTTCTTAACATAAGTCAAATCTAATACCTCTACTCTCCTAACCGGGTCATCGGAAGGCCGCCGTTTAATGTGACCAAACCATTTAAGGCGACTCTCTCTAATCTTATCTTCTACTGGAGCTACTCCAACCTTTTCACGTATATGCTCATTTCGTATCCTATCTCTAAGGGTAAAGCCACTCATCCACCTGAGCATCCTCATCTCTGCCACACTTAACTTAGTATTATGCTTCTCTTTTAATGGCCAACATTCAGCACCATAAAGCATTGCAGGCCTCACTACCATCTTATAGAATTTTCCCTTAAGTTTGAGGGGTACATTTCTATCACATAACAAGCCTGATGCATTCCTCCACTTCAACCATCCAACTTGAATTCTGCTGATAATATCCCCATCTATTTCACCATCACTCTGAACAATAGATCCAAGATATCTAAAACGTGTACTCTTATTAATGACTTGATCGCCAAAGTCACAATCCCCTCACTAGGTCTATTATTACTAAAATTACACTCCATATATTCCGTTTTAGATCTACTCAAGCGAAAACCTTTAGACTCTAAGGTTGACCTCCATAATTCAAGTTTACCTTCAACTCCCTCTCTAGTCTTATCAACAAGAAGAATATCATCAGCAAAAAGCATACACCAAGGTATATCCTCTTGCAAATGTCTAGTGAGAACATCCATGACTAAAGCAAAAAGATATGGGCTTAAGGCTGATCCTTGATGTAACCCAACCGAAATAGGGAAATACTTAGTCAATCCACCTTGTGTTTGAACACAAGTAATAGCTCCTGCATACATATCTTTAATGATTTGAATATAAGCATTATTGACTCCTTTCTTTTCAAGAACTCTTCATAGCACTTCTCTTGGAACTTTATCATATGCTTTTTCTAAATCAATAAATATCATATGTAGATCCTCCTTATTTTCTCTATATTTCTCCATCAAAACTCTTAATAAATGTATGGCTTCCATAGTCGACCTACCCGGCATGAAACCAAATTGATAATAATCATTATACATGAATTATAAATATTTATACATGCTATGTACAAGCATTTTATATACTATGTATAAGTTTGTACATGCTATGTATAGGTATTGTACACACTATGTATAAGTTTATATACGTAATGTATAAGTTTATACACAATATATAAAAGTTTATACATGCTATGTACAAGCATTACACACACTATGTATATATTTGTAAAAACTATATAGAAGTATTATAAAAACTATGTACAAGTTTATACATACTATGTACAAGCATTATACAAACTATGTATAAATTTATGTAAGTATTATATATGTTATGTATAAGCATTATATACACTATGTACAAGTTTATACATTCAATGTACAAGCATTATACACACTATTTACAAGCATTAAACATACTATGTATAAGTTTATTCAAATATTATACACACGTAATGTACAAGTATTATACAAAATTACTTAAAAGTTTATACATGCTATATATAAGGATTATACAAACTATGAACAAGTTTATGTATATTATGTGTACGTTTATATACATTATTTATAAGGATTATTCACACCATGTATAAGTTTATACATGCTATATACATAATTTTTACACACTATGTGCAAGTTTATACATTCTATGTATAAAGCTTATACATACTATGTATAAGTTTATAAATGATATATACATAATTTTTATATACTTTGTGCAAGTTCATACACGCTATGTACAAGCATTATACATGATATGTACAAGTATTAAACATACTATGTATAAGTTTATACAAACATTGTACATATTATGTGCAAGTTTATACATGCTATGTATAAGCATTATATATATTATGTATAAATTTATACATGTTATGTAAAAAACATTATACACATTATGTACACACTACATATGAGCATTGCACACACTGTATACATGAATTATACACATTATATATAAGTTTATACAAGTATTCTACACTATGCTCATTATTAAATATAAGTATTATACACACTATATACATATTTATGCGCGATATGTACAAGCATTTTACACACTATTCATAAGTATTATATACTATGAATAATTTTTTATACACTATGTATAAGTTTAAACAAGTTATATATAAGCATTGTATATGTTAAATACAAGCATTATACATGCTATATAATGGTATTATACACACTACATATAAGTTTATACAAGTATTATGCATACTATATAGAAGTTTATACTCGCTATCTATAAATAATATACAAACTATGTACTAGTTTATACACGATATGTGCGAGCTTTATACATATTATGTATAAGTTTGTACACACTATGTATAAGCACTATAAACATAATGTACAAGTTTTATATAGAATATGTACAAGTTTTTCATGTAATATACAAGTATTATACACACTATGTACAAGTTTTACATGTAATATATAAGTATTAAATACAATGTACACGCATTTTACACATTATAAATAAGAATTATACACTATGTACAAATTTATACACCCTATATATAAATATTGTTCATAATATGTACATTGTATGTATAAGTATTATACACTATATGTATAAGTTTGTATATGCTATGTACAAGCATTATACACACTATGTACAAGTTTATACAAGTGTTATATATGTTATGTACAAGCATTATACACACTATGTAAAAGTTTATACAAGCATTATACTTACTATGTAAAAGTTTATATATTCTATGTACAAGTAATATACATACTATTTACAAGCATTATACACACTATAAATAGGTTTATTCAAATATTATACACACGCTATGTACAAGCATTATACAGACTATGTACAAGTTTATAGATATTATGTACAAGTTTATACATACTATGTATAAGAAATTATACACACCATGTATATATTTATACACATTATTTTCATAATTTTTACATAATATGTGCAATTTTATATATGCTATGTATAAGGCTTATTCATATTAAGTATAAGTTTATAAATATTTTATACATAATTTTTACACACTATGTGAAAGTTAATACATGCTATGTACAAGCATTATAAATGCTATGTACAAGTATTATACACACTATGTACAACTTTATATAAATATTGTACATATTATGTACAAGTTTATTCATGCTATGTATATGCATTATACATATTATTATAAGTTTATACAGGTTATGTACAAGCATTATACACACTATATAAATGTTATATACGAGAATTGCACGCGCTGTTTACATGAATTAAACACATTATATATAAATTTATACAAGAATTCTACACTACGTTAAATGCTATATATAAGTATTATACACACTATGTACATTTTTATATAAGCTATGTACAAGCATTATATACACTATACATAAGTATTATACACTCTGAATAAGTTTATATATACTATGTACAAGTTTATACAAGCTATATATAAACATTGTATATGCTATATACAAACATTATATATGCTATATAAAAGTATTATATAAACTATGTATAAGTTTATACAAGCATTATGCATACTATGTAGACGTTTATACACACTATCTTTAAATAATATACACACCATATACAAATTATATACACATTATGTAGAAGTTTTACTTGTAATATATAAGTTTTATACACACTATGTACAAGTTTATACATGAAATGTACAAACATTTTACTCACTATAAATAAGAATTATACACACTATGTATATATTTATACACGCTATATATATGCATTATACACACTATGTATATGGTATGTATAAATATTATACACAATATATATAAATTTTCTGTGAACAGATCGTACTGTACGAACCATATCATACTGTATAATGTGTTACTAATCTAAAACCCTAGCCTCCAGATTAATTTAAGTAAGGTTATTAGCCATTTGTAAGGTACGAAGCACTTCATACTATATGATATTATTTAAATACTTACTTAAATTAACCCATAATTTATGGAATAAATTAAGGACTAATCTCTGATTGGTCATCATATTATACGAACATATTCATACTATACGATGAACAGAGGCTGATTTTGATCATTCCGGAGATCATCCTGGATGATACCTTGATTTGGCCTCATCATACTGTATGAAGTTGATTGTACCCTACGATGAATAGAGACAAGTTTTGATCAACCCGAATATTGTCCTGTACGACCAAAAGAGTAGAGGTTCATACTGTACGATGTTGTATCGTACAGTACAATTTATTTTGAACTATTTGTAAAACTTTATATAAGGATGAAGACTGTTATACATATCATACTGTACGATATCATATCATAATGTACGATAGTAATGACTACTTTAAAAATCTCAGGGATTTTGGAGCCTTTTTTAAGTATCAAAATAGTAATATTTTTAGGGAGTGACAGAAAGAGGGGAAAGTGATTAGAGAGGGAATCTTTGAGAGAGAGCTCTTGAGAAGATTTTAGGGTTTGAGAGAGAAAGGAGAGGGTGAGCTTGGTGAGGGGAAAGTAATGTGAGGGAGATCAAACAGTTTCTCCATTCTTACTGCATCTTTCTCCTCCTATGGCCCAAGAAGAACTTGTGTGAGGCTCTCTTAGGGGGAGACTTCCACATCCATGACCTCGAAGGTACTCTGCCTTCTCTAGGAGGGAGAAAAATGAGAAGGTATGCTGCCATCACCAAGAGGGTGAGAAAAGCGCTTGCCACTCCGCCATTCTGAGTTGGTGAAAGTGAGTCTTGTGACGGCTTCTTTGCCTTGTCGAGGGGGCAAAAGGAGAACAATAGCTTGTAGTGAAATTCCAGGAGCGGAGGACTCCGGGGAATGGATGTAGGTCATTATTTAACCGAACCACTATAAAATTGTGGTGTGCTTTTTCCTTATCACTTTTTATTTTTGCTTGCACTTTATTTTCATTATATTTGATTGGTGATAATTGTGAAAGAAAAAGAATTTCATTGTTGAATCTTAGGTTCAATTAATTGCTTTCGCATTGGTTAAAGTTTTCTTGTTAAAAATTTAAAAACATAAAAATATTAGAACTGTTGCTTAGGATTTTAATTATTGTAACAAATTTTTGCAATTCACCCCCCTCTTGGCGATCTAGTAATTTAATACATGTCATATATAAATTTATACGTATTATGTATAATACTTGTATATTGTATGTAAAACTTATACATAGTGTGTATAAAACTTGTACATAGTGTTTATAATGCTTATATATAGTGTGTACAAATTTAGACATAATATATATAATGCTTGTACATAGCTTATATAAACTTTTACATAGTGTGTATATTATTTATACATAGCATGTTTAAACTTCTACATAGTATGCATAATACTTGTATAAACTTATATGTAGTGTGTATAATACTTTTATATAGCATGTATAATGCTTGTATATAGCATGAACAATGCTTATATATAGCTTGCATAAACTGGTACATAGTGTATATAAACTTATTCAGAGTATATAATACTTATGAATAGTGTATATAATAGTTATACATAATATGTATAAATATGTACATAGTATGTATAATACTTGTGATTAGCATTAAATGTAGTGTAGAATGCTTGTATAAACTTATATATAATCTGTATAAGTCATGTATACAGTGTATGGAATGCTCGTATATAGAATGTATATAGTGTGTATAATGCGTGTACATAACATGTATAAACTTATATATAATATGTATAATGCTTATACATAGCTTGTATAAACTTGTACATAAAATACATAATGTTTGTATAAACTTATACATAATGTGTATAATACTTGTACATAGCATGAATAATACTTGTATATAACATATATAAACTTATACATATTATGTAAAAATTATGTATGTAGCATGTATAAACTTATACATAGTGTGTATAATCCTTATACATAGCGTGTATAAATTTGTACATAATGTGCATAAACTTTTTCATAGTTGATATAATTCTTATATATAACGTGTATAAACTTATACAAAGTCTGTATAATGCTTGTACATAGCGTGTGTATATTATTTAAATAAACTTGCACATAGTGTGTATAATGCTTGTAGAAAATGTGTATAATACTTATACATAGAATGTATAAACTTTTAGAAAGTGTATATAATTTTTATATAAACTTGTACATAGTGTGTATAATGCTTGTATATATCATCTATAATACTTATATAAACTTGTATATAGTGTGTATAATTCTTATACATAATTTTTATAATACATATATATAATGTTTAGAAAGTTATACATAGTGTGTATAATGCTTGTACATAGCAAGTATAAACTTGTATATAGTGTTTATAAACTTATACATTACATGTATAAACTTGTATATAGTGTGTATAATACTTTTACATAGCATGTACAAACTTGTATATAGTGTGTAAAATACTTGTACATAATATGTATAATTCATGTATAATATTTATACATAGTATATATAAACTTGTATAAGGTGTGTATAATACTTATACATACCATGTACATAGTGAGTATAATATTTATATATAGCATGTATAAACGTATACATAGTGTGCATAATTATTATTTATAGTGTGTAAAATGCTTGACATGTCGTGTATAAACTTATACATAGGGTGTATAATACTTGTATATTACATGTAAAATATGTAAAAAGTGTGCATAAAACTTATACATAGTATTTATAATACTTATACAAAGTGTGTACAAACATAAAAATAATATATATAATGCTAGTACAAAGCGTCTATAAACTTAGACATAGTGTGTGTATTATTTATCGATAGCATGTATAAACTTCTATATAGTGTGCATAATGCTTGTATAAACTTATACATAATATATATAATACTTTTATATAGCGTGTATAATGCTTGTATATTGCAAATACAATGCTTATATATAGCTTGTATAAACTTGTACATAGTGTATATAAACTTATTAAAAGTGTATAGTACTTATGAATAGTGTGTATAATGCTCATGCATAGCGTGCATAAATATGTACATTATGTGTATAATACTTGTATGTAGCATTTAACGTAGTGTAGAATGCTTATATAAACTTATATATAATGTGTATAATTCATGTATATAGTGTGTGTAATGCTCATATATAGCGTGTACATAATGTGTATAATACTTATACATAATATCTATAATGCTTATACATAGCATGTATAACCTTGTACATAACATATATAATATTTGTATAAACCTGTACATAGAGTGTATAATACTTGTATATAGTATGTATAATGCTTGTATATAGCGTATATAAACTTACATATATTGTATAAACTTGCACATAGTATGTATATGCCTTATACATAACATGAATAAACTTGCACATAGTGTGTAAAAATTATGTATATAACATGTATAAACTTATACATGGTATGTATAATCCTTATACATAGCGTGTATAAACTTGTACATAATGTGCATAAATTTTTTCACAGTATAATACTTATACATAGTGTGTATAAACTTGTACGTAGTCTTATTAATGCTTGTATATAGCATGTGTATAATGTTTGAATAAACTTGTACATATTATGTATAATGCTTGTAAATTGTGTTTATAATATTTTTACATAAAATCTATAATACTTGTATAAACTTGTACAAACTATGTATAATTCTTGTACATAGCATGTACAAACTTGTACATAGTTTTTATAATGCTTATATATATTATTTACAAACATATACATAGTATGTATAATACTTGTATATAGCATATATAAACTTGTATATAGTGTGTATAAACTTGTACATTACGTGTATAAACTTATACATAGTGTGTATAATACTTGAACATAGCATGTACAAACTTATACATAGTGTATAAAATGCTTGTACATAGCGTTTATGAACTTGTATAATTCATGTATAATGGTTGTACATAGCATGCATAAACTTGTACAAGTGTGTATTATACTTATACATACCAAGTATATATTGTGTATAATGTTTATATATAGAGTGCATAAACTTATACATAGTGTGTATAATTCTTATTTGTATTGTATAAAATACTTGAACATAATGTGTTTAAACATGTACGTAGTGTCTCTAATAATTGTATATTATATGTAAAACTTATACATAGTGTATAAAACTTATACATAGTATTTATAATGAATATACATAATGTGTACTAACTTATAAATAATATGTTTAATGATTGTACATAACATGTATAAACTTATATATAGTGTGTATATTATTTATAGATATCATGTATAAACTTTTATATAGTATGCATAATACTTATATAAACTTGTACATAGTGTGTATAATTCTTTTATATAGCGTGTATAATACTTGTATATAGCATGTACAATGCTTATATATAGCTTGTATAAACTTGTATATAGTGTATTTAAAATTATTCAGAGTGTATAATACTTATGAATAGTGTGTATAATGCTTGTACATATCGTGTATAAATATGTACATTGTGTGTATAATACTTGTATATAACATTGAACGTAGTTTAGAATGCTTGTATAAACTTATTATAATGTGTATAATTCATGTATCCAAGGTGTGCATTGCTAGTATATAATGTATAAAAAGTATGTATAATGTTTGTACATAACATGCTATGTAATTATAATGTGTATTTAATAGCATTATACATTATATAGCATATGTAAGTATAATGTGCATTTAATATACATGCATTATACATTGTATAGCATGTGTATGTATATTGCTTGTACATAACATGCAAGTATTTATAATACATAGTGTGTATAATGCTTGTACATAGCATCTATAATGCTTGAATAAACTTGTACATAGTGTGCATAATGGGTTTAGGGTTATATAATATGTATAATTCATGTATACAATATGTGCAATGCTCGTATATAGCATTTATATAGTGTGTATAATATTTGTATATAACATATATAAACTTATACATAATTTATATAATGCTTATACATAGCATGTATAAACTTTTATATATCATGTACAATATTTATATAAACTTGTACATAGTGTGTAAAATACTTGTACATAGCATTTATAATGCTTGTATATAACGTGTATAAACTTGTACATAATATGTAAAAATTATGTATATAACATTTATAAACTTATAAATAGTATGTATAAGTCTTATACATAACATATATAAACTAGCATATAGTGTGTAAAAATTATATATATAGCAAGTATAAACTTATACATGGTGTTTATAATCCTTTAGGGTTTAGGGTGTGTATAATGTTTGAATAAACTTATACATAGTGTGTATAATTTTTATAAATAGTGTGTATAATGCTTATACATATAACATATAAACTTATATATAATGTGTATAATGCTTGTATAAAATTGTATATAGTGTGTATAATGCTTGTATATAACATGTATAAACTTGTATATAATATTTATAATGCTTATATATAGTGTTTATAAATATATACACAGTGTGTATAATGGTTTTACATAGCATGTATAAATTTATATATAGTATGTATAAACTTATATATTGTGTGCATAAACATATACATAGTGTGTATAATACTTATACATAGCATGTATAAACTTATACATAGTGTGTAAAATGCTTGCACATAGCATGTATAAGCTTATATAATTCATGTATAATGTTTATACATATTTTCTATAAACTTATACATAGTGTGTATAATACTTATAATATCATGTACATATTATGTATAATGCTTATATATAGCGTGTATAAACTTATACCTAGTTTGTATAATTTTTATTTATAGTGTGTAAAATGCTGGTACATATCATATATAAAATTATACATAATGTGTATAATATTTATATATTGCATGTAAAACTTATACAAATAATATATATAACTTATAAATAGTATTTATAATGCTTATACATAGTGTGTACAAACTTATACATAATATGTATAATTCTTGTACATTGCGTGTATAAACTTGTACATAGTGTTTATATTATTTATAGTTAGCATAGATAAACTTCTATGTAGTATGCATAAGTCTTGTATAAACTTGTATATATTGTGTATAATAGTTTTATATAGCATGTATAATGCTTGTAAATAGCATGTACAATACTTACATATAGCTTGTATAAACTTGTACATAGTGTATTTAAACTTATTCAGTGTGTATAATACTAATAAATAGTATAAAAAATGCTTATACATAATGTGTATAATACTTGTATATAGCATTGAACGTAGTGTAGAATGCTTGTATAAATTTATATATAATGTATATAATTCATGTATATAGTGAGTGCAAGGCTTGTATATAGTGTGTACATAGTGTGTATAATGCTTATACATAACGCATATAAACTTATACATAATATGTATAATGCATATACAAAGCATGTATAAACTTGTACATAACATGTATAATATTTATATAAACTTGTACATAGTGTGTATAATACTTACACATAGCATGTATAATACTTGTACATAGCTTTTATAAACTTGCCCATAGTGTGTAAAATTTATGTATATAATATTTATAAACTTATACATAGTATGTATAAGTCTTATACATAGCATGTATAAACTTGCACATAGTGTGTAACAATTATATATATAACATGTATAAACTTTTACTTAGTGTGTATAATCCTTATACATAGCACGCATAAACTTATACATAATGTGCATAAATTTATTCGTAGTTTGTAAAATCTTTATATATAGCATGTATAAACTTGTACATAGTATGTATTATAACATGTTTAAACTTTTATATAGCGTGTATAATACTTATACATAACATGTACATAGTGTGTATAATGCTTATATATAGCGTGTATAAACTTATACATAGTGTGTATAATTCTTATTTATAGTGTATAAAATGCTTATACATACAGTGTATAAACTTGTACATAGTGTGTATAATACGTGTATATTACATGTAAAATTTGTACATAGTGTGCTTAAAACTTGTACATAGTGTTTATAATGCTTCTATATAGTGTATACAAACTTATACATAATATGTATAATGCTTGTACATAACATGTATAAACTTATAAATAGTGTATACAAACTTATTCAGAGTGTATAATACTTATAAATTGTGTGTATAATGCTTGTACATAACGTGTATAAATATATACATGGTGTGCATAATACTTATATATATTATTGAACGTTGTGTAAAAGGCTTTTATAAACTTATATATAATGTGTATAATTCATGTATACAGTGTGTGCAATGCTTGTATATAGAGTGTATAATGCTTGTATATAATGTATATAAACTCATACATAATGTTTGTAATGCTTATACATAGCATATATAAACTTATACATAACATGTATAATGTTTGTATAAATTTATACATAGTGTGTATAATATTTATATATAGCATGTATAATGCTTGTACATAGCATGTATAAACTTATACATAGTGTGTAAAAATTATGTATATAGCATTTATAAACTTTTACATAGTACGTATAAGACTTATACATAGCATGTATAAACTTGCACATAGTGAGTAAAAATTATGTATATATCGTGTCTAAACTTATACATTTAATGTATAATTCTTATACATAACGTGTATAAATTGGTTCATAAGGTGTTTAAACTTGTTCATAGTTTGTATAATTCTTATACATAGTGTGTATAAACTTATACATAGTATATATAATATTTGTACATATTATACATAGTGTGTATAATGCTTATAAATAGTGTGTATAATGCTTGTATATAGAATGTATAAACTTATACATTAATGTGTATAATGCTTGTATAAACTTGTACATAGTATGTATAATGTTACTATATAATATCTATAATACTTGTATAAACTTATATATATTGTGTATAATGCTTGTACATATCATGTACATACTTGTAGAAAGTTTTTATAATGCTTATATATAGTATTTACAAATATATACAAAGTGTGTATAATGCTTGTACATGACATGTATAAACTTGTATATAGTATGTATAAACTTAAATATTATGCGTATAAACTTGTACATAGTGTGTATAATACTTGTACATAAAATGTACAAACTTGTACATATTATGTAAAATGCTTGTACATAGCATGTATAAACTTGTATAATTTATGTATAATGCTTGTACGTAGCATATATAAACTTATACATAGTATGTATAATACTTATACATACCATGTACATAGTATTTGACAATGCTTATATATAGCAAGTATAAACTTATACATAGTGTGTTTAATTCTTATTTATAGTGTATAAAATTCTTGTACATATCGTGTATAAACTTATATATAATGTGTATAATACGTGTATATTGCATGTAAAACTTGTACATAGTGTGTATAAAACTTGTATTTTTTTTTATAAAGCTTATACATAGTGTGTTCAAATATATATATAATATGTATAATGCTTGTATATATTATGTATAAATTTGTACAAAGTATATATATTATTTATAGATAGGATATATAAAGTTGTACATAGTGTGTAATAATTATGTATATAGCATTTATAAACTTATACATAGTTTGTATAATCCTTATACATAATGTTTATAAACTTGTATATAATGTGCATAAACTTATTCATAGTTTTGAATAATCCTTATACATAGCGTGTATAAAATTATACATAGTCTGTATAATGCTTATACATAACATGTGTATAATGTTTGAATAAACTTGTATATAATGTATATAATGCTTGTATATAGAATGTATAAACTTGAACATAGTGTGTATAATGCTTATGTAAACTTGTACATAGTATGTATAATGCTTGTACTTAGCATCTATAATACTTGTATAAACTTATACATAGTGTATATAATATTTGTACATAGCATGTACAAACTTGTACATTATTTTTATAATGCCTATATATAGTATTTACAAACATGTATTAACTTGTACATAATGTCCATAATATTTTTACATATCATGTATTAACTTGTGTATAGTGTGTATAAAATTGAACATTACGTGTATAAACTTTTACATAGTTTGTATAATATTTATACATAGCAAATATAAATTTGTACATATTATGTAAAATGCTTGTACATAGCATGTATAAACTTGTATAATTCATGTATAATGCTTGTACATAGCATGTATAAACTTGTACATAGTGTGTATAATACTTATACATTCCTTATATATAATGTGTATAATGCTTACATATAGCGTGCATAAACTTATACATAGTGTGTATAATTCTTATTTATAGTGTGTAAAATGCTTATACATATCTTGTATAAACATGTACAGAGTGTGTATAATTCATGTATATTACATGTAAAACTTATACATAGTATTTATAAAACTTATATATATAGTATTTATAATGCTTATACATAGTGTGTACAAACTTATACATAATATGAATAACTCTTGTACATAGTGTATATATTATTTATAGATAGTGTGTATAAACTTCTAGATTGTATGCATAATGTTTGTATAAACTTATACGTAGTGTGTATAAATTTTTTATATAATTTGTATAATGCTTATAAATAGTATGTACAATTCTTAAATATAGCTTGTATAAAATTATACATAGTGTATATATAAACTTATTCAGAGTGTATAATACTTATGAATAGTATGTATAATACTTATACATAGCATGTATAAATATGTACATAGTGTGTATAATACTTGTATATAATATTAAACTTAGTGTAGAATGCTTGTATAAAGTTATATATAATGTGTATAATTCATGAATATAGTGTGTGCAATGCTCATATATAGCATGAACATAATGTGTATAATACTTGTACATATTGTGTATAAACTTATATATAATGTTTATAATGCTTATACATAACATGTATAAATTTGTACATAATATGTATAATATTTGAATAAAATTATACATAGTTTGTGTAATACTTATACATAATATATATAATGTTTATACATAGCATGTATAAACTTGCACATAATGTATACAAATTATGTATGTAGCATTTATAAACTTATACATAGTATGTATAAGCCTTATATATAACACGTATAAACTTGCACATAGTTTGTAAAAATTATGTAAAAAGTGTGTATAAACTTATACATAGTGTGTATAATCCTTATACATAACATGTATAAACTTGTACATAATGTACAAATTTTTGTTTCATAGTTTATATAATCCTTATATATAGTATTTATAAACTTGTACACATTCTTTATATTGTCGATTTATAGTGTGTGTATAATGTTTGAATAAACTTGTACATAGTATGTATAATGCTTGTAAATAGTGTATATAATGCTCATATATAGAATGTTTAAACTTGTATATAATGTGTATAATTCTTGTATAAACTTGTACATAGAGAGTATAATGCTTGTACATAGCATCTCTAATACTTGTATAAACTTATACATAGTATCTATAATATTGTCAAAGCATGTACAAACATATATATAGTTTTTATAATGCTTATATATAGTGTTACAAACATATATATAGTGTGTATAATGCTTGTACATAGCATGTATAAACTTGTACATTGCATTTATATACATACATAGTGTGTATAATATTTGTACATAGCATGTCCAAATTTGTACATAGTGTGTAAAATTCTTATGCATAGCATGTCTAAACTTGTATAATTCATGTATAATGCTTGTACATAGCATATATAAATATGTATATAGTGTGTATAATACTTATATAAAATGTGTATATAGTATGTATACTGCTTATATATAGCATGTATAAACTTATATATAGTGTGTATAATAATTATTTATAGCATTTAATACTTATACATAATATATATAATGTTTATACATAGCATGTATAAACTTGCACATAATGTATACAAATTATGTATGTAGCATTTATAAACTTATACATAGTATGTATAAGCCTTATATATAACACGTATAAACTTGCACATAGTTCGTAAAAATTATGTAAATAGCGTGTATAAACTTATACATAGTGTGTATAATCCTTATACATAACATGTATAAACTTGTACATAATGTACAAATTTTTGTTTCATAGTTTATATAATCCTTATATATAGTATTTATAAACTTGTACACATTCTTTATATTGTCGATTTATAGTGTGTGTATAATGTTTGAATAAACTTGTACATAGTATGTATAATGCTTGTAAATAGTGTGTATAATGCTCATATATAGAATGTTTAAACTTGTATATAATGTGTATAATTCTTGTATAAACTTGTACATAGAGAGTATAATGCTTGTACATAGCATCTCTAATACTTGTATAAACTTATACATAGTATCTATAATATTGTCAAAGCATGTACAAACATATATATAGTTTTTATAATGCTTATATATAGTGTTACAAACATATACATAGTGTGTATAATGCTTGTACATAGCATGTACAAACTTGTACATTGCATTTATATACATACATAGTGTGTATAATATTTGTACATAGCATGTCCAAATTTGTACATAGTGTGTAAAATTCTTATGCATAGCATGTCTAAACTTGTATAATTCATGTATAATGCTTGTACATAGCATATATAAATATGTATATAGTGTGTATAAATACTTATATAAAATGTGTATATAGTATGTATACTGCTTATATATAGCATGCATAAACTTATATATAGTGTGTATAATAATTATTTATAGTGTGTAAAATGCTTGTACTTATCGTGTATAAACTTGTATATAGTGTATAATACTTATATATTACATGTAAAACTTGTACATAGTGTGTATAAAACTTGTACATAGTATTTATAATGCTTATACATAATGTGTACAAACTTATACATAATATGTATAATGCTTGTACATAGCGTGTATAAACTTTTACAATCTATTTATATTATTTATAGATAGCGTGTATAAACTTATACATAGTATGTATAATAATTGTATAAACTTATATGTAGTGTATATAATACTTTTATATATCGTGTATAATATATTTATATAGTATGTACAATGCTTATATAGAACTTTTATAAACTTGTATATAGTGTTTATTAACTTATTTAGAGTGTATAATACTTATGAATAGTATGTATAATAGTTGAACATGGAGTGTATAAATCTGTACATATTGTTTATAATACTTTTATATACCATTAAACGTAGTATAGAATGCTGGTATAAACTTATATATAACGTGTATAATTCAGGAATACAGTGTGTGCAATGCTCATATATTACGTGTACATAGTGTGTATAATGCATGTATAAACTTGTACATAATATATATAATATTTATATAAAACTTGTACATAGTGTGTATAATACTTGTACGTAGCATGTATAATTCTTGTAGATAGCGTGTATAAACTTGCACGTAGTGGGTAAAAATTATATATATAGCGTTTATAAACTTATACATAATATGTATAAGCCTTATACATAGCATGTGTAAACTTGCACATAGTGTGTTAAAATTATATTATAGCATTTTTAAACATATTCATGGTGTGTATAATTCTTATACACAGCGTGTATAAATTTGTATATAATGTGCATAAACTTTTTCATAGTTTGTATAATCCGTATACATAGCGTTAATAAACTTGTACATAGTCTATATAATGGTTATACATAACGTGTGTATAATGTTTTAATAAACTTATACATAGTGTGTATAATGCTTATAAATAGTGTATATAATGATTGTACATAGAATATATAAACTTGTATATAGTATGTATAATGCATGTATAAACTTGTACATAATATGTCTAATGTTACCAAATAATATCTATAATACTTGTATAAACTTATATATAATATGTATAATGTTTGTACATAGCATGTACAAACTTATATATAGTTTTTATAATTAATATATATAGTGTTTACAATTATATATATAGTGTGTATAATGCTTGTACATAGCATGTATAAACTTATACATAGTGTGTATAAACTTGTACATTGCATGTATAAACTTGTAAATAGTTTGCATATGTACATAGCATGTAAAAACTTGTACATAGTGTGTAAAATGCTTGTACATAGCGTGTATAAACTTGTATAATTCATGTATAATGCTTGTACATAGCATGTCTAAACTTTTACATAGTGTGTATAATACTTATACATAACATGTACATAGCATGTATAATTCTTATATATAGCGTGTATAAACTTATACATAGTTTATAATTCTTTTTTATAGTGCATATAGTGTGTATAATGCATGTACATAACGTGTATAAACTTATACATACCATGTACATAGCGTGTATAATGCTTGTACATATAATGTATAAACTTATATATAGTATGTATAAACTTGTACATTACGTGTATAAACTTGTACATAGTGTGTATAATACTTATATATAGCATGCACAAACTTGTATATAGTATGTAAAATGCTTGTACATAATATATATAAATTTGTATATAGTGTTTAAAATACTTATACATAACATATATATAGTGTGTATAATACTTATATATAACATGTATAAACTTATTCATAATGTGTATAATTCATATTTATAGTGTGCAAAATGCTTGTACATATCGTGTATAAACTTTTACATAGTATGATAATACTTATATATTGCATATAAAACTTATACATAATATATATAAAACTTATAAAAAGTGTTTATAATACTTATACATAGTGTGTACTAACTTATACATAATATGTATAATGCTTGTACATAGCGTGTATAAACTTTTACATAGTGTGTATATTATTTATAAATAACATATATAAACTTTTACATAGTATGAATATAATGCATGTATAAACTTATATGTATTTTGTATAATACTTTTTTATATCATGTATAATGCTTGTATATAGCATGTGCAATGCTTATATCACTATAGGAAAAATGCCGATTACCGGCGGTTCTGACCGACGGTTAATGGACCACCGGTTTCAACGACGGTTTCACCGCTGGATATTACCGGCAGGCTAACTGGTGGTTTTGTTACGTTAAGCCGCCGGTACTAGCGACGGTCACGTAACCGCCGGCAAAACTACCAGATGTCAATATACCCGGCGATTTAACGACGGATTAGACCGCCGTTGATAAGTAATTATATTACCAGTGGTCCTGACCACCGGAATACCGCCGGTAAATACCCTAAAATGAACAGACCCGCACCTCACATTCATTTCTATTCTTTCCTTCTCTCACTCGCTTCGGTCGCTCTGCCATCGCCTCCGCTCGCCTCTTGCTCGATCGAGCTTGGTTTGTCACCGCCGACGAAGTAACTCCAACCGTCGACCCCACACCGACTGCCTCTCGCTTGGTCAACCTCTGCTATCTCTTGCTGCCGTCGATCTCACTCCAGATCTAACACCCGCTACCCTATGTTTCGTGTGAGTTGAAGAACAATCAGGAATTTAAGGTAATCTTTAACATTTTTCTTTGATTATTTATTCTCACTAGACATTTGCAAGAGTTTTTAATATATTGTATGATTTAGGTAGTAATTTAGACATATGCAAGAGGTAATGTTGTAATCATTTAAGTAGATCTAAATTTCTATTTATTAAGTGTTAATTTAGTAATGATAGATCTAATTTATTGATTGTGACTTTGGGTTAGAGCTTGATAGCAAGAGAGAGATTGAGAGAGAGAAAAGAGAGGGAGAGGGAGAGATAAAAGAGAGGGAGAGATAAAAGAGAGAGAGAGGGAGAGAGAGAGAATAAGAGAGATAGATAGATAGAGAGATATAGAGCTAGATCGAGAGCTAGAAAGAGGGAGAGAGATATAAAGATAGAAAGAGAGCAAGCAAGTGTTAGAGAGAGCAAGAGAGAGGGAGAGTGAGCGAGAGAGAGAGAAAAGAAAGGGAGAGGGAGAGAGAAAAGAGAGGGAGAGTGAAAAGAGAGTGAGAGGGAGAGAGAGAGAACAAGAGAGGGAGAGAGAGCAATAGATAGAGAGAAAGCAAGAGCGAAAACTAGAAAGAGGGAGAGTGAGTGAGTGAAAGAGAGAGGGATAGTGAGAGAGAGAGAGATAGAAAAAAGAGAGAGAGAGCGAAAAGGGAGAGATAGGGAAAAGAGAGAGGGAGATTGAAAAGAGAGGGAGAGAGGGAGAGATAGAGAGCAAAATGAGAATATATGTGAAAAGTTTGGAGTAGCTCCTGTGGTACATAAGATTTGAGAGAGTTGCCTTATTTGATTTGGTCGCATAATTGTTAGATTTGATACATGTTAAGAAAGTTATAGGCATCAAAATGAAATTTTCTTTAGATGTAAACGAGTTTAATTTCATGTAGTTGATAGTTGATGTAGATGATTAGTTTGTGTTGATTTGATACATGCCATGTGGTGGGATAAAGAATTGATATTGTTGTTGTTGTTGATAGCTGATGTAGATGGTTAGTTTGGTCCGCTTGTAGCCCTATGGGATTACACATAAGATAGATGCGTGAATAAAGCTTAAGAATCATACATCAAGAAAAGCTTAAGAATATCATACATCTAGAATACACATTAGAAGTCTTTCAGCAGAGGTCGGGGTGTGAATATTTTATGCCCACAAGTTCCAATATTATACAACATCTTTAATTATCATCCTCGTATGAAGTTGTAGTCACAAGCTATTATGTAGCAATTTTTTTTGGGTTAATGCCCTTTGCTCTGGAGATCAATTTCATTGAAAATTAAACTATGAGTAAATCTACTCATCCACCTAAACTGTATCATGTTTGCACATGCATGTATTCTAATAAATGATTTTATAACTATGTAGGATGATGTTTGCTTCAACGTCCAAATGACTATCCAAGAAGAGAGATATTGGATGTATAACAATTATTGCCGGGTCGAAAGGATTGACAGTTGAATTTATAGAGGGATTTGAAACTTTCATTCAAGTTGCATCTCAACTTCCTTCCTTTTAGTTTGATAAAATGTTTAGATGTCCTTGTTCAAAGCATAAAAATCTAGCATTCCTCAAGCCCGATGATGTGAAGCTTGATTTATATCATAGGAGATTTCTTCCAAACTACTGGATTTGGACATCACATGGCGAGTACGAGCCACACAGAGATGCTCATGCCAGTTCATCTACAACTTATGAAACATTTGATGAAGATCAAACGAGTAGACCCTAAGAAGACCTTATTTTTGATGTAGCAGATCATAATTTAAGGTCTAGTGTGGAAGATCCACCAAATACAGAAACACAAAAATTCTTTGAGTTATTACATTCAGCTTAAAAGCCAATTTGGGATGATTGCAGTACACATTCAGAATTATCCATTACAGTGATGATGCTAAGTATTAAAACTGAGTATAATATTCCCCATGAGTGTTTTAATGACTTTATTGGTCTTATGAAGGAAACTAATCCAGCTGGCAATTTAATTCCCTCAGACTTGTACTAAACAAAGAAATTAGTATCCAAGCTGAGTCTCACTGCTACAAAAATTGATTGTTGTATCAATGGATGTATGTTATACTATAAGGATGATTTAGTAGAAGTTATTTTTTGCATTTGCAGTGATGTCCAAAGAAAGATGTGCCATATTCCCGTTTGTTTTATTTACCAATCATTCCAGGACTTCAGCGACTCTATGCTTCAATGAGTTCAGCAGGCCATATGAGATGACATAAAGAGAAAATAGCAAAAAGTGATGTTCCTTCTCATCCATCAGATGTTGAAGCGTGGAAACATTTTGATCGAGTGCATACTTCATTTGCTGCTGAACCCCGCAACATAAGATTGTGATTATGTACTGATGGTTTTACTTCCTATAGTCAAACAACTACACCGTACTCTTGTTCGCTCGTTATATTAACACCATACAATCTTCCACTAGAGATGTGTATGACTACTCTGTTCATGTTCTTAAATCTGATTATACCTGGACCATATAATCCGAAAGCAAAAATTGATATCTTTTTGCAACCATTAATTGATGACCTCAAATTATTATGGGAAAAAGGAGTGCTCACATATGACATATCAACAAAATAAAATTTTGTCATTCGAGCTGCGTTGCTGTGGACCATCGGTGATTTTCCAGCTTATGGTATGTTGACTGGTTGGAGCACAACAGGAAAATTAGCATGTCCTTATTGCATGGAGAACAATAAAGCTTTCACATAAAACATGAAGGGAAAAATACTTGGTTTGATTGTCATCATATGTTTCTACATGCTAATCACCAGTTTCAAAGAAATAAGGAAGCATTTGTTAAAAACAGAATTGAGCGACCTCCTCCACCAATATTAATTGGTGATGATGTACTACAGAGACTTTTCTATATTCCAAAAATTATTAATTTTCCAATGCTATCAGAGTCTAAATTTCCGGGTTATGGTGTTGAACATAATTGGATAAAAAAAGTATTTTCTGGACATTACCTTATTGGAGAACTAATTTGATAAAACATAATTTGGAGGTTATGCACATTGCAAAGAACTTTCTGGACAATATTTTTAATACAATTATGGATGTTAAAGGTAAGAGTAAAGATAATGTCAAAGCAAGGATGGACATTAAAGAGTTTTTCTGGTGAAAAAATCTGGAGCTAGTAACAACAATTGATGGTAAACTAATGAAGCCCAAAGCTCCGTACTCTTTCACGTTAGAGCAAAAAAGATCGATATGTCAGTGATTTAAAGGTTTAAAGATGCCTGATGGCTATGGATCAAATATAAGCCGATGTGTTGACTTGAAATTTGCAAGGTTATTTGGACTCAAAAGTCATGATTGTCACAAAATTATGGAGGTTCTTCTTCCGATCATAGTCTGTATGTTACCCGATTACATATCAAATCTGTTGACTGAGCTTAGCATTTTCTTCAAAGATTTATGTTCATCTAAACTAAGCGAAGATGCTTTACGGAGGTACAAGAATAACATACCAATCATCCCCTACAAGTTAGAGAAGATATTTCCCTCAGGTTTTTTTGATTCTATGGAACATCTTCCAGTCTATCTACCTTATGAAGCTAGAGTTGGTGGACCTGTATAATATCATTGGATGTATCCTTTTGAAAGGTAAATGTTTCAGATTTTTATTAAGTCTTCAATATTTTTAAATCAGTTAAGATAACATATTTTTATTAACTTCACGATGATTGTAATTGTTTAATAGATATTTGAACAAGTTGAAGAAATATGTTAAGAATAAAGCACGACCAGAAGGATCAATATGTGAAGTATATTTATCTCAAGAAACAACTCACTTTTACTCCTACTACTTTGAGCCCCATGTAAGGAGTACAAGAATAAAAATTAGTTGTAACATGGACTTCAATGTATAAGAATAATCACATGCTGCACTATTAGTATTTAGAAGGCAAAGAAAGCCAGTGGCAAATGTGTTGAAAGATTTCTCAAAGATTTAGAAATAATACAACAAATTTGTATGTACTACTGAACTGTGAAGAAGTTGAGCCAATCTTAGAGTAAGTCTTGCATTATGTTAATAATTAGTAATGTTTGTTTAAAATACTAAAGTATTATTTGTCACCAGTATTTCGTAAGCAATTTTCCTTTGACAGATTCGAGGGATATTGAGCAAGCTATTGCAAATGAATTTCCAACTTGGTTCAGATCATATGTGAGCACATTTTTTTACAAATTTAAATCTTATTTATTATAAAAATACTAATATTTGAAAATATTTTTAGGTACAAAACCCTGATAATAAATGTTTCGATAAAGGTTTGCAAGCACTAGCATGGGGTCCAATACAAAAAGTAAAAACTTGGCCAATATATATAGTGAATGGGTTCAAATTTTATACCAAGTCATGGAGTGAAGGAAGAAAAACTAAAAATTATGAAGTATGTGTTAGAGGGAACACTCATGAAAAAGATGAGTGTGATTATTACGGTATTCTGAATGAGGTTCTTGACTTGGAATACCCAGGCGAAGATGAGAACTTTGTATGCTTGTTTAACTGTCAATGGTATGATCCAGTACAGAATAGAGGCACAAGGGTTCATCCTGCGTATGGTTTAGTAGATGTAAAACATAGTAGAAGATACGAGAAGTTTGATCCATTTGTGTTAGCAAGTCAAGCTATTCAAGTTTATTTCAGCAAATATCCCAGTGGTCGTAGAGACAAAAAAGATTAGCTAGCTGTCATAAAAATAGAAGCACGAGGAATAATTGATCAACAATACATTGTAGCAACTGCACATCAAGAGGATGAGATGTCAAGTTGTAGGCCTGTTGAAATTGAAGAGATGGCAACTATAACCTCTACTATTGAAATGGAATTAGAAGATTTGAATAGTTCAACTAGTTCAGGCGAAGATGAGAACGAGGATGAAAGTGAAGATACCTTTGAGAGCAATGAAAATAGTTTTGATGATTTTGATTAGTTTTTGTAATTTAGAATTGTAGAATTTTAATATTTTATAATATTTTAAATAATACTTTTTGAATTCTAAGAAATAAAATTATTATTTTCCAACTTGTATTTATTAACTATTTTTTATAATTCATTAACTGCTTTATTAACTGCTTTTTGTAATTCATTAATGCTTTATTAATTATTTTTTGTAATTCATTACTTACATTATTAACTATTTCTCGTAATTCATTACCTGCTTTATTAATTGTTTATAATGCTTTATTAATTGTTTTTTTAATATTGCAGATGGCTTCAGGTGACGATCCTCCTCGTAAATCATTTGCCTCAAAGTTCCGATTATTGTTAGCAGAGCCACACAGCCTGAGGAAGGTGAGGGGCCTTCAGTTCCACCAGATCTACCTACACCACCACCGCCACCACTTGCTAGGAGCCAGCATCATTCCCCGAGTGAGTAGGGTCAGTCAGATCCACCTGTTATTATACCTCCATACTTCCCTGGCCACTTCCCTCCTCCCTCGACGAGTCCTCACTACCCCTCTCCAGATCAAACACATGCCTCTCCATTCTATCCATATTACCCTCCACCATCATCACAGGTAGCAGGTCCATCCACTGGCCCACGTCTTCCTTACCCTACCCATATTACTACCCCTATCTGATGCAGCATGAACAGGGTGGACCATCCAGACCACCAGAGATTGGCGCTAGCGATCATGCAGCTGCAACAGATAAGCGTCAATATATTGAGCCTGAGGGCGATAAGTAAGTTCAATTTAAGTTATTAAGTTATTTTTATTTTGATATATTACATGTTATTAACAAAAAAGTCACTTGTAGCTTTAATCCTTCAAGGCCACCTATACATATGATCCGGGATATAATAAAAAATAAATATGATGCTCCTTACTTATCCTGGAAGAAGATCCCGAAGCCAGTTAAAGATATATGATTTAAAGAATTTCAGGTATACTTTTTTTGGTATGATTTTAAATATGTGATTTAATTTGTACTAATCTTTTGTTATTGCCTAAATATTTACAGAGAGAATTTAGGTGGTTGCCTGAGCACAGCATGAGGATCAAAACAAATTTTGAGAGTAGAGGAGCGACCCGTCTCCGGGACATGTTCACGGACATTAGAAAGTCCGGGCAGCATCCTAATTGGATTGGAGAGGGCGTTTAGGATGATTTGAGTAGTGCTTGGGCGACCCCTGAGTGTGTAAAAATGAGAGAGCAGAATAAATAGAACAGAGCCTCTGACTGTGAAGGTTTAGGAAGCTCTCTTCATACTGGTGGATCGATACCTCATACGGAACATAGGCGACGACTGGTAAGAGTTTTAAATTAGTTTATTAAATATATTTATGTTATTATAACTATTTCTTATATTTTTAGAAAGAGTCCCTTGGTCGAGAGCCAACACCACTGGAGTTGCATACAAGAATTCATCAACATCAAGCTGATCATTAGTGGGTTGATAAAAAGGCTAAGAAGGCTCATGTGAGTAATTTTTTTTGGAAATTTGGAATAAAAATTTATTTTAATAAAACTATTTGTAATATCAAATTAGAATTTATTTTTGTGGCTGTATTCTCGCAGGATAATTTTGTACGAGCTCGAGAAAGCCGTCATTCCACTGGCGAGGGATCATCTTCAGGATCAACCCACACTTTTGAGTATCATACTTGGTCTGATGTTGTTGGTGGAAGACAGAAGGGGAGGATATATGGCTTGGGTTAACAGGGCTATGCGTATGAGGGCAGTTCATCCACCTCAGCATTTTATGATCCAAGTACTGGAGTTGAAGAAACTATGAGTCAGAGGGTTGCAACATTGACTAGTGAGATTGAAGAAATGAGAATGATTTAAAATTAAATGCAAGCAGAGCTGTAATCCTACAGAGTTGAAAATCAGATGAAGCAAGAAGAAGAACAGCGACGAACATCTCAAGACAGCGAGGATAAAGATGAGAAGTAGAACTTATGACTTATGTTTATTGTGACTTTGTGAATTTGTGAAATTTTGAACTTGTGAACTTATGTTTCATGATTGAACATATTAATTTTGTTTATATGTAATGTTTGGCTTGGTTGTGCTTATGTATATTATTGTGAATATAGTGGCATGTTGCCCAAATCTTGTTATATATTATTTTATATACAGGTTTTAGAATCTAGGGTAAACCTCCCTCATATAGAGGGGAGGCTGTCCATTTTTTTTGCAGGTGCTACAGGTTTACGACGGCCAACTGGTGGCTTAGCCGCCAGAAACGATGATACATGACAGATTTCCACAACCCGCCAGTAATTTCTTCAAACTGCCGGTATTTATATCGGCGGTTTTCCGATGAAGCTCGGCGGTTGTCCGTTGAAAGCCTGGCAGTCTAAACCGTCGTTACTACTAAATGTTATGACCACCGGTGTCGTACCGGCGGTTTACCAATGGCTACCGGCGGTTAATCTAACTCACGACGCCTGCTGTAACCGCCGATAAGACGTCATTGAAGGACCGCCGGGGAAGCCGTCAGTAAGCTGACCGGCGGTATATCGATTGGAATACCGCCGGTACAGAGCTGTGGAATAATCGGCGGTATAAGTCGCTGGAACGCCATCGACTAATTAAGCCATCGGTAAAACCGCCGGCAAATCGTTTCCTACGCCATTTTTTCTGGCGGTGTAATAACCGCTGTAAAGCCACCAGTATCTACAAAAACTATCGGTATACCATCCAAACCACCGGCAAAAACTGCCGATTTTGGGCATTTTTCCTGTAGTGTATATATCTTGTATAAACTTTTACAAAGTGTATATAAACATATTCATAGTGTATAAAACTTATGAATAGTGTATATAATGCTTGAACAAGCGTGTTCAAATATATACATAGTGTATATAATACTTGTATATTGCATTGAACGTAGCGTAGAATGCTTGTATAAACTTATATATAATGTGTATAATTTATGTATACAACGTGTGCAATGCTCGTATATAGCGTGTATATAATGTGTAAAATGCATGTACATAACATGTATAAACTTATGCATAATATGTATAATACTTTTACATAACATGTATAAACTTATACATAACATGTACAATGTCTGTATAAACTTGTACATAATGTGTATAATACTTGTACATAGCATGTATAATGCTTATATATTGCATATAAAAACTAGCACATAGTTTGAAAAAATTACATACATAGCATTTATAAACTTATAAATAGTATGTATAAGACTTGTACATAGCTTGTATAAACTTGCATATAGTATGAAAAAATTATGTACATAGCGTGTATAAAATTATACATGGTGTGTATAATCCTTATACATAGCGTGGATAAACTTGTACATAATATGCATAAACTTATTCATAGTTTATATAATCCTTATACATAGTATGTATAAACTTATACATAGTATGTATAATGCTTGTATATAATGTGTGTATACTGTTTAAATAAACTTGTACATAGTGTGTATAATGCTTGTAAATAATGTATATAATTCTTGTATATATAATATATAAACTTTAACATAATATGCATAATGCTTGTATAAACTTATATATAATGTGTAAATATCTATACATAGTATAATGTTTGAATAAACTTATACATAGTGTGTATAATGCTTATAAATAATATGTATAATGCTTGTACATAGAATATATAAACTTGTACATAGTGTGTATAATGCTTGTAGATAGCGTGTATAAACATCTGCATAGTATGCATAATCCATATATTAGCTTATACGTAGTATGCACAATACTTTTATATAGTGTGTATAATACTTATAAATAGAATATAAAACGCTTATATATAGCTTGTATAAATTTATACATAGTGTATATAAATTTATTCAGAGTTTATAATTCTTATGAATAGTTTGTATAATGCTTGTATATAACATGTATAAATATATACATAGTGTGTATAATACTTATATATAGCATTAAATGTAGTGTAGAATGCTTATATAAACATAAAAATAATATGTATAATTCATGTATACAGAGTGTGCAATGCTCGTACATAGCATGTACATAATGTGTATAATACTTGTACATAATGTGTATAAACTTATATATATTATGTATAATGCTTATATATAGCATGTATATACTTGTACATAACATGTAAATTATTCGTATAAACTTGTATATAGTGTGTATAATACTTGTAAATAGTATATATAATGCTTATACATAGCATGTATAAACTTGTACATAGTGTGTAAAAATTATGTATATATCATTTATAAATTTATACATAGTATGTATAAGCCTTATACATAGCATGTATAAACTTGCACATAGTGTGTAAAATTTTTGTTCATAACGTGTATAAATCAATACATTGTGTGTATAATTATTATACATAGCGTGTATAAACTTTTACATAATATGCATAAACTTATTTATAGTTTGTATAATCATTATACATAGCATGTATAAACTTGTATATAGTATGTATAATGCTTATACATATCATGTGTATAATGTTTGAATAAACTTATACATAGTGTGTATAATGCTTATAAATAATATGTATAATGCTTGTACATAGAATGTATAAACTTGTACATAATGTGTATAATGCTTGTATATAGCATGTACAAACTTGTAAATTATTTTTATAATGCTTATATATAGTGTTTACAAATATATATAGTGTATATAATATTTCTACATAGCATGTATAAACTTATATATAATATGTATAAATTTGTACATTACGTGTATAAACTTATATATAGTGTGTGTAATACTTGTACATAGCATGTACAAACTTGTATATAGTGTGAAACATTCTTATATATAGTGTGAAAAATTCTTATATATAGTGTGTATAAACTTATCTAATTTATGTATAATGCTTGTATATAGCATGTATAAACTTGTACAAAGTGTTTATAATACTTATACATGCCATATAAAAAATATGTATAATGCTTATGTATAGCGTGTATAAACATATACATTATCTGTATAATTCATATTTATAGTGTATATAATTCTTGTACATATCATGTATAAACTTGTACATAGTGTGTATAGTACTTGTATATTTCATGTAAAATTTATACATAATGTGTATAAAACTTATACATAGTGTTTATAATACTTATACATGGTATGTTCAAACTTATACATAATATGTATATTGCTTGTATGTAGCATGTATAAACTTGTACATAGTATGTATATTATTTATAGATAGCTTGTATAAACTTCTACATAGTATGTATAATAGTTGTATTAGATTATACATAGTATGTATAATACTTTTATATAGTGTATTTATTACTTGTATATAGCATATCCAATTCTTATATATAGCTTATATAAATTTGTATATAGTGATATAAACTTATTCAGAGTGTATAATACTATGAATAGTATATATAATGCTTGTATATAGCATGTATAAATATATACATAGTGTGTATAATACTTGTATATAGCATTGAACGTAGTGTATAATGCTTTTATAAACTTATATATAATGTATATAATTCATGTATACAGTGTGTGCAATGCTCGTATATAGCGTGTACATAATGTATATAATGCTTGTAAATAACGTGTATAAACTTATACATAATGTGTATAATGTTTATACATAGCATGTACAAACTTGTCCATAACATGTATAATATTTGTATAAACTTGTACATAGTGTGTATAATACTTGTACATAGCATATATAATGCTTGTACATAACATATATAAACTTGCACGTAGTGGTAAAAATTATGTATATATCATTTATAAACTGATGCATAGTATGTTTAAGCCGTATACATATCATGTATAAACTTACACATAGTTTATAAAAATTATGTATAAAGCATGTATAAACTTATATAAGATGTGTATAATCCGTACACATAGCATATATAATCTTGTACATAATGTGCATAAACTTGTTCATAGTTTAAATAATCTTTATACATAGCGTGTAAAAACTTGTACATAGTCTGTATAAGGCCTGTACATAGCATGTGAATAATGTTTGAATAAACTTATACAGTGTGTATAATGCTTGTACATAGAATGTATAAACTTGTATATAATGTGTATAATACTTGTATAAACTTGTACTTAATGTGTATAATACTTGTACATTGCATCTATAATACTTATATAAACTAGTACATAGTGTGTATAATTCTTATACAGAGAATATACAAACTTTTACGTAATTTTTATAATGCTTATATATAGTGTTTAAAAACATATACATAGTGTGTATAATGCTTGGCTATAGCATGTATAAACTTATATATAGTGTGTATAAACTTGTACATTGCGTGTATAAACTTATACATTGTATGTATAATACTTATACATAGCATGTACAAACTTATACATAGTATGTAAAATGCTTGTACATAGTTTGTATAAACTTTTATAATTCATTTATATTATTTATACATACCATATATGAACTTATACATAGTGTGTACAATACTTATACATACCATGTAAATAGTGTGTATAATGCTGATATATAACGTGTATGAACTTATACATAATATGTATAATTCTTATTTATAGTGTGTAAAATGCTTGTACATATCATGTATAAACTTGCACATAATATATATAATACTTATATATTACATGTAAAACTTGTACATAGTATGTATAAAACTTATACATTATATTTATAATGCTTATACATAGTGTGTACAAACTTATACATAATATATATAATACTTATACATAGCGTGGATAAACTTGTACATAGTGTGTATATTATTTATAGATAACGTGTATAAACTTCTACATAGTTTGTATAAAGATTATATAAACTTATACCTAGAGTGTATACTACTTTTATATAGCGTGTATAATGCTTGTATATAGTATTTAAAATGCTTGTACATATCATGTATAAACTTGAACATAGTGTGTATAATTCTTGTATATTGCATATAAAACTTATACATAGTGTGTATAAAACTTGTACATAGTGTTTATAATACTTTTATATAGTGTGTACAAATTTATACATAATATGTATAATGCTTGTACATAACGTGTATAAACTTTTATATAGTGTATATATTATTTATAGATAGTATGTATAAACTTCTACATAGTATGCATAATGTTTGTATAAACTTAAACGTAGTGTGTATAAAACTTTTTTGTATAATGATTGTATATAGCATGTACAATGCTTAAATATAGCTTGTATAAAATTGTACATAGTGTATATAAAATTATTCAGAGTGTATAATACTTATGAATAGTGTATATAATGCTTGTACATAACATGTATAAATATATACATAGTGCAAATAATACTTATATATAGCATTGAATGTAGTGTAGAATGCTTGTATAACCTTATATATAATGTGTATAATTCATGTATATATTGTGTACAATGCTCGTTTATAGTGTGTATATAGTGTGTATAACGCTTGTATATAACATGTATAAACTTATATAATTTGTATGATGCTTATACATAACATGTATAAACTTGTGCATAACATGTATAATGTTTGTATAAACTTTTACATAGTGTGTATAAACTTATGCATAGCGTGTATAAACTTGCACATAATGTGTAAAAATTATATATATATATCATTTATAAACTTATACATAGTATGTATAAGCCTTATACATAGCTTATATAAAAATTATGTATATAACATGTATAAACTTATACATGGTGTGTATAATTCATATATATAGTGTGTATAAACTTGTACATAATGTGCATAAATTTATTCATAGTTTTTATAATCCTTATACATAGCGTGTATAAACGTGTACATAATCTGTATAATGACTATACATATCATGTATATATTATTTAAATAAACTTATACATAGATATATTGCTTGTAATAATATGTATAATGCTTGTACATAAAATGTATAAACTTATACATTGTGTATATAATGCTTGTATAAACTTGTACATAGTATGTATAATGTATATACATAACATCTATAATACTTTTATAAACTTTTACATAGTGTAAATAATGCATGTACAAACTTATACATAGTTTTATAATGCTTATATAAAGACTTTACAAATATATATATAGTGTGTCTAATGCTTGTATATAGCATATATAAACTTGTACATAGTGTTTATAAACTTATTTAAAGTATATAATACTTATGAATAGTATGTATAATACTTATATATAATATGTATAATACTTTTATATAGCATTGAATGTTGTGTGGTGTTCTTGTATAAACTTATATATAATGTGTATAATTCGTATATACAGTATGTGCAATGATCATATATAGCATATTCATAGTGTGTAAAATACTTGTACATAATGTGTATAAACTTATACATAACATGTATAATGCTTGTACATAAAATATACAATGTTTGTATAAACTTGTATATAGTGTGTATAATACTTGTATATAGCATGTATAATGCTTGTTCATAGCATGTATAAATTTGTATATAGTATGTAAAAATTATGTATATAGAATTTATAAACTTATACATAGTATGTATAAGCCTTATACATAGTATGTATAAACTTACATATAGTGTGTAAAAATTAAGTTTATATCATGTATAAACTTATGCATGGTGTGTATAATTCTTATACATAGCGTGTATAAACTTGTACATAATGTGCATAAATATGTTCATAGTTTGTATAATTTTTATACATAGCGGGTATAAACTTGTATATAGGCTGTATAATGCTTGTACATAACATGTGTACAATATTTAAATAAACTAGTACATAGTATGTATAATGCTTGAAAATAGTTAGTATAATGCTTGTACATAGAATGTATAAACTTGTGCGTATATAATGCTTGTATAAACTTGTACATAGTTATTATAATGCTTGTATAAACTTGTACGTAGTATATATAATATTTATATATAGCATCTATAAAACTTGATAAACTTGTATATAGTGTATAATGCTTGTACTTAGTATGTACAAACTTATACATAGTTTTTATAATACTTATATATAGTGTTTACAAACATATACGTAGTGCATATAATACTTTTACATAGCATGTATAAACTTGTATATAGTGTGTATAAATTTATATATTGCATGTATAAACTTATGCATACTGTGTATAATACATGTACATAGCATGTACAAACTTATACATAATGTGTAAAATGCTTGTATATAACGTGTATAAACTTATATATTTCATGTATAATGCTTGTACATAGCATGTATAAACTTTATATAGCATGTATAATACTTATATATACCATGTATATAGTGTATATATTGTATATATATATCGTGTATAAACTAATAAATAGTATGTATAATTCTTATTTATAGTGTGTAAAATGCTTGTACATATCGTGTATAAATCTGTACATAGTGTGTATAATACTTTTATATTACATGTAAAACTTGTTCATATTATTTATAATGCTTATACATAGTGTGTACAAACATATATATACTATGTATAATACTTATACATAGCGTGTATAAACTTGTATATAATGTGTATATTATTTATAGATAGCATGTATAGCCTTCTACAAAGTATGCATAATGCTTATATAAACTTATACATAGTGTGTATAATGCTTGTATATAGCATGTATAATGCTTGTAATAGCATGTGCAATGCTTATATATAGCTTGTATAAACTTTTATATAGTTTATATAAACATATTTAGAGTGTATAATACTTATGAATAGTTTCTATAATGCTTATTCATAATATTTGTATATAGAATGTATAAACTTATACATAGCATGTATAATGCTTGTATAAAATAATATATAATATGTATAATGCTTGTATAAATTGTACATCGTGTGTATAATGCTTGTACATAGCATCTATAATACTTTTATAAACTTGTACATAGTGTGTATAATTCTTGTACTTAGCATATACAAACTTGAACATATTTTTTTATAATGCTAATATTTAATGTTTACAAACATGTACATAGTGTGTATAATGCTTGTAAATAGCATGTATAAACTTGTATATAATATGTATAAACTTGTACATTGTATGTATAAACTTGTACATAATATGTATAATACTTATACATAACTTGTATAAACTTATACATAGTGTGTAAAATGCTTATATATAGCGTGTATAAACTTATATTATTTATGTATAATGCTTATACAAAGCATGTATAAACTTGTACATAGTGTGTATAAAACTTATACATACCACATACATAGTGTGTATAATGCTTATATTTAGCGTGTATAAACTTATACATAGTGTGCATAATTCTTATTTACAGTGAATAAAATACTTGTATATATCATGTATAAACCTGTATATAGTGTATATAAAACTTATATATTGTATATAAAACTTATACATATTGTGTATAAAACTTATTCATAGTGTTTATAATGCTTATATATAGCGTGTACAAACTTATACATAATATGTATAGTGCTTGTACATAGAATTTATGAACTTGTTTATAGTGTGCATATAATTTCTAAATATCATGTATAAACTTAAACGTAGTATTCATAATACATGTATACACTTATAGGTAGTCTGTATAATACTTTTATATAGCGTGTATAATACTTGTATATAGCATTTACAATGCTTATATATAGCTTGTATAAACTTGTAGATAGTGTATATAATTTATTCAGAGTGTGTAATACTTTTGAATAGTGTGTATAATGCTTGTACATAGCATGTATAAATATGTACATAGTATGTATAGTACTTGTATATAGCATTAAACGTAGTGTAGTATGCTTGTATAAACTTATATATAATGTATATCATTTATGTATATAGTGTGTGCAATGCTTGAACTTAGCATGTACATAATGTGTAAAATGCTTGTACAAAATGTGTATAAACATATATATATATATATATATATATATATATATATATATATATATATATATATATATATATATATATATATATATATATATATATATATATATATATATATATATATATATATATATAATGTGTTTAATGCTTATAAATAGCATGTATAAACTTGTATATAGCATGCATAATGCTTGTACATAGCGTATATAAACTTACACATAGTGTATAAAAATTATGTATATAGCTTTTATAAACTTATACATAGTATGTATAAGCCTTATTCATAGTATGTATAAACTTGCACATAGTGTGTAAAAATTATGTATATATCGTGTATAAACTTATACATGGTGTCTATAATCCTTATACTTAGTGTGTATAAACGTTTACATTATGTGCACTATGTACAAGTTTTACATGTAATATATAAGTATTATACATAATATGCAGAAGTTTATACATGATATGTAAAAGCATTTTACACACTATAAATAAGAATTATACACACTATGTATAAGTTTATACATGCTATATATAAGCATTATACATACTATGTACATGATATGTATAAGTATTATACACACTTTGTATAAGTTTATACATGCTATGTACAAGCATTGTACATGAATTATATAAGTGTATACATGCTATGTACAACTATTTTACACAATATGTACAAATTTTTACATGCTATGTAAAGTATTATAAACAATATGTACAAGTTTATACACGTAATGTATAAGTTTATACACACTATATATAAGTTTATACATGCTATTTACAAGCATTATACACATTATGTATATATTTGGAATCACTATATATATACATTATAAAAACTATGTACTAGTTTGTAAATGTTATGTAAAAGCATTATATACACTATGTACAAATTTATACAAGCATTATTGATGCTATGTACAAGCATTATACACACTATATACAAGTTTATTCAAGCATTATACACATTATATAAAAGTTTATATATTTTATATACAAGCATTATACACTATATGTACAAGTTTATTCAAACATTATATACACCCTATGTACAAGCATTATACAGACTATGTACAAGTTTATACATGCTATGTATAAGGATTATACACACCATGTACAAGTTTATACACGCTATATACATAATTTTTACACACTATGTGGAAGTTTATACATGCAATGTATAAGGCTTATACATACTATATATAAGTTTATAAACGCTATATACATAGTTTTTACACACTATTTGCAAGTTTATAAATGCTATGTATAAGAATTATACATATTATGTTTAAGTATTATACACACTTTGTATAAGTTTATACAAATATTGTACATGTTATGTATAAGTTTATACATGCTATGTATAAGTTTATACAAGTTTATACACTTTATGTATAAGTTTATACACGTTATGCACAAACATTATACACACTATATACATGCTATATAAGAGCATTGCATATACTATATACATTAATTATACACATTATATATAAGTTTATACAAGCAATCTATACTACATTCAATTCTATATACAAGTATTATACACATAATGTACATATTTATACACGTTATGTACAAGCATTATACATACTATTCATAAGTATTAAATATTTTGAGTAATTTTATATACACTATGTACAAGTTTAAACAAGCTATATATAAGCATTATGCATGCTATGTTCAAGCTTTATACATACTTTATAAAAGTATTATAAACATTATATATAAGTTTATACATGCATTATGCAAACTATGTAAAAGTTTATACATATTATCTATAAATAATTTACACACTATGTACAAGTTTATACATGCTATGTACAGGCCTTATACATATTACGTGTAAGTTTGTACATACTATGTATAAGAATTATAAACACTATAAATAAGTTTTGTACGCACTATGTACAAGTTTTACATGCAATATCAAAGTATTATACACACTATGTATAGGTTTATACACAATATATATATAAGCATTTTACATATTATACATAAGAATTGTACACACTATGTATAAGTTTATACACGCTATATATAAGTATTATACACACTATGTATATGATATGTATAAGTACTATACACACTATGTACAAGTTTATACATGCTATATACAAGCGTTATATATGAATTATATAAGTTTATACATGCTATGTACAAGCATTTTACACATAGTATGTACAAGTTTGTACATACTATATACAAGATTATACATGCAATATACAAGTTTATACATGCAATGTACAAGCATTATACACACTATGTAAATATTTGTAAACATTATATAAAAGCATTATAAAAACTATGTACAAGTTTGTATATGTTATGTCTAAGTATTTTACATACTATGTACTAGTTTTTACAAGTATTGAAAATGTTATATACAAGCATTATACACACTAGGTATAATTTTATATAAGCATTATACACACTATATACAAGTTTATACATTCTATGTACAAGTATTATACAAACTATTTAGAAGAATTATAAAAACTTTGTAAAAGTTTGTTCAAACATTATACACACGCTATATACAAGCATTATACAGACTATGTACAAGTTTATACACACTATGTATAAGGATTATACAAACTATGAACAAGTTTATGCACATTATGCACAAGTTTATAAACGCTTTGTATAAGGATTATACACACAATGTATAAAGTTATACATGTTATATACATAATTTTTACACACTATCTGCAAGTATATACATGCTATGTATAACGCATATACATAATATATAAATGTTTATAAATGCTATATACATAATTTGTACACACTATGTTCAAGTTTATACACGTTATATACAAGCATTACACATTCCATGTACAAGTATTATACACACTATGTATAAGTTTATATATTGTTATGTATAAACATTATACATATTATGTATAAATTTATGCATGTTATGTAAAAATTTTATACACACTATTTACAGGCTATATACGAGCATTGCACACACTGTATACATAAATTATACACATTATATATAAGTTTATACAAACATTCTACACTACGTTCAATGCTATATACAAGTATTATACACAATATGTACATATTTATACACGCTATGTCCAAGTATTATACACACTATTCATAAGTGTTATATTCTCTGAATAATTTTATATACACAATGTACAAGTTTATACAAGTTATATATGAGCATTGTACATGCTATGTACAAGCATTATTCACAAGATATAAAAGTATTATACACATTACGTATAAGTTTATACAAGCATTATACAAACTATGTAGTACAATATACACTCTTTCTATAAATAATATACACACTATATATAAGTTTATACACGATTTATAAAACCATTATATATATTATGTATAAATTTGTACATAATATGTATAAGAATTTTAAATACTATTTACAAGTTTTAGATAAACTATGTATAAGTTTTACATGCAATATACAAGTATTATACACACTATATATAAGTTTTTACACGATATGTAAAAGTATTTTACACACTATAAATAAGAATAATACACACTATGTATAAGTTTATACACACTATATATAAGTATTATACATACTATGTACATGGTATGTATAAATATTATACACACTATGTATAAGTTTATACATGCTATGTACAAGCATTATACATGAATTATATAAGTTTACACATGTTATGTACAAGAATTTTATACACTATGAATAAATTTGTATATGCTACGTACAAGTATTATATACTTATGTTATAGTTTATACACACTATATATAAGTTTATACTTATTATGTATAAACATTATACACACTATTTATATGTTTGTAAACACTATATATAAGTATTATAAAAATTATGTATAAGTTTGTACATGCTATGTACAAGCTTTATACACATTATGTATAAGTTTATATAAGTATTATAGATGCTATGTACAAATATTATACATACTATGTACAAATTTATACAAATATTATACATAATATATACAAGTTTATATATTCTATGTACAAGCATTATACACACTATTTACAAGCATTATACACAGTATGTATAAGTATATTCAAACATTATACACACACTATTTACAAGCATTATACTGACTATGCATAAGTTTATTCATGCTATGTATATGGATTATATAAACTTTGAATAAGTTTATGCATATTATGTACAAGTTTGTACATGCTATGTATAAGGATTATACACACCATGAATAAGTTTATACATGTTATATACATAATTTTTACACACTATGTACAGGTTTATACATGCTATGTATAAGGCTTATAAATATTATGTATAAGTTTATAAAAGCTATATACATAGATTTTACACAGTACATGCTATGTATAAGTATTATGCACACTATGTATAAATTTATACAAATATTGTACATGTTATATAATAATTTTTACATGCAGTATATAAGCATTATACACATTATATATAAGTTTATACACATTATGTACAAGCATTATACGCACTATGTATATGCTATATACGAGTATTGCACATACTGTATATAAAAATTAGACAACTTATATATAAGTTTATATAAGCATTCTATACTACGTTCAATGTTATATACAAATATTATACACATTATATACATATTTATACACAATATGTACAAGCATTATACACATTATTCATAAGTATTATACACTCTGAATAAGTTTATATATAATATGTATAAGTTTCTAAAAGCTATATATAAAAATTGTATATGCTATATACAAGCATTATACACAGTATATATAAGTATTATACACACTACGTATAAGTTTATATAAATATTGTGCATAATATGTAGAAGTTTATACATGCTATCTATAAATAATATACACACTATGTACAAGTTTATACATGCTATATACAAGGATTATATATATTATTTATATGTTTGTACACACTATGTATAAGCATTATAAAGACTATGTACAAGTTTTATACATACTATGTACAAGTTTTACATGCAATATATAAGTATTATACACACTATGTAAAAAATTATACAAGATATATACAAGCATTTTAAACAGTATAAATAATAATTAAGCACATTATGTATAAGTTTATACATGCTATATATAAGAATTATACACACTATGTATATGGTAGGTATAAGTATTATACACAATATATACATGTTTATACATGCTATGTACAAGCATTCTACATGAATTATACAAGTTTATACACACAATATATAAGCATTTTACACACTATGTACAAGTTTGTACATGCTAGGTATAAGTGTTATACACACTATGTACAAGTTTATACATGTAATATATAAGCATTTTACAGATTATGTATAAGTTTATTCATGCTATGTACAAACATTATACACACTATGTATATGTTTGTAACACTATATATAAGCATTATAAAAATTATGTACCAGTTTATACATGCTATGTACAAGCATTATACACACTATGTAAAAATTAATACAAGTATTATAGATGGTTTTATAAGCTTTATACACACTTTATATAAGTTTATACAAGCGTTATACACACTACACACAATTTTATATATTAAATATATAAGTATTATACGCACTATTTATAAACATTACACACACTATCTACAAGTTTATTCAAATATTATACACACAATATGTACAAGTTTTATACAAATAATGTACAAGTACATACACGCTATGTATAAGGATTATACAAACTATGAATAAGTTTATACACATTATGTATAAGTGTTATACACACTATGAATAAGTTTTTATACGATATGTAAAAGTATTTTACACACTATAAATAAGAATTATACACACTATGTATAAGTTTATACACGCTATATATAAGCATTATACACACTATGTACATGATATGTATAAAAATTATACACAATATGTACAAGTTTATACATGCTATGTACAAGCATTATACATGAATTATACAAGTTTACACATATTATGTATAAGAATTTTACACACTATGTATAAATTTGTACATGCTAAGTATAAATATTATATACTTATGTAATAGTTTATACACACTATATATAAGTTTATACTTGTTATGTATAAGCATTATACACACTATGTATATGTTTGTAAACATTATATATAAGTATTATAAAAATTATGTACAATTATATACATGCTATCTACAAGCATTATACACACTATATATAAATTTATATAAGAATTATAGATACTATGTACAAGCATTATACATTCTATGTACAAATTTATACAAATATTATACACACTATGTATAAGTTTATACATTCTATGTATAAGCATTATACACACTATTTACAAGCATTATACACAGTATGTATAAGTTTATTCAAACATTATACACACGCTATGTACAAGCATTATATAGACTATGCAAAAGTTTATACACGTTATGTATATGGATTATATAAACTATGAATAAGTTTATGCATATTATGAAATAGTTTATACACACTATGTATAAGGATTATATACACCATGAATAAGTTTATACACAATACATACATAATTTTTACACAATATGTGTAGGTTTATACATGCTCTGTATCAGACTTATAAATACTATGTATAAGTTTATAAATACTAAATACATAATTTTTACACAGTATGTATAAGTTTATACATGCTATGTACAAGTATTATACACACTATGTATAAGTTTATACAAATATTATACATGTTATATAATAATTTTTACATGCAGTATATAAGCATTATACATATTATGTATAAGTTTATACACGTTATGTACAAGCATTATACACACTATGTATACGCTATATACGAGTATTGGACGCACTATATATAAGATTTATACAACTTATATATAAGTTTATACAAGCATGCTACACTACATTCAATATTATATACAAGTATTATACACACTATGTACATATTTATACACACTATGTACAAGCATTTTAAATAGTATAAATAAGAATTAAGCACACTATGTATAAGTTTATACATGTTATATATAAGAATTATACACACTATGTATATGATAGGTATAAGTTTTATATACACTATGTATAAATTTATACATGCTATGTACAAGCATTATACGTGAATTAAACAAGTTTATACACACAATGTATAAGCATTTTACATGCTATGTACAAGTTTATACATGCTATGTATAAGTGTTATACACACTATGTACAAGTTTATACACGTAATATATAAGCATTATAAAGATTATTATAAGTTTATACATGTTATGTACAAACATTATACACACTGTGTATATGTTTGTAACACTATATATAAACATTATAAAAATAATGTACAAATTTGTACATGCTATGTATAAGTTTATACAAGTATTATATATGCTTATACAAGCATTATACACACTTTATACATGTTTATACAATCGTTATACACACTACACACAAGTTTATATATTATATATACAAGCATTATACGCACTATTTATAAGCATTACACACATTATGTACAAGTTTATTCAAACATTATACACACTCTATGTACAAGTATTATACAGATAATATACAAGTACATACACGCTATGTATAAGGATTATACAAACTATGAATAAATTTATGTACATTATGTACAAGTTTATATACACTATTTATGAGGATTACTCACACCATGTATAAGTTCATACATGTTATATATATAATTTTTATACGCTATGTGCAAGTTCATACATGCTATGTATAAGGCTTATACATTACTATGTATATATTTATAAATGCTATATATATAATTTTTACATACTATGTGCAAGTTTATATACATTATGTACAAGCATTATACATGCAATGTATAAATATTATACACACTATGTACAAGTTTATACAAATATTATACATATTTTGTACAAGTTTATACATGTTATGTATAAGAATTATACACATTATGTATAAAGTTATTCATGTTATGTACAAGCATTATACATACTTTTTACATGCTATATACGAGCATTATACACATTGTATACATAAATTATAAATATTATATATAAGTTTATACAAGCAATCTACACTACTTTAAATTATATATTTATACACGCTATGTACAAGTATTATACACACTATTTATAAGTATTATACACTCTGAATAAGTTTATATACACTATATACAAGTTTATACAAGCTATATATAAGTACTATACATGTTATATACAAGTATTATACACGCTATATAAAAGTATTATTCATATAGTGTATAAGTTTATACAAGCATTATGTATACTATGTAGAAGTTTATCACACTATCTATAAATAATATACACACTACGTACAAGTTTATACATGCTATGTACAAACATTATATATATTATGTATAAGTTTATACACACTATGTATAAGCATAATAAACACTATGTACAAGATTTATACACAATATGTATAAGTTTTACATGCAATATACAAGTATTATACACACTATGTACATGTTTATACATGATATATACAAGTATTTTACACACTATAAATAAGAATTATACACACTATGTATAAGTTTATACATGTTATATTTAAGTATTATACACACTATGTAGATGGTATGTATAAGTATTATACACACTATGTATAAGTTTATACATGCTATGTATAAGTATTATACATGAATTATACAAGTTTATACATGCTATCTACAAGCATTTTATATACTATGTAAGAGTTTGTACATGTTATGTCTAAGTACTATACACACTATATACAAGTTTATACACATTATATATAAGTTTATACATGCTATTTACAAGTATTATACACACTATGTATATATTTGTAAATACTATATATAAGCATTATAAAAACTATGTACAAGTTTGTACATGCTAAGTACAAGAATTATACATACTATGTACAAGTTTATACAAATATTATAGATGCTATGTTCAAACATTATATATATGATGTATAATTTTATACAAGCATTATACACACTATATACAAGTGTATAAATTCTATGTATAAGTATTATATACACTATTTACAAGCATTATACACATGATGTACAAGTTTATTCAAAGATTATACACACGCTATGTATAAGTTTTATACAGACTTTTTATAAGTTTATACACGTTATGTATAAGGATTATACAAACTATGAACAAGTTTATACACAATATGTATAAGGATTATACATGCTATGTATAAGGATTATACACACTATGTGTAAATTTATACATGCTATATACATAATTTTTACACAGTTTATACATGCTATGAGTATGACTTATACAAACTATATATAAGCTCATAAATGCTTTACACATAATTTTTACGTACTATGTGCAAATTTATACATGCTATATACAAGCATTATACATACTATGTACAAGCGTTATACATGATATGTAGAAGTATTATACACACTATATACAAGTTTATACAAATATTGTACATGTTATGTACGAGTTTATACATGTTATGTATAAGCATTATACCCATTATGTATAAGTTTATACACGTTTTGTATAGGCATTATATACACTATGTACATATTATATACGAGCATTGCACATATTGTATACATGAATTATATATATTATATATAAGTTTATACAAGCATACTACACTACGTTCAATGCTATATACAAGCATTATACACACTAAGTATATTTTTATACACGCTATGTACAAATATTATACACATTATTCATAAGTATTATACATTCTGAATATATTTATAAAAACTATATAAAAGTTTTTACAAGCTATATATAAGCATTGTACATGCTATATACAAGAATTATACATGCTATATAAAAGTATTATACACACAATATATAAGTTTATACAAGCATTATGCATACTATGTAGAAGTTTATACATGGTATCTATAAATATTATAGATAATATGTATAAGTTTATACATGTTATGTATAAGCATTATACATATTATGTATAAATTTATACACACTATGTATAAAAATTATAAATACTATGTACAAATTTTATACACACTATGTATAAATTTTACATATAATATACAGGTATTATACACACTATATATAAGCTTATACACGATATGTTCAAGTATTTTACAAACTATAAATAAGAATTATATATACTATGTATAAGTTTATACACGCAATTTATATACATAATACATATTATATATATGGTATATAAGTATTATACACAGTATGTATAAGTTTATACACGCTATGTAATAATATTATACATGAATTTCACAAGTTTAAACATGATATACACAAGTATTTTACACATTATGTATATGTTTGTTCAAACTATGTACAAGTATTATACACACTATGCACAAGTTTATACATGCAATATACAAGTTTATACATAATATATATAAGTTTATACATTCTATGTACAAGCATTATATACACTATGTATATGTATGAAAATACTATATATAAGTATTATAAAAACTATATACAAGTTTGTACATGCTAAGTACAAGCATTATACACACTATGTATAAGTTTATACAAATATTATAGATGTTATATACAAGCATTATATACATTATGTATAAGTTTATTCAAGCTTTGTATACATACAAGTTTATACATTCTATATACAAGTATTATACGTACTATTTTAAAGCATTATATACACTATGTATATGTTTATTCAAATATTATACACACGCTATGTACAAGTATTATACAAACTATGTACAAGTTTATACATGCTATCTATAAGGATTATACAAACTATAAACAAGTTTATGCACATTATGTGCATGTTTTTACACGCTATATATAAGGATTATACACACTATGTATAAGTTTATACAAGCTATATACATAATTTTTATACACTATGTGCAAGTTTATACATACCTTATATAAGGCTTATACATTCTATGTATAAATTTAAAATGCTATATAAATAATATTTATACACTATGTATAAGTTTATATAAGCTATATACAAGTAATATACATGCTATATATAAGTTTATACAAATATTGTACATGTTACGTATAAGTTTATATATGTTATGTATAAGCATTATATACATTATGTATAAATTTATACATGTTATGTATAAGTATTATACATACTATGTACACATTATTTATGAGTATTGTACACATTGTATACATGAATTATACATATTATATATAAGTTTATACAATCATTTTATACTATGTTCAATGTTATATATAAGTATTACACACACTATGTACATATTTATATAGGCTATGTACAAGAATTATATACACTATTCATAAGTATTATACACTCTGAATAAGTTTATATACACTATGTATTAGTTTATACAAGCTATATATAAGCATTGTACATGCTATACACAAGCATTATACACGTTATATAAAAGTATTATGTACATTAAGTATAAGTTTATACAAGCATTATGCATACTATGTAAAAGTTTATACACGCTATCTATAAATAATATATATATTATGTATAAGTTTATACATGCTATATACAAGCATTATACATATTATGCATAAGTTTATACACATTATATATTTACATTATAAATACTATGTACAAGTTTTATACACCATATGTACAAGTATTACATGCAATATACAAGTATTATAAACACTATATACAAGCTTATATATGATATGTACAAGTATTTTATATACTATAAATAAGAATTATATACACTATGTATAAGTTTATACACGCTATATATAAGCATTATATACACTATGTACTTGGTATGTATAAGTATTATACACACTATGTATAAGTTTATACATGCTATATATAAGTATTATATATGAATTATACAAGTTTATACACGCTATGTAAAAGCATTTTATATACTATGTACAAGTTTGTACATGCTTTGTACAAGCATTATATACACTAAGTACAAGTTTATACATGCAATGTACAAGTTTATATATACTATATACAAGTTTATACATACTATGTTCAAGCATTATACATATTATACATATCTTTATAAATTCTATATACAAGCATTATAAAAACTATGTACAAGTTTGTACATCCATGTGCAAGCATTATACAAACTATGTACAAGTTTATATAAGTATTATAGATGCTATGTACAATCATTATACACACTATATATAAGTTTATATAAGCATTATACATACAATATACAAGTTTATTCAAACATTATATACAAGCTATGCACAAATATTATATAGACTATATAGAAGTTTATACATGCTATGTATAAAAATTATACAAACTATGAACAAGTTTATGCATATTATGTAAAAGTTCATACATGGTATTTATAAGGATTATACACACCATGTATTAGTTTATACATGCTATAAACATAATTTTTCTACACTATGTGCTAGTTTATACATGCTATGTATAAGGCTTATACATTTTATGTGTAAGTATACAAACATTATATACATAATTTTTACACACTATGTGTAAGTTTATACATGCTATGTAAAAGCATTATACATTCTATGTATAAGTTTTATACATATTATTTATAAGTTTATACAAATATTGTACAGGTTATGTACAAGTTTATACATGCTATGTATAAGCATTATACATAATATGTATAAGTTTATACACATTATATACAAGCATTATATACACCATATACACGATATATACGAGCATTGCACACACTGTATACATTAATTATACACATTATATATAAGTTTATACAAGTATTCTACACTACGTTTAATGCTATATACAAGTATTATACACACTATGTACATATTTATAAACTTGCAAATAGTGTGTAAAAATTATATATATAGCGTTTATAAACTTATACATGATATGTATAAAACTTTTGCCTTGCATGTATAAACTTGTATATCATATGTATAAACTTATTCATAGGTTGTATAATCCTTATACATAGCATGTATAAACTTGTACATAGTCTGTATAATGCTTGTACATAACATGTTTATAATGTTTGAATAAACTTGTATATAATATGTATAATACTTATAAATAGTGTGTATAATGCTTATACATATAATTTATAAACTTGTATATAGAGTGTATAATGCTTGTATAAACTTGTACATAGTATGTATAATGCTTGTACATAGCATTTATAATATTTATATAAACTTATACATAATATGTATAATACTTACACATAGCATGTACAAACTTATATATAGTTTTTATAATGCTTATATATAGTGTTTACAAATATAAATATAGTGTGTATAATACTTGTATATAGCTTATATAAACTTATATATAGTGTATATAAACTTATTCAGAGTATATAATACTTATGAATAGTAAGTATAATGCTTGTACATAGTGTGTATAAATATGTACATAAAGTGTATAATATTTGCATAAACTTATATATAATTTATATAATTCATATATATAGTGTGTATAATGCTCGTATATAACATATACATAATGTGTATAATACTTGTACAAAATGTGTATAAAGTTAATCATAATGTGTATAATGCTAATACATAGCATGTATAAACTTGTACATAATATATACAATATTTGTATAAACTTGTACATAGTGTGTATAATATTTATCAAAAACATATATAATGCTTGTATATAGTGTATATAAACTAGAATATAGTGTATAAAAATTATGTATATAGCATTTATAAACTTATACATAATATGTATAAGTCTTTTACATAGCATGTATAAACTTTTACATAGTGTGTAAAAATTATGTATATAGCATGTATAAACTTATACATGGTATGTATAATCCTTATACACAGCGTGTATAAATTAATACATAATGTGCATAAACTCGTTCATAGTTTATATAATTATTATACATATCGTGTATAAACTTGTACAGAGCGTGTGTATAATATTTGAATAAACTTGTACATAGTGTGTATGTTGCTTATATATAGAATGTATAAACTTTTACATAGTGTATATAATGGTTGAACATAACATCTATAATACTTGCATAAACTTCTAAATAGTGTGTATAATTTTTATATATTGCATGTACAAACTTGTACATAGTTTTTATAATGCTTATATATAGTATTTATAAACATATACATAATGTGTATAATGCTTGTATATAACATGTATACACTTATATATAGTGTGTATAAACTTGTATATTGCGTGTATATACTTATACATAGTATGTATAATACCTGTACATAGCATGTAAAAACTTATACATAGTGTGTAAAATGCTGGTACATAGCATGTATAAACTTGTATAATTCATGTATAATGCTTTTACATAGTATGAATAAACTTGTACATAGTGTGTATAATACTTATACATACCATGTACATAGTGTGTATATTTCTTATATATAACGTGTATAAACTTATACATAGTGTGTATAATTGTTATTTAAAGTGTGTAAAATGCTTCTACATATAGTGTATAAATTTATACATAGTGTGTATAATACTTGTATATTGCATATAAAACTTGTACATATTGTGTATAAAATTTATACAAAGTATTTATAATACTTATACATAGTATTTACAAACTTATACATAATATGTATAATTCTTATACATAATGTGTATAAACTTGTATATAGTGTGAATATTATTTATAGAAAGCATGTATAAACTTCTACATAGTATGCATAATGCTTGTATAAACTTATACGTAGTATTTATAAAACTTTTATATAGCAAGTATAATGCTTGTATATAGCATATACAATGTTTATATATAGGTTGTATAAACTTTTATATAGTGTATATAAACTTTTTCAGAGTGTATAATACTTATGAATAATGTGTATAATGCTTGTACATAGTGTATATAAATATGTACATAGTATGTACAATACTTATATATAGCATTGAATATAGTGTAGAATGCTTGTATAAAATTATATATAATGTTTATAATTCATGTATACAGTGTGTGCAATGCCCGTATATAGCATGTATATAATAGGTATAATACTTTTACATAACGTGAATAAACTTATACATAATATCTATAACTCTTATAAATAACATATATAAATTTGTACATAACATGCATAATATTTGTATAAACTTGTACATAGTGTGTATAATATTTGTACATAGCATATACAATACTTATACATAGTGTTTATAAACATGCACATAGTGTGTAAAAATTATGTATATAGCATTTATAAACTTATACATGATGTTTATAAGCCTTATACATAGCATGTATAAACTTGCACATGTGTATAAAAATTATGTATATATCATACATAAACTTATACATGGTGTGTATAATTCTTATACATATCATATATAAACTTGTACATAATATGTATAAACTTATTTATAGTTTATATAATCCTTATACATAGCTTGTATAAACTTGTTCATAGCATGTGTATAATGTTTGAATAAACTTATATATAGTGTGTATAATACTTGTAAATAATGTCTATAATGCTTGTACATAAGTGTGTATAATGCTTGTAAAAACTTATATATTATGTATATAATGCTTATACATAGCATCTGTAATACTTGTATAAACTTGTACATAGTGTGTATAATATTTCTATATAGCATGAATAAACTTGTATGTAGTTTTTATAATACTTATATATAGTGTTTACTAATACGTACATAGTATGTATAATGTTTGTACAGTATATATAAACTTGTATATAGTGCTTATATACTTATATATTATGTGTATAAACATATGCATAGTATGTATAATACTTGTAGAAAGCATGTACAAACTTGTACATAGTGTGAAAATACTTGTATATAGCATATATAAACTTATATAATTTATATATAATGCTTGTACATAGCATGTATAAACTTATACATAGTGTATATAATACTTATACATACCATGTACATAGTGTGTATAATGCATATATATAGCATGTATAAACTTGTACATAATGTGTATAATTCTTTTTTATAGTGTGTAAAATGCTTGTATATATCATGTATAAACTTGTACATAGTATGTTCAATACTTGTATATTGCATGTAAAACTTATATATAGTATGTATAAAATTTGTACATATTATTTATAATGCTTATACAGAGTGTGTTTAAATTTATACATAATATGTAAAATGCTTGTATATAGCGTGTATAAACTTGTACATAGTGTGTATAATACTTGTACAAATCATGTAAAATCTTATACATAGTGTGTAAAATGCTTGTACTTAATGTGTACAAACTTTTATAATTCATGTATAATGCTTGTACATAGCATGCATAAACTTATATATATATATATATATATATATATATATATATATATATATATATATATATATATATATATATATATATATATATATATATATATAATATATATATATATATATATATATATTATGTATAGTACTTATATATACTATATACATAGTGTGTATAATGCTTATATATAGCTTATATAAACATATACATAGTGTGTATAATTCTTATTTATAGTGTGTAAAATGCTTGTGTATATCATGTTTAAACTTTTACGTAGTGTGTATAATACTTATATATTACATGTAAAATTTGTACATAATGTGTATATAACTTGTACATAGTGTGTATGTTATTTATAAATATCATATATAACTTCTACATAGCATGCATAATACTTGTATAAACTGATACGTAGTGTGTATATTACTTTTATATAGCATGTATAATGCATGTTTATAGCATGTACAATGATTATATATATCTTATATAAACTTGTATAATATATATATATATATATATATATATATATATATATATATATATATATATATAGTTATTCACAGTGTATAATACTTATGAATAGTGTGTATAATGCTTATTCATAGCGTGTTTAAATATGTACATAATGTGTATAATACTTTTATATAGAATTGAATATAGTGTAAAATGATTGTATAAACTTATATATTATGTGTATAATTCTTGTATATAGTGTATGCAATGCTCTTATATAACGTGTACATAGTGTGTATAATGCTTGTATATAATGTGTATAAACTTATACATAATGTGTAAATTACTTATACATAGCATCTAAAATCTTATACCTAACATGTACAAAGTTTGTATAAACTTATATATAGTGTGTATAATACTTGTATATAGCATATATAATACTTGTACATAGCGTGTATAAACTTACACATAGTGTGTAAAAATTATATATATAATATTTATAAACTTATACATTATATGTATAAGCCTTATATATATCATATATAAACTTGCATATAGTTTGTAAAAATAATATATATAGCATGTATAAATTTAAACATGGTGTGTATAAAACTTTTGCATAGTCTATATAAACTTGTAAATAATGAGCATAAACTTGCTCATTATGTGTATAATCCTTATACATAGCGTATATAAACTTGTACATAGTCTCTATAATGCTTGTACATAGCGTGTGTATAATTTTGAATAAACTTGTACATATTTTGTATAATGCTTGTAAATAGTGTGTAAATTCTTGTACATAGAATGTATAAACTTGTACATAGTGTGTATTATACTTTTATAAACTTATACATAGTGTGTATAATACTTGTACATAACATCTATAAAGTTCGTATAAACTTATATATAGTGTGTATAATGCTTGTACATAACATGTACAGACTTGTACATAATTTTTATAATGCTTATATACAGTGTTTACAAACATATACATAGTTTGTATAATGCTTGTACATAGCATTTATAAACTTATATATAGTATGTATAAACTTGTACATTACATGTATAAACTTGTACATTGTGTGTATAATGAAAGTTTGTTAGGGATGTTAAGCCCTATAGAACTGGCCCAAGCTAACCAAGAGGGGGGGTGAATTGGTATTTTAAAAATTTTCTTTTCACAAAGAATAAAAATCACAAACCAAAATCACTAGAAAAATAAATGCGGAATTAAAAGTGCAGAAGAAAAAATAAGAACACGGAAATTTATAGTGGTTCGGTCAACTCAACCTACGTCCACTCCTTGGAGGCACCCTCCAAGTATTGCACTACAAAAAGTGACTCTCCTTTAGCCCCCACGGCTAGGCGGAGAAGCCCTCACAAGAAACTCCTTTTTTGCCACCCCGGTAAGGCAGAGAACCTACCTCCTTTTGCTTCCTCCTGAAGCTGGCAGAGAACAACAACCAAAAGCTAACTCCTTACCTCTACCGACCCTTCCACGGACGAGAAACTCTAGACAAAGAACAAGCAGAGCGATCCTTGAAGCAACCCTTGTGAATCCCCTCACAAGCTCCCCCTCACAAGATCCTCTCTCTCTCCCTCTCTCTCTTTCTCTCCTCAAGGTCTTCTCAGATCAAGGTAGCAGCCAAAGGTTTTTCAAAACGTTGAACATGAGATCTTAAATAGAAGAGCTTCAAACGAGCTCATTAATTGCAAATTGCCGACTTTATCGTCCAGGCCGATATGGACATCGGCCTGGCCGATCAGTACAAATTAATGAAGATCGGCCAAAGCATCACCCTGGATGCAAAACAGGATAATTGAAAATTGGCTTGATCGTCCAGACCGATCTCACGATCGTCCTGGCCGATCAATTCAAATCAGAGGAAAATCATCTTGACAATAGCCCTGGATACGAGCTGGCCGATATTTATCGTCTTGAAGTAACTTAAGGTTTTTGACTGAATCGTCCTGGCCGATCCTGCGATCGTCCAGGATGATATGATCTTATCAATCATCCATAATTACTCCCTTGATTTTCTGAACAATTAAGGTATAATTTGTGCATATCGTCCAGACCGATCCTAAGATCGTCCTGGCCGATAATTTAAAAATACAGTATACCTTAATTGTCTATGGCAGCAACTTCTTTCTATTTTGAGAATATCGTCTTGGTCGATACATGTATCGTCCAGGCCGATATGTTAATTTTGGCTGCCTTAATTAAGAATCCTTATTTAGTCTTTCTATTTTAAGCCTGATCGTCCAGGCCGATCAAAAAAATCGGCCTGGCCGATATGAGTAAAAATAGAAATTCTAAGACTTTCAAGTGTGTGTGTGAAGGGTTACTTAGCATCAGTATTTTTGATCATTACAAGTAGACTCAATACGTGAAAACCAAAAGTACAGACTGACTCAACCCTAAACCTATGTAATCCTGAATTGGCTTCGTCTTGTTCGTTTCGATCTTTGATTTCTGAAACGTTAGAAGAAAAAAGCAGTTCAAGAGAAATAGTGTTTATCAATCATCAAAACATAAACCATGAAAAATAGATTTGCAACAATCTCCCCCTTTTTGATGATGACAAAACACAAGTAGGAAAATATCTAAAAAAAAGTTCCATTAGAATTTCAAGGTTCCCCAACAACTTTTCCTACCACACCCTACTCCCCCTTTTGACAGCGCAAAAAAGGAGGGTCCAGATACAAAAGAAAAGACAAATAAAGACTAACAAGCAAACAAAAAAAAAAATAGGAATCATATAACAGAAAGCACAAACTAGAAGAACGAGGGATCCTGATCATCAAATGGAGGTGGTGGAGGTGGCTGCTGAAAGTAACTAGCAAGCGTGGTAAACTGAGCATTGAACCAGGCGATGTCCTGGACATGAGGAGAAAGGGTTGAAAGTGAAAAACCATGGCTGGAATGGCCTGAATTTAAAGAAACTGCCATATCGTCCTGGCCGATCGCAGAATAGTCCAGGCCGATATGACTCAATAATTATGTACAGGCCGATTAGTCAAAAAGGTGGTCCGATCATCCGGGCCGATTAGGCACAGGAGATCGGCCCGAGGAGTCAATCCGGACAACCGTTGAAAAAGCAGATCGTCCGGGCCGATTAAGTGTATCGTCTAGGACGATACTCAATAATTGATCGTACCGGCCGAAGTTAAACCGTTTTAAATCACTGCCACATGTATCGTCCAGGATGATCAGTGGATTGGCCTGGCCGATTGTCCAATAATGGATCGTCCGGGTTGAAATTAAAGATTTAAACGTGTGACACATGGATCGTCACGGACGATCCAGTGTATCGGCTAGGACGATGCACATAAAATGCATCGGCCAGACGAAAAATTCTATCGGCCAGGACTATCTTCAGAGTTCGATCAGATCATTCAGGACGATATATGATCGTCCAGGACGATGAGTTACAGCAAGCACAGAAAAGGTCAGTAGATGGATTTTGAAGATATTTTGTCCTATCATTTAAAAATATCGGCCAGGACGATGTGACTAGAAAATAAAACCAAGGAATATATGGTGATGATCAAGTCCCTTAAACAAAAAACAAAAAAAATCAGAAAAACACAGTAAAACAAAAAAAAAACAAATTTTTTTTTTGTTTTATGGAGGCATCATGTGAGAATTTCTCAAAAAGTTAAATTTTTAAAGTTCCAAGAGATCAAGGAGTTTAACAAATCCCAATCAAAAGAATGTAGAATATCTGATTCTGTTAACCCTAGATCAGACATCCTTCAGGGTACAAAATTCTTTTGGAAAACAGAGGCCTAACTTAGAATAACTAAATAGGATAAGAAGATCCATTCAAGACTTGTTTACAAAGAAAATATATCATATTTAATAAACCAAAGT